>JADBJO010001100.1:317500-330000 GCA_016801955.1 Conus betulinus
CCAAAGAGGTGAAAATACCCATCCTAAAGAGGTGAAAATACCCATCCCAAAGAGCTGAAAATACCCATCCCAAAGAGCTGAAAATACCCATCCTAAAATGGTGAAAATATCCATTCCCAGAAATGAAAATACCCATTCCGAAGAGGTGAAAATACCCATTTCAAAGAGGTGAAAATACCCATTCCAAAGAAGTGAAAATACTCATTCCAAAGAGGTGAAAATGCTCATTCCAAAGAGGACCACATCATTTAGAGCGATTGCCGGTGAAAATACCCATTCCAAAGAGGCCCCACATCATTTACAGCGATTAGTATTTCAAAACTGTTTCTCTAACAGCGTGTCACACGATAAAATCGCCTACTGCAAAATGCCACGTTAGACACGTTGTCTTGTACAATCAACTGCTGTGCAAAATCCTCTGTGGGATCCGCCTGTTTAGTTTTCAGGAGTTCATTTCTGTCAAATTTTCAATATTGCGTCCATCAGATTAAATGACTGGAAAAAGCCGATCCGGAACAGAAATATTCATCATGTTAACAATAATTTAAAAAGGATCTGTTTAGTTTCCATTAGCGATTTGATTGTTGGGGGCATTGTCACCATGTCTGTCAGCAACGCCATTCACTGGCTCATGATGTTTAAAGTAAGGGGAGAAAGTTAAAAAAAAAATAAAAAAAAAAACGTATTACGCCAGATAAGAGCACGTCGTGAGATGACATTACAGTAGAAGTAACTTTGAAACCTATGTTGAAAGAAAAAAAAAAATGTCATTCCACTGCACAAAAGGGACAAACAATTCATAAGACAAAACACGACGCGTTTCGACCTCTTTGGTCTTTTCAGGCAAGAGAAGCAACATTCAGGACAGTGAAAACGAAGAAGGAGCAATCACTTATCTTTTCAAATTGAGCGCAAAATGGACGTTGAATGGAAACCCACGTCGTGCGCTAATACGTCAGACAAGAAACACACGCAGTCGCTTGGAGACCTATGTCTTACACAAGTACGTCAGACAGGAAACGGAGAAAACGCCATCCTGCACGCTTGCTTCTGCACGAAATGTCATTCGGCGACTCTCCAGTGGCACAGACACTGGTCGTGGAGCCAGCCATGAATGATTGTCCTCCTCCCAGAGGGAAAAAGCCAGCACAGTCGTCCAACAATAGTCCCCCATTAGCTCGCCGCCATTGAACATGCAGATACATACAACAAGCATGTGACTACGAGAGCATGGACGTAAGATTAGAGTGTACAGCACACTGAACGACCATCAAATATGCAGGGGGTGGGGGTGGGGGTGGGGATCTGTGTTCGAACTCGGGGGTGATCTGTGTTCGAACTCGGGGGTGATCTGTGTTCGAACTCGGGGGTGATCTGTGTTTCGAACTCGCGTTCAGCGAGAGTGACCCCGCCCTTTTCATGGAACTGATGCCGCTGGTTGGCACACCCATCATGTTGCCCCCATCAGTCAGTCTAACAGTTTGATGAGAGAGAGAGAGAGAGAGAGAGAGAGAGAGAGAGAGAGAGAGAGAGAGAGAGAGAGAGAGAGAGAAATGCCAAATATTGGTGTGAAACGGTGCGCCTGTGCTGCAGACAGTCCGGATCCCGATCGTTGTCTTCGTGTGCTCTTCATGTCAAATATTTGACTGTCCAGATCCCATTTGTTTGACCCATAAACTTAGAACAGATAACATCAACTGCACCCAAAAGACCGCCGTTATCTTATTATTTTCCCCTATTTTTTTTTCGGGAACAGGTCTATTATAGCCCTAAGTTTGATGAAGTCTGGATAGGTGCCAGAATCAAGCATAGTCTGTGTACAAGCTGTCTGTATATCATGCCTTCTTTAAACCTCAGATTTGAACACTTGACCTTCAACACTCTCAACGTGTGTTGTCACAAAGTCACACAGCTCGCAATCATCCTCCGAGTTAAAAACAGTGATAGCAAAACAACGTATGAATTTGTTTAGTGTGTTACTGTGCGCACACTTGATTTTGTTTTATTTCTTTTTCATTACTAGTTACGTTTTTTTTTTTTATTCAAACATTGTTCTTTTAATATTGTATACAAAGTCTCATGAAATGATTTAAGAAAAAAAAACATAAACATCACACAGGCGATAATCTACACATTAAACAGAAGATATTTTGAGAACAGTTGTAAATGTTTGTGTAAAATCAATAACCCAAAAACAAAATGGAGAGAGACAGACAGACGGATAGACAGAGACAGAGACACAGAGAGAGTTTTGACAGATTTGTCATCAAGAAATCGATGAAATGATTATAATCCACAAAACTTGTCTAATTTATGTAAACTTTTTTTTTTTTTTTTTTTTGGGGGGGGGGGGGGGGGGGTTGCAACTTGTTCCATCAGTTTTAATGAAAAAAGTATAATTCTGGACACATGATCTTCAATTCATTATATTTTTCTCAAAGGGACCGCATTCTGATCACGGAATGTCTTTTTGTGTGCATCACACGCCCTTCTTTTGTAGTTCAAGAGTGTTCTTTCTTTCTCCTGTTCATTTTCTTCTCTATCTGTTTTTAATCCCAATTACATCTCAACAGGTACATCTTCCATGAAAGAACTTTCAGAAAGTTTTCAGTCTTTCTTTTGTCTGGAACCGTTAATTGAACTGGTCAACTTTTGTTTTTGTTTTAAATATCGGTTGTGAGTGAATACATTCGTATTTTTCATGTTTTGAGCGTCTGTGGCTTGTTGACTGGATCTACTTTCAGTTGTATTTATTTTCCTTTAATTGTTTGAGTATATATCGGATAGATTTATTCTGTTTCTGTTCACTGTAACTCACTATGTAGGCAAACTATCATACACACATATACGTGCACAGACATGCACACACAAATAGGGCTATGCATACATGAATACATACCCACACGACTAAAGGCTTACAGATATGTGTATATATACACACAGGATAACAGGATAACAGTTTTTATTTGTCCAAAAGATGGAAAATTCACAAACAAGACACAAACACACGCACACACCACAGAGACAAAGATACAGACAGACAAACAGACAGATACGCACACATGCCTTCTTCAGAGAGAGAGAGAGAGAGAGAGAGAGAGAGAGAGAGAGAGAGAGAGAGAGAGAGATCCGCCTGTTGGAAGTATTCTTTATTATTTCTTGTCATCCACCTGTAGTCCTTTCATCTGGGGGAAAACCCCGCAGACCACAGCGCCACCTACCGAGCTGACAGGAAAAGGAACAGTTTTTCATGGAATTCATTTCCGCATCTCAAGCCGTCGGCTCCAGCCTGTCACTCCGCAAAGCTTGGGCCTCTGTGTTTGTTTGCGCCGCGCTGCTGACTAAGCACGCGCATGTGTGTGTGCCCACACGCTTGTATGTATGAGCGAGTGTGCACACGCACGCATGCACGCGCGCCCGCGCACACACACACACACACACACACACACACACACACACACACACACACAACACACACACACACACACACACACATGCACACACACCACAACACATAAATGTTCGCTCACGCGCGCACGCGCACCTGCTTACACACACATACACATACATATACATACACACATATGTGCGCACACAGGCATACACACACACACACACACACCCACACACCACACACACAACACACACACACACACACACACACACACACACCTTCTGCGCGCACACACTAACTCACACACACCACACACACACACACACACACACACACACACACACACACACACACACACACACACACACATGCACATGCACGCACAGACACACACACACCTTCAAATGCAAGTGGCACATGTGCGTTATATGTAAGTTCATACACACACGCAAATAAACAAATGATGCACAACGTAACACACAGACGCACATTGACACACACTAACGGCAGAGAGAGAGAGAGAGAGAGAGAGAGAGAGAGAGAGAGAGAGAGAGAGAGAGTGAAACACATGGATAGACAGACTGAAGAGAGAGAGAGAGTGAGTGAGTGACGGAGAGACAGACAGACAGACAGACAGACAGACAGACAGACAGACAGACAGACAGACGGATAGACGGATTGACAGAGAGAGAGAGAGAGACAGTCAGAGAGAGAGAACAGAGAGAGAAATACACGGATAGACGGACAGAGAGAGAGAGAGAGAGAGAGAGAGAGAGGGGCAGAGAGACAGAGAGAGAGACAGAGAGAGAGAGAGAGACAGAGTTAGAGACAGAGAGAAACAGAGAGAGACAGACAGACAGAGACAGAGACAGAGAGAGAGACGAGAGCGACAGCCTTCAGACCAAATGACTGAGTGATGAGCCTGCTGGCGTGTTCGTCAAGAACGGCGAGGGCCGCTGGGAACTGGTCAGGAATGGTTATTGCCTGAACTTACCTCCACCCCCGTTCTGCTGCCCCGTGTGCCACGTTTCACATTCTCCTCCATTCTTTCTGTTCGTTCCTGTATTCCTAACAGACCTTTGATCCACGTCGTCACGTTACGCGGTGGTATTCGCGTTACGTGACACCTGCACTTGGGGTCACGGGTGGAAGTTGTAGGTTGGAACGTGACACCAGGCTAGATGGACTCAGGTCTGAAATTTGGCATATTATGGGTTCATGTACTTGGTCAAAGTTTGGCATTGTTTTCTACAAATGAAGCCAACAGTTACAGACAGTGTAGCGTAAATGTTACTGTGAAGTTTTGAAGAGGTTGCAATGCTATCGAAAGTTGATGAGTTTGATGGAAACTTCCTTGGGTGGAGCTGATCAACCGCCATTGACATTGTCCGATCAGATCTTGTCATGTCCTTCGTCCTTTCACTCTAGCGGGTGATACCTTGATCACCTATCATTCACTGGCTACCGATAGATTTGCTAGCCCATTGATCCATTGACTGTCCATAGATCTCTTCATTGATAATCCTCACACCATCCATAATGTACTGTCTTCCAGCCATCTGTCCATGTGTCACATATCCATCTGTCCATCATGCATGCATGCATCCCATCCATCTATCTGTCAATCCGTCCATCCATCCATCGCTCATCCTTCCGTCCATCCATCCATGCATCCAGCCATCCCTCCCTCCCTCCCTCCCTCCCTCCCTCCATCCCCCACCCACACCCACCCATCCATCTATTCCATCCATCCATCCATCTGTCCGTCCGTCCGTCCATCCATCCATCCATCCATCCATCCATCTCCGTCCATCCGTCCATCTATGCTTCCATCCATCCGTCCGTCCGTCCGTCCGTCCATCCATCCATCCATCCATCCATCCCTGAATGCTGACATACTGCAGAGAGGTTGTGATCACCCTGCACTCCCAGACACACACATAGCTGCATTCCTGGCCACCTGTTTTTTTTTTTTTTTTTTATACCTGTTCTCCTGCCAGCCGATGTATCTGCCAACACATACACATACCTACACACGCACCTGAATACGCATGCACGTGCACGCAGATGCCTGCTGATTGAAAGAGAGCTATTTGCTGTGTATCTTTCTCTCCTTCAACCGTCGTTAACTGTCTGGAAGCCTGTGTCTGTCTTGTCTTTCCCTATGCTTGTCTGTCTCTCTTTGATCTTACCATGATCAGTTTTCCTGTCTCTCTCAGTCTGTTTCACTGTTTCTCTGTTTCGTCTCTAAAACGTTTTCTCTTTCTTTCTTTTTTTTTTTTTTTTTGTTTTTTCTTTCTTTCGCTTCTTTTTTTTTCCCCCAGTTTTTTCTAGATTCTTTTTCTTTTCTGTCTCTGTCTCTTTTTTTTTTTTTTTTTCTTTTTTTTAAACTTTCTGTCTCGGTCATTCTGTACCTACCACTTTCTCCCCCCTCCCTCTCTTCCTCCTCTCTCTCTCTCTTGCTCGGTCGGTTTTTTCTCAGCTCTTTTCCGTCTTCCGACCCACCCTGACTGTCTGTCTGTCTGTTTGTTTTTGTCTGTCTGCCAGTCCGCCCCAACATCTCTCTCTCTCTCTCTCTCTCTCTCTCTCTCTCTCTCTCTCTCTCCCCTTCCTGTCTTTCCTCCTATCCCCCCCCCTCTCTCTCTCCCTCTTCTCCCTTCCTATCTCTCTCTCTCTCTCACTCTCTCTCCTCTCTCTCTCTCTGTCTCTGTCTGTCTGTCTGTCTGTCCTGTCTGTCTGTCTCTCTCTCTCTCTCTCTCTCTCTCTCTCTCTCTCCTCTCTCTCTCTCTCTTCACCGTTTATTTCTCCCTTCTCATGTTCCCTCTCTTCTGACCCTTCCTGTACTTTGTCGTGTCACTTTTTCTTATCCCTCCTCTCTCTCTCTCTCTCTCTCTCTCTCTCTCTCTCTCTCTCTCTCTCTCTCTCTCTCTCTCTCTCTCTCTCTCTCTCTCTCTCTCTCCCCCCATCCCCTTCCTTCCACCCACTTCTTCCACCCCCCCCACCCACCCTCTTTCTCATTCAGTCCTTATTTCCCTGTTTCTGCTCCAAACCGCACGCCTCCTTGCCTCTCCCTCATGCATTTTCTCATCATGTTTCTCTGTGTGATCTCTACCCGTCTGTCTTCGTTTCTTTCTTCTCACTTCTTCTCCGTTTCAATTTCAACAATCTCTCTTTCCCTTCTTTTAGCTGTTTACGTTTCCACTGTCAACCCCGTCCCTCTCTCTCTCTCTCTCTCTCTCTCTCTCCTCTCTCTCTCTCTCTCTCTCTGTATGTGTGAGTGCGTATATATGTGTTGTGTGTGTGTGTTGTGTGTGTGTGTGGTGTGTGTGTGTGTGTGTGTGTGTGTGTGTGTGTTGTGTGTGTGTGTGCGTGCTGTGCATGCGTGCGTACGTGTGTGTGAGAGAGAGTGTTGTGTGTGTGTGTGTGCGTGTGTGTAAGGGCAGGAAGGAGGGGTGGGGGGGGGGGGGGGGGGGGGAGCAGAGCACAGCCCACAGCGCCCTCTGTCAGGGGTAGCCAGTAGCGGTGGCCGGAAGATGCCGACTGTCTGAAGCAGGCTGCCGGCTGGGCTAATGAACACCTCCAACATCACAGAGCCCCCCGCTTCACAGGGAAGATCAGGCCATGGGAGAGAGAGAGAGAGAGAGAGAGAGAGAGAGAGAGAGAGAGAGAGAGAGAGAGATAGAGAGAGAGAGAGCAGACATACAGACAGACAGACAGACAGACAGACACAAACAGACAGACAGAGAGAGAGTGAGAAACAGAGAGAGAGAGAGAAGACAGACAGAGATGGAGAGAGAGACAGAGAGAGATACAGAAACAGAGATAGAGAGTGAGAGTGAGAGCGAGAGCGAGAGAGAGAGAGAGAGAGAGAGAGAGAGAGAGAGAGTCAGACAGATAGAAAAGACCGAGTCAGAAAGAGTCAGAGAAGAGGAGACAGAGAGACAGACAGAGACAGACAGATACAGAAAGAGACACAGAGAGAGAGAGAGAGAGAGAGAGAGAGAGACAAGAGACAGACAGACAGTACAGACGACGGACAGATATACAGACGAGAAAAATACAGAATAAAGACAGATAGAGAGAAGAGAGAGCGACAGAGAGCTACACAAGAGAGACAACAGATGAGAGAGAGAGATAGATAAGAGAGAGAGACGCACACAACACACATAAAGACACGGACAGTATCACACACACACACCCACACACGCCTGCGCGCGCAGCCGCGCGCGCGCACGCACGCAGTTGCACGCACGGCACACACACACACACACACACACCACACACACACAACAACACACACACATAACACACATATATATATACGCACCACACACACTTCAGATAGAGAGAGAGAGAGAGAGGAGAGAGGTATGACGGGCGTGGTTGACAGTGAAACGTAAACAGCTAAAAGAAGGAAAGAGTTGTTGAAAATTGAAACGGAGAAGAGTGAGAAAGAAAGAGACAGACGGTGTTGAGATCCACAGAGAAACCACTTGATGAGAAAATGCATGAGGGAGAGGCAATCCAGAGGCGTGGCGTTTTTGGAGCATAAACAGGGAAATAAGGACTGAATGATAAGAAGTGAGGTTTGGTGTGTGGTTTGGAAGTGAAGGGGGGTGGGTGGAGAGAAGATATAGAAAGAGAGAGAGGAGAAGAGAGAGCGGAGAGAGAGAGGAGAAGAGAGAGCGAGAGAGAGAGAAACACATAGGACTAAGGTGGAATAATATTGAATAGATCGTCTACCTTCAACACTTTAATTGTCTTTCTTCTTCCTCCCTCCCTTTCTCCCCCCCTCCCTCGCTCCCCTCTCTCTCCCTCTCTCCCTCCCCTCAATCCCCCCTCTCTCCCTCATACCCCCTCTCCTCCCTTCCCTCCCACGTCCCTTTCCTCTCTCTCTCTTCACTCTCCCTCCTCACTAATCCTCTTATATATATATTTTTTTTTTTTCTTTTTTTTTTTTCACACACACACACACCACACACACACACACACACACAACACACACACACACACACCACACACACACGCACACACACTCACTTTGCAGTTTTCCGTCCCGGTGAAATGTTGCTCGGTGCGCCAGACCGGACGAGACTTTGAGAGACAGGCAGTTGAATGTTGTGCAATGAATTTCACCCCTCCGCTGGCACTGCACGAACAGTGACGAATGCTCAGCGTATTTCTCGGTGTCTGCTAATGCCAGACTATTAGTCTCGAAAGGTAACCGTTTTCTAAACCTCCTCTCTCCTCACCTCCTCGCTCCTCCCTCGCGTCTCTGAAGTCTCTCAATTCTTCTCTCTCTCGCTCTCTCTCTCTCGCTTTCTGTCTCTGTCCTGTCTCTCCTCTCTGTCTCTCTGTCTCTCCTGTCTGTCTGTCCTCTGTCCTGTCTGTCCTTCTGTCTGTCCTGCCTGTCTAGTGTCGGGAAGTATATAGAATCATCATAGTGTCGGGAAGTATAAAGAAACGTGGAAAGTGGCTGGAAAGTATCATAATCAATCATCATAGTGTCGGGAAGTATAAAGAATCGTGGAAGTGGCTGGAAGTATATAGAATCATCATAGTGGTCGGGAAGTATAAAGAATCGTCGAAGTGGCTGGAAGTATCTAGAATCATCAAAGTGACTGGAAGTATATAGAATCATCAAAGTGGCGGGAAGTATAATAGAATCATCAAAGTGGCGGGATGTATATAGAATCATCAAAGTGGCGGGAAGTATATAGAATCATCAAAGTGGCGGGAAGTATATGGAATCATCAAAGTGGCGGGAAGTATATGGAATCATCAAAGTGGCGGGAAGTATATAGGAATCATCAAAGTGGCTGGAAGTATGGCGTCGTTTCACCAGCCCCGATATAACGGCTGAGGCATTCAAAGGGAAGTCATTCCAATGCTTATGATGACTTTTTTTTTTTTTTTTTTTTTCGTAATGAAGCGATATTGCCGCACGATTCAAAGTGGGAAGGTGGTGTTTGTTACCATCAAGCGCGACAAAATCCAATGAAACGCTAGAATAAAAGAGGACGTTCGCTGCGAACGCTGAGCTGACAGCACACACAGATGGACATGACAAGATAACTTTTTATTCGTAACATATTCCATACTTGGTAGATCTCAGTGCTAGAAATTCAGTGTTGGCCATTGCTGGTGGATGACACTTAACGTCTCCCAGATAAGTAGCTCAATCTCTCGATGGAATCACCGTCACGCAGGCGGAGTTTGGCTAGGAGCAGAGAGGCCCAAGCCTTCCCATGACGTGCAGTCCAACAGAAATCCATGAAGATTAAGGCAGAAATTAAATCATATAAAATAATCAAGTTCATAACCAAGAAGCAAAATGATATCCTATCCCTTTGCTAAAAAGTAATTGTACAAAAGGAAAGGAAGAGAAATAGGAATGGTCGAAAGAGTAAGTTTAAAAGAAAAAATTGTGGATAGATAGAGTTAAAGAATAAAAAAAAGATGGGGGATGAAAAATTGAATTATTTTCTCAACTTTGTTCCCCGTCAGTTTTCCGTTCACTTCAGTTCCTTGGCTTTTCAACCCACACCACCACAGGATACATCACCTTGGGTCTTTTCAACCCACGGTCACAGTTTGTTCACAGTGATACAAATGTAAATTTGTGTGTTTCGTGAGCCCACCTGAAAGCAACCTGTTAAAAATGCACACAGTTAAAATCACTGTAACTCGTCATAACACACACCACACACCACACACACACACACACACACACCACACACACCACACACACACACACTCATACACCCACAACACAGCGCATGCAAACACGCACGCACGCACGCACACGACACACCACTCCTCTCTGTCGAACTCTCTCTCCTTAAAACTCTCTCTCTCTCGTCTGGGTCTCTGCTCATCCTCTCTGTCTCTCTCTCCTCTCTCCTCTCTCTCACTCTCTCACACACACACACACACACACACAACACACACACACACCACACACACACAACTTCTCTCTCTCATCTCTCTCTCTCTCCTCTCTGACTAACTCTCTCTCTCCTCCACCTCTCGTCGTCTCTTCTCTCGTCTCTTCTCTCTCTCTCCTCGCTCTCTCCAGTCTCCTCATCACACATCTCCGTCACTCTACTTTTCCTCCTCTCTCTCTCACACACCACACGCACAACACAACCACAACACACACACACACACACACACGAGACAAAGACAGCAACACCACACACACACACACATACACACAACACACGCACGCACGCACGAACGCACGCCACGCGCGCGCGCGCGCGCGCGCGCACGCACGCACGCACGCACGCACGCACGCACACACACACACACACACCACACACACACACACACTACACACACACACCTGATCCTGTTCTATTATAACTGACAATTCAACGTCGGATAGAGATGAGTCAGCTGGCTACATTTCAAAACACGAATCTTATTTCAGGTTCACGTTGTTTCTCGAGTCAGTTAATCATGGCTTCACTTGTAAGCAACCCCCAGGCGGAGAGAGAGAGTGAGGGGGGAGGGGGAGAATACAAGAAGGTGGAAAGATAAATAGAGAGAGAGAGAGAGAGAGAGAGAGAGAGAGAGAGAGAGGAAGAGAGAGAGAGAGAGAGGAAGAGAGGAGAGAGAGAGGAAGAGAGAGAGAAAGAGAGAGAGAGGGACGAGAAAAAAAGAGTGTGTTCATGCGTGTGTGTGTGTGTGTGTGTGTTGTGTGTGTGTGTGTGTGTTTGTGTGTGTGTGTGTGTGTTTGTGTGTGTGTGTGTGTTTGTGTGTGTTGTGTGCATGCACGCGCGCGCGCGCGCGCACGTAAGTGTGTGCTAGTACGCTGCGCCCGTTTTGTGTATGTCATATACGCACCAAAAGTAAAGATCTAATTAGGTTGAATCTATCTTCATCATTTGCGTTTCTCCTCCTTCCCCTCATCCCTTACTTCCTCCGCCCCCCCCCTCCTCCCCCCCCCTCCCTCCCCCCCCCCCCCCCCCCCCCCCACCACACACCCAACACAAACACACACACACACACACACTCCACACACGGCGCGCACATATTAGTTTCCCGGTCTGAAATGTTTGCTCGGTGCGACAGACCGGAAGAGACTTTGAGAGACAGGCAGGCAGTTGATGTTTGCAATGAATTCACCACCCTCCGCTGGCAAACCGCATGAAATGAAGAGTGACGAATGCTCAGCGTCATTTTCTCGGTCTGCGTCCTCTACCAAACCATTAGTCTCTAAAAGATCACTGTTAAGACGTCTCTCTGTCTGTCTGTCTGTCGGTCTGTCAGTCTGTCTGCCTGTCCCTCTGTCCCTCTCTGTTTCTCTGTCTTGTCTCTGTTCCCTCTCTCTCTCTCTGTCTGTCTCTCTCTGTTTCTCTGTCTCTGTTCCCTGTCTCTCCTCTCTCTGTCTCTCTGTATCTGTCTGTCTGTCTGTCTATCTCTCTGTCTGTCTGTCTGTCTGTCCTGTCTCTCTCTCTCTCTCTCCTCCCGTCTCTCCTCTCTCTCTCCCTCTCTGATCTGCCATTCTTTTTGTCGTTCTCTTTGTATTAGTGATGTGAGTAAACACACACACACACCACAGTCACACACACACACACACAACACACACCCACACACACACACACACACACACGCACGCACGCATGCACGCCCGCATGCGCGCGCGCGCACACACACACACACGACGCACGCATGCACGCCCGCCGCACGCGCGCGCGCCCACACACACCACACACACACATAGGCACACACACAAGATCGCCCTCTATGATAACTGACAATTTTAAATCGAGCGAAGATCAGTATGGCTTGCATTTCAAGAACAAGATTTGTTTTTTTTTTTAAGTTCACTTTTCTTGAGTCACTTAATGCGGATTGTTTTCGCTGCAATGCAATCAACCCCCCACGTCGGAAGAGAGAGAGAGAGAGAGAGATAAGAGAGAGAGAGAGAGAGAGAGATGAGAGCGCAAATATAAAAATATACAACACAAATAACAACAACAGCACACCAGAAACAGCAGCAGCAGTAACACGCAGTAGCAACAACCACAACAACTACAAGAATAACCTCATCTATATCCGTGACGCTTCAAGACATTTTCAGGCGATTAAGGGGAAG
>JADBJO010001100.1:335000-337500 GCA_016801955.1 Conus betulinus
GAAAACAGATGGAGAAGGAGGGGGGGAGGGAAGGAGGAGGAAGGGGAGAAGGGGGAAGGGTTAAGAGGATAGGGGGGTGGGGAGGACAAGCCAACCAAGCCAAAAAAAGATGGCATTACAGAAAGCTTTTCTGCAGTGGGAAACCCACGGATTTGTGGGTAGGCTTGGGACCCGGACCAATATAGCTCAGAACGTTTTAAGCGAACGTGCAGAAACGGCCGTCGCAGAAAACGGAGCTGAGCGATGAATGTGATTTTCATCACACACAAAGTGAATTGAATGTCGCCGTTGGTCTGTTTGTTTGAAAGAAAAAGAAAGAAAAAAAAAAAAAAGGGAAAAAGAACATGGACATAAAATATGTTTGCTTCTACTCTTTGTTTCTGGTTCTCCATGTTCTGCTGGTGTGGTTCACACGATGGTGAGATTTCTGTGTGTGTAACCATTCTTATTTTCCGCGTTCAGGTAGCTGCATTGTGCCCCTTCGATTTCACTGGGCTCTCTCTCTCTCTCGTCTCTCTCTCCTCTCCTCTCTGTCTCTCTCCCTCTGTCTCTGTCTCTCTCCTCTCTCTATCCCTCTCTCTCTCTCTCTCTCTCGCTCTCTCTCCCAAAAACCCGTCTCTCTCTCTCTCCTCTCCTTGTGTGTGTGTGTGTGTGTGTGTGTGTGTGTGTGTGTGTGTGTGTGTACGTTGTGTGCGTGTGCGCGCGCTTGATTGTATGTGTGTGTGTGCGTGCGCGCGCGCGCACGCGCCTATGTGTGTGTGTGTGTGTGTGTGTGTGTGTGTGTGTGTGTGTGTGTGTGTGTGTGTGTGTGTTTGTGTGTGCGCGCGCGCGCGCGGGGCGTTTTTGTGCTTGTGTACATGTGCATATGCGTGCGTGTGTGTGTGTGTGTGTGTGTGTGTGTGTGTGTGTGTGTGTGTGTGTGTGTGTGTGTGTGTGTGTGTGTGTATGCCCGCGCGCGCGCCGGGCGCGTGTGTGTACGTGCTTGCGCGTTTGCTTGTGTGTGTGTTGTGTGTGTGTGTGTGTGTGTGTGTGTGTGTGTGTGTGTGTGTGTGTGATTCATCCTCACCTGCATACCATAGTTTGTTTTTTTTCGAAAAAGGAAAAAAGAATGTCCACACCTCTCCAGCGACCAGCAATGCTGGAAGACGATGACCGACTGTTACTCCAGGAACGCCTTGAGGGCGGAGTTCATAATTAAGGAAGACTGAAAAAAAAAATCACATACACAGAAATGAAAATCATCATGAAGATCTCATCGGGAAGTTTTCACTGCATTCTTCATGACCGCCTTGGCGTTAGGAAAGGTGGTGTCTGTTGGGTGACTCTTAACCTGTGAGTGAGGAACAAAATAGAAGTAGGGTGGACTGGTGCGGCCATACACCAAGAATAAACAAATGGACAGATAGGTCTCAAGTGTGGGAGATCGTAACCGGAGATAAAACGTTGATATACCAGTATGAACCCGTGAAGAATCAGCCGAGGGCAGTGGGGGGGGTCCTCCCACCTGGAAACCTACCCGCAAAATTAAAAAGAAATAGAGGTGTTTCAAAACGAAAGGCGGCCTGTTCATTCGCAGAACCCCAGCAAGTAGCCACCGTACGGTTTGAAGTCAGAAAAAGACGGTTACGGTTGAGTGGGGTGCAAATGACCGTTTGTTTCAAGCTGTCAAACATGGTGCAAACAACGTACCATTCTTAAACAAATGTTTGCAAACCGCCAAGAGAAACGTGGACAAACGAGTCACAAGACAAAACACGACGCGTTTCGACCTTTTAGGTCTTCTTCAGGCAAGACACAAAGAAATAGGACAATGAAAATGAACGAATTTTGTCACTTAGCTAAGATCTCTTCAGCGCAAGGTAGACAGGGCGATGAATCAACGTAACAACGTTTTTGAACTGGTGTCCATGGTTTGCTGTTACATCATGAGAGTGTGCCAGTGTATGGGAGCATAGTAATGTCTTAAGGCAATAACAGCCTCCTTCCTTGTGCCCATTGTTCTTGCCAGAGCATAGGCCATCAACAACTGCCCACCAATGTCCACGGTCCTGGGCAATCTTTTTTAATTCGCGCCAGCTGTAACCCGTCTGCCTCGGGTCCGCTTCCAGGTCCCGCTGTTTCCCCTAAAAAAAAAAAAAAAAAAAAAAAAAAAAAAAAAAAAAAAAAAAAAAAAAAAAATCCTCGAGAAAGACAAAGCCGAAAAAAGGATGTAAAAATTGTTAATTTCCTAGGATCACAACTATTTTCTTCGTAATCACAAAAAAAAAAAAAATTCGTTGAAAAAAAAGACTGTTTAACGTGTTTTCATGTTAAGAACATTGTGGTTGTTCCTTGTGTTTTCCCCTGTGGATCAATCACTTATTTATCCATTTAACAGCAACTGTTCCATTGTTTTCCTGTTTAAAATGGTATCTGTTTTAGTCGAAGAAAATCGTGATTGTTTTCCTAATATCCATGGGACAGCAACTGTTATGTTTTCCCTGAGGAAAATAGGTATACT
>JADBJO010001100.1:350000-352500 GCA_016801955.1 Conus betulinus
TTTGATGGTGACTGTCTTTAGTTAGACGTGGCAGCAGTCATTCTCTGGATAGACGTGGGTAGCAGTCATTCTCTGTCTTTAGATAGACGTGGCAGCAGTCATTCTCTGTCTTTAGATAGACGTGGCAGCAGTCATCTCTGTCTTTAGATGGACGTGGCAGCAGTCATTCTCTGTCTTTAGATAGACGTGGCAGCAGTCATTCTCTGTCTTTAGATAGACGTGGCAACAGTCATTCTCTGTCTTTAGATAGACGTAGCAGCAGTCATTCTCTGGATAGACGTGCAGCAGTCATTCTCTGTCTTTGGATAGACGTGGCAGCAGTCATTCTCTGTCTTTGGATAGACGTGGCAGCAGTCATTCTGTCTTTAGATAGACGTGGTAGCAGTCATTCTCTGTCTTTAGATAGACGTGGTAGCAGTCATTCTGTGTTAGATAGACGTGGCAGCAGTCATTCTCTGTCTTTGGATCGACGTGGCAGCAGTTATTCTGTCTTTAGATAGACGTGGTAGCAGTCATTCTCTGTCTTTAGATAGACGTGGCAGTGTCATTCTGTCTTTAGATAGACGTGGCAGCAGTCATTCTCTGTCTTTAGATAGACGTGGCAGCAGTCATTCTCTGTCTTTGGATAGACGTGGCAGTCATTCTCTGTCTTTGGATAGACGTGGTAGCAGTCATTCTCTGTCTCTGATAGACGTGGCAGCAGTCATTCTCTGTCTTTGGATAGACGTGGCAGCAGTCATTCTCTGCCTTTGGATAGACGTGGCAGCAGTCATTCTCTGTCTTTGGACAGACGTGGTAGCAGTCATCTCTGTCTTTGGATAGACGTGGCAGCAGTCATTGTCTGTCTTTGGATAAATAGACGTGGAAGCAGTCATTCTCTGTCTTTTGATAGACGTGGTAGCAGTCATTCTCTGTATCTGAATAGACGTGGCAGCAGTCATTCTCTGTCTTTGGATAGACGTGGCAGCAGTCATTCTCTGTCTTTGGATAGACGTGGGCAGCAGTCATTCTGTCTCTTTGGATAGACGTGGCAGCAGTCATTCTCTGTCTTTGGATAGACGTGGCAGCAGTCATTCTCTGTCTTTGGATAGACGTGGCAGCAGTCATTCTCTGTCTTTGGATAGACGTGGTAGCTGTCATTCTCTGGAGAGGGAGATTGACTGGCGCTGGCTCCGGGACTGTGCAATTACTGTGGTCAGCGGAGGGAAGAGAGGATGAGAATATCAGTAGGTGATGTCCTGCATAATGACGGATCACAATGGACAGTGCTGACCGCCGACACATCGACTCAGTGTCAGTTTCCGTTCATCAAGGAACTAGTCCATATACGCTAGCCCACATCTGCTAAGTTTCAGGACCACACTGCGCACGATTTAAAGCTAATAGATACAAACATTAATGACAAAGATGAGAGAATTGAAGAAGAAGGTCTCATGGCTACGACTCAGCAGATGTCTGACCTACGCGTTAGTCTCAGCGCGCTGGTCAGACCATGGGTACCTACGTAACATTGTCTGTGCCATTATTAATCATTGTATGTGTGTGTATGGTGAGAGTCTCCGCGACTAAGCAATTCTGGTCATCAGCAGAGGGTGACGAAGGTGAGGCGTATTAGTAGGAGTATCCTGCATATGTACTGACCGCATACACATTAACATTTTTGGTGATTTGACGTCCCCCCCTCCTCCTCCACAACGAGCTGTTGCTGATAGCTCCCTGGGGGGCTGTTGGCGGAGGGAATGGAAATACAATGACCCCTGCTGTGGCTATGTATGAGGGAGCTGGAATAATGAGCTGCGCAGTGCCACAGAGAGAGCACAGAACATAGAGGAAAAAACCCTGAATGAGCAAAGCAAATACCACCAGCCACCGCGCCGTGCGAAGTGGTTTTCGTCGCAGACTCGCGGCTCTCGGAGGTCGCTGGTTCGATTCTTAAAAGAGCCTTCTATTTGTGAGATTATTTTGCCCCAGCTGGCTCCTACCCACAGCTGAGTTTGCTATGGGCTCGGCTGGGAGGACTGAGACGACACAGTGGAATTTTCTCCACTTACAGGAATCGTGTTTGGGAGTGTTGCTCATTTTTTCCTGACCAGTATCGCAGGTGTCCGTATGTCCCGGGCCTGGTTGACGACGGGATGTAGTATGAAAGTAAGCAAATAGATCGGCGCTGCCATTCAGTCTGAGGTAAGATGGAAATCCGTGGCATCCTTTCATCATCATCCTCACCCTCATCGATCACCCTCATCGATCACTCTTATCGATCAGCATTTAAAAAAAAGTGTCAATCTGTGACCCTTCATGCCCTACTGTCATGGTGACCTCAGTTTCTATTGACTCGGGTCTATGGCCTTGGTTTGGTTCTGGTGTTGTCACCGGTATCGACACATTCATGGGGACTTACGTGGAACGGATGTGGTGGCGCCCTCCAGAGGGAGAGTTCACTCGTGCAGGCTTGCTGACAGAGCAATGTTGTCATCAGTGGGGGACTAAATAGGCAGTG
>JADBJO010001100.1:357500-372500 GCA_016801955.1 Conus betulinus
ACTCAGTATTCACTTAACTCAATAGATTATAAACTTTTTGTTCTTTTAACTCAGTATATCACTACCCTTTCATGTCTTCCTAACTCAGTATATATATATATATATATCCAGCTTTTTTCTTCATATTCCTCTTTGCTCAGTATATCTCCAGTTTCCATTTTTTTTTCTATGTCAGTGTATCACCGACCCTTTATATTCTCTTTGCTCAGTATATCTCCAGCTTCTTTTTTTTTCTATGTCAGTGTATCACCAACTCTTCTCCTAACTCGGCATATCGCTAACTCTGTTCCAGTACATTACGGATGTCCGAATCACGACTGTCCGAATCACGACTGTCCGAATCACGACTATTAGAATCAAGGCTGCCAGAATAAGATGCTTATCCGTGCTTTTGTCATTTTTGTCATGTCTCTCAAAATGAGTTTCTATCTCTCACATTCTCCCTTTCCCTCTCTCCCCTGTGTGTGTGTGTGTGTGTGTGTGTGTGTGTGTGTGTGTGTGTGTGTGTGTGTGTGTGTGTGTGTGTGAGTGTGTGTGTGTGTGTGTGTGTGTAAATCAAGGCACATATCCCCTTTTCTCTCCCTCCCCTAAAGCGCTCTGTCTTGTTTGCAACATACCTAAGCGGCAGCGAAATATGTAGCCTTTGTTCGGCAGTACCAGCGAGAACAGAGACGCCCCACGATGGTGTATGAGATGACAAACAAAAAGGACCTTTAGAACGCACGACTAGTTTGAGAAGAAACTGTTGAAGCTTCATTGAGTTTCAGGCACATCGTCTCCTCTCCTGGTCTCCCTGAATCTGACTCCAGCGGTCGCCCCCTCTCTGCATCTTCTCTTCAACCTCTTCTCTCTCTCTCTCTCTCTCTCTCTCTCTCTCTCTCTCTCTTGTCTCTAATTTCCGTCTTCCCTCGTCTCTCCCCCGCCCCCCCCCCCCCCCCCCCCCCCCCCCCCCCCCCCCCCCCCCCCCCCCCAAATCTAGCTCATTCTGACTCCCATTACCCATCGCTCGTTAAAGACAACACGATTGCTAAGAACCTGGTCTTCCTCAGACTGGTATCACTCAGAGACGCCATGATGGAAATCGACGAACAGTAAACTGCGCGGCAGGCAGGACACAGCGACAAGATGAAACCAGTCACCCAGAGAGTCACCGGGGATCCAACACGAAAATGGTCAGGGTATCACAACAGGGGTCCTGCTGATGCACAGTTTAAGAAATCATGACGCGCATTGTACTCGATAGAAACACGCTTCAGAAATCATTCAACCGCTTTGAAATAAAACATTTACTGCTTTGTTTCATAACTCTAGGTATAAGAATTGATATTTGTCGGGTCTTATCTCACTATGGTATAAAGTGGAATGAAATAGCAGACAAGTCTTGCAAAAGAAGGAGCAAATAGAAACGCTGAAAATATTTCTAAAAAAATTCCTTAGAATTGCCCTCCTGTGAATTGATCCAAATTATGGAAAAGCATATACATAAGCAGAATTTAGTCAAAACATGTCTACTTTACCATTGTGCCCAAGGCACATTGTCAGATTAATTCATAAATTAAGCTGAATACTTGGAACACTTACTTTCTTATGGTATTACTTGTGTCTGCAGAGAAAACATTTCTGTGCATCATCTTTGTTTTGAATGATCAGTGTTTGACCTCGCTCTATCAGGAGAAAGGTATTGAGATGAACACCTTTGATAATGTCAGTACTGTGTTATATGCTTCATGTGTTGCTGAAATTGCCATGGTCATTTCGCAGTCACAGGTTGCAACATTTTTGTACAGATCACAACTTTGTGTACCACTAGGGTATTTCACTTATGTAAAGATGCACATATCAGATGTGGTTTTGCAAGTACTATATAAGTTGAGTGTAAGAGTTTTTCTTTTTCTCTTGTTTTTTGTTTTTTTTAACAAGTGTCTAATATCATCTGGCGATGAAAAGACATTAAATAAACCACAGAACTGAACTGATCAACCGCTTTGAAATTGAAACATATCAGTCTCTTGAGTCTGACTCCTTGAAATCCTGCAGTTTACGTGACCACAGCAAATCAAAGCCAGCTGCAAGAGTCTGTAAATTGTTTTCAGAGTGTTCCCAGTCAGTGTGTAAATCGTTTTCCGAGTGTTGCCAGTCAGTGTGTAAATAGTTTTCCGAGTGTTCCCACTCAGTCTTTCAGTTAAAAGATGTTTTTGATTTCTTGACACAACCAAACACATCAGACAGCCCGTCCCCCACCCCCACCCCTCCACACACACAGTGCTTCCCATGCAGGCAAGCTTACTATTGAGTGTGCTAGCCAAGCGATGTGCCAGACTTACAAAGTCAAAATGGCGACGTTGGATACATGTTGCCTGAAATGTACACAGCACAATTCGGATGGTCAAGTGATGATCTGTTAGATTTCTGTACCAGGGCTGTCAGGTGAATGCTTAAATACAGTAGTCAGTGGGAACCCTGTACGAACTATCTTTTCTTTCTGTCTTTTCTATTTTATTATTGTTTATTATTCAAATTTCAGGATGCACGATTCATCTATTCTCTTTCGTTCTTTCTCTTGCTCTTCTTTTTTTTAATTTTCAGCTTTGATTAGTACTCTGATCTTTCAAGCATCAGTGTACTTACATTCCCAAATTCATTACGCATGCCAGTTTACAAAATAACAACAACAACAACAACCAAACATACCCAAATGCTTAAAACGTAAAGAAAGAAAACTTATGGATCTTTCCCTATTGTCACAGTTTCAGTGCTTCATCAGATATGTATCATACAAAACAAACACAATGTAAATGGATAAAGATATTGATCATTTCCTTGCCTGCACTGCACTGGGACTGCGACTGAAGTGATCTGGATGGTGCTACTTTTGTGTGGAAGAGCCGCAGTGAGAGGTGATCACATTGCTCCAAAGAAGGCATGGAATATTAGAATATCTGTGGAATTGGGGAGAACAGGGGACAGTTTTGTGAGGAAAAAGAGAGGGATAGCGGGAAAAGATGCTATGTTCACAATATCGTGTACCTAGCCTTTGAACCCAGGTTTGTCTAGGTTCTCCCCCCCCCCCTCCTCTTCTTCCCACTTCCCCAACATCCATCCCCCCCCCCCCCCCCCTCACCTCTCCTTGCCTCCTTTTGTTTGTTTAGATCCCCACAGACTTTCTCCTCCACCCACAACAGCCTGCAGCTCCACCCCCACCTCTCTCTCTTCCTCTGTAAATCAAGACACACATGCCTCCCCCCCCTTCTCTCTCTCTCTCTCACTCTCTCTCTCCTCTCTCTCTCTCTCTCTCTCTCTCTCTCTCTCCCCTCCCCCAAAGGCGCTCTGTAAAGTTTGCCACACACCCAAAGCAGCAGGAAAATGCATGGCCTTTGAGCGGCAGTATCAGTGAGAACAGAGATGTGCTACGAAGGTGTATCAGACGACAGAAAGGACATTAAGAACCCACAAGTAAGTTTGGGTCGGAAGTTTTGAAGTTTCATTGAGTATCAGACCTGTTATCATCTCCTCTCCCGATCTCTCTCTCTCTCTCTCTCTCTCTCTCTCTCTCTCTCTCTCTCTCTCTCTCTCTCTCTCTCTCTCTCTCTCTCCCTCTCTCTCTATCTCTCTCCAATCCTCTCTCTCTCTCTGCCTCTCTCTGTCTCTCCTCTCTCTCTCTCTCTCTCTCTGTCTCTCTCTCTCTCTGTCTGTCTCTGTCTCTGTCTCTGTCTGTCTCTCTCTCTCTCTCTCTCTCTCTCTCTCTCTCTCTCTCTCTCTCTCTTCTCCCCCCCCCCCCCCCCCCCTCCCCCTCTAGCTTCAATTTGTCTCCCATAACCCACCCCTCGTTAAAGGCAATGTGATTGCTAAGAACCTGGTCTTGCTCAGACTGGTATCACTCAGACGCCATGATGGAAATCGACGAACTGTAAATTGCGCGGCAGGCAGGACACAGCGACAAGATGAAACCAGTCACCCAGAGAGCCACCGGGGATCCAAAACGGAAATGGGTCAGGGTATCACAACAGGGCTCCTGCTTACGTACATTTTGTGCGTCATGATGTTCAGAGTACTTTAAGTAAAAACCATGCTTCAGTTGTCAGTCTAAAATTTAAATATGATAGTCACTTGATCGTCTCTTTGAAATTGTACAGTTTCCATAACAATAGCAAATGAAAGTTTTGCTGCACAAAACCTGAAAATCATTTGCAGAGTTTTTTCCCTAGTTGTTGTAATCATCAAAATGGATGCTTTTGATTTCTTAACACAATGAAACACACCACACAGCCCAGTGCTTAGAAGATCTCACGGAGGCAAGCTTAAAATGGGGAACACCAGCCGAGGGATCGACATGATCTATAAAGGCAAAATGGCGGCGTTGGAAACATGGTGCCTGAAATGTAAACAACATGATTCAGGTGACCGTTAGAATTTTTTTCTTCTGAGGGCTGGATGGGCGCTTAAAACCAAAAGCCAGTGGGAATCCCGTAAGCTTTTTCATTCACTTTCTGTCTTTCGTTTCTATCCTTTTCTCTTCTTAACTTTTTTTTAAAGATACAATATTTATCTTTTCCTTTCATTTTCCCCGTTCTTTCTTTTTTTTTTCTTTTCTTGAGTTTTGGTTCGCCATTTCATCTTTTGCGTATCAGAGTACTTACATCCCCAAATTCATCGCCTATGTAAATTTACAAAAAAAAAAAAAAAAAAAAGTGTTTTAAGTATCAGAGCAGTTAATTTCTCAAATTCATCACCCATGCTGATAAAAAAAACAACAACCAACCAACCAACCAAACAAAAACCCAACCCAACAACAACAACAACAACAACAACAACAAACATTTATTTTAAAAAATGCAAATACCACGTATTGGTGAAGAGAGATTTTAGTAGTTTCCTTGATCGCAGACGCTGGGACTAGGACTGCATTAACATAAATGGTGGAGCGTTTTGTGTGGAAGAGCCAGAAAGACAGGCGTTAACATTCCTCCAAAGAGGGCACGGAACATGAAAAATAAATGACAAAAAAATAAAGCTCATGATGTCGAGGGGTAAGGGGGGGGAATAGGGACAGGGAACGGAGATATATAAGGAAAAAGAGAGTGTGAGTAGTGAGAAAGAAAAATCCTATGTCACAAACATTGTCCGGCTTTTGAAGCTAGCTTTCCCATCTTCCCCACTTCTCTCTCACATCCACCCCTCACCCTCACCCCTTCTTGTCTCCTTCTTTGCGTTAAGTCCACAGATTCTAACATAACAACCCTCCCCCCCCCCCCCCCATCCCCCCCCCCCCCCCCCCCCCCGACCCACCTTAAAAAGTTCTGTAAGGTTTGTAATACCAAAAATAGCAGGGAAACGTATAGCCTTTGTGCGTTTGTATTAGTGAGAACAGACAAGTGTCACAATAGTGCGGGCGATGACAAAAAGAGCGTAAGACTGCACGACTTGGTTTGGGTAGAAACTGTTGAAGCTTCATCTCTCTTTTTTTTTTTCTTTCTCTGAATCTGTCTTCACTAACAGCCCCCTCTCTTTATTCTCCCCCCCTCCCCATCTCTCTCTCTCTCTCTCTCTCTTTTTTTTTTTTTTTTTTTTTTCCTCTCATTTCTCTCTCTCTCCTCCCCTCCTCTCCCCTTCCATTCCCATTTCCATCACCCAACCCTCGTTCCGGGCAATGCAATTGCTGGGAATCGTGATCTTCGTTAACTGATGTCACTTCAGACGCCATGATGGAAATGGGCGAAACTGTAAATTGCCCGGGAAGCAGGATACAGTGACAGGATGACACCAGCTCACACAGCGAGCCACCGGGGATTCAAAACCAAAATGGTCAGGGTATCAGAACAGGGCCCCAGTTGATGCACATTTTGTACGTCATGACGTCCAAAGTACTCTATAAAAACAAGCTTCAGAAATCAGTCAGCTACCCTTTTAAATTAAATTTAAATTCAACAGTCACTTGAGCTGACTACTTGAAATTCAGCAGTTTGCGTAACCAGAACAGTTCAAAGTTTGCAGCACAAGCTCTTAAATTGTTGACGGAGTTTGCCCAGTCAGTGTAACAGTCAAAATAGATGCTTCTGATTCCTTGACTCAGCCAAACAACGATACTCCCACGCACAGTGTATCTACGGCAAGACAAGCTCAAACCTGAAGGCTCAAGCCATGTGATGCACCCATTTTACAAAGGCAAAGGGGCGATGTTGGATATATGGCCACAACAAAAAACAACGTGGTTCTGATGGTCAATGATGAGCTTTGAAAATTCTGTACTACACACACACACACACACACACACACACACACGCACGCACGCACGCACGCACACACACACACACACACACACACACACACACACACACACACACACACACACATCTTATAATAATGAAGCAAAAAAAAAAGGCAACTTACAGAACTTCTTGAGCTGTTGCAGCTACTTTTGCGATTTCCAGATACATATTATACTACAAACACAATTCGTGAATTAAGATATTGATAGTTTCTTTGACTGACTGCTGGCGCTGAGACTGTGACTGAACTAACCTGGGTAGCAGAGTGCTGTGGGTCAAAGAGCCAGAACGAGAGGCGGGTACATGGTCCTGAAGAGAGCACTGGACATAAGAAGAAAGGGTACTTTTGGATTCTTTTTTGAACCCTTGGTGGTGAGAACATCACAGTATTATGGACTGTGGTGTGTCTCTATTTGACGCCAGGAGCACAGACACAAATCAGCCGTGTCTCCCTGATGAGTCCGACCCAGCGGACGAAAGGCCTAGGAGCAGGCAATACAAATAGATCTGCCTTCGAGGGGGATTACGATGGTTCTCTCATGCAGCTTGTGAAGAGTTTTCACATTACAATATATTCTCTTAATTTCATGTTCCCATTTTTCTTCATCTTCAACCCCTCACCCCCCCCCCCCCCCCCCAAGTTCAAATCTTTGCCAAGTCATACTGTGATGACGTAGAGGTTGTTGGCCTGTGCTTGTTTTTCCCCCACTATAGATTGTTCGTCTTTGTATTTGTCTGACTTTGTTCAAGTTTAAAAGGCTGTGCCAGTCTTGAATAAAAGTAACTCTGTGTTAGGTTTCCTTATGGGAGCAAGAGTTGCCCTACTTGTTTATTGTTGAAAGAAGAAAGATTTTCTGGGAGCAGGGGATGAACAGGGACGGGCAGAGGGCATATGAAAGAAAAGGATGGTGACAGTAGTGAAAACAGCGCGATGTTCACACAAGTTTTGCGTACTCCGCCTTTCAATCCAGCTTTGCCCAGATTTGCCTTTTCCCCAGATTCCCCATATCCACCTCCGCACCCCTTTCCATGTCTCCTGTATGTTAGGTCAGCAGATATCCCTGCTCCCCCCCCCCCCCCCCCCCCCCCCCCTCTTCTTTTCTCCACCATCACCAGTCTGCTGGCCAAAATCTGTGTGTGTGTGTGCGTGCATGTTGTGTTCGTTCTTTAGTTTTACGTCTGTTTCACCTTAAGTGATATTAGACGGGAAGGTGGGGGGGGGGGGGGGGGGGGGGGGGGGGGGGATAGGAGAAATATAGGTATGAAAGAAGAGATTGTTAATGCATGCGTTAATATTGTTTAGAGAGTGTGTGGTAGTAAAAATTATGTTTTTTCCTATATGCCTACACCTACAATTCTATATAATGATCAAGCTTTATATGGGATATGAATGTTGAAAATGATAGAATTAGTAGAAAGGAAATGAAGTTTACTATCTATATCAAACGTGACTAAACAATTAACAGAAGATCAATATAACAACAATTGAATCCAACAATAAATGAACTTTTCAAAGGAAAAAAGACCAATAGGGCTAAGGTGTAAAACTTCTGAGAAACATTTAAGAAGATGGAAGTCATTTAACACTTCCTGAACAGTTAATGGTATTTGACGAGTCAGTAAAATCCCCTGTAGTTTTCGTCATTAATTCTTTGATACCCAGACAGTGTAAAATCAGGTGACTGATGGAGATTTGATTCCCACATACACATTTTATATCTTTAGAAATTTTTGTTTTAAAAGCATTTAAACGAATTTTGAACATCAGAGAACTAATATGTCTTGAACTAGTATCAGATATGTGATTTAAAATTAATTTGGAATTTATTGTGCTGACGCTTTTTATACAATTGTGTGAATAATGGCTATCTGATGTCTTCAACATGTTATCAAACGTATCTTTTGCTAGTTTTTCATGTGATTATAATACTCGTGCAGATCTAGATTTATGTTAATTAGAGTTGCCCCTTCAGTATTACGTCCTGCACTTTTAGCTGCTCTATCAACCAGTTCATTAGCATATATTCCGCAATGGGAAGGAACCCAGTAAAAAGTTACACTAATGTCTTTACATGCCAACTGATGAATTACATGTCTGATTTCTAGTATCATTTCAAGACGTTTTTTGGCATTTTGATCTTTGATAGCTTGTAATGCCGATTTGGAATCTACACAGAGTAATATGTTACAACTATTCATACGTAACTCTTCAATATGGTGTAAAGCCATCAAAATAGCTAACAACTCCGCAGTAAAAACTGAATAGTATTTACCTATATGATATCGTTTGACTGTTTTCATCATAGTAGGAATTACAAATGCTGAACCTGCATTGCCATTATCAAGTACAGATCCATCTGTGAATATTTTAATGTAATCACTATAGTAATTTTCCATGTGATCATTAACTAAATTTTTTCAGAACGTTTGGAGATTGACTTTTGCTCAATTCTGTATGATCAATGTCAAAAGTAGGTTTAATTTGTTCCCAAGATGGTACAGGTAAAAAAGATGGCTTAATTGATTGATATTTTTTTTACTTTTTAATTCTGTAGAATTAATCATGTCGGAGACAAACGAATAATTGGTTGCAAACAATGTATTGTCTTAGCCCTGTTTAACAAAGTCATGCTTAGAATTTAACTTTGTTTCTTCATTGCAGAATGAGTTTATGTGCAAAGGATTTTAATACAAACTTTAGCTGCAGAGATTTTCCTATGTTCATCAAGAGAAAGAACTCCTGCTTCTTTATATGATCCAAGATTGCAAGCATGAGTCGGCACTCCTAGTGCCAGTTTAAAGGCTTTACAATCTATACTTTGTAGTTTGTTTAATAAATGTTTTGGTGCACTAAAAAAAGATTCCTGGCCGTAGGTTAAACGCGAACGAACTAAGGAATTAGCAAGACATAAAAGTGCTTTTGTGTCTTGACCCCATCGCTGTTTACTAATA
Organism: Conus betulinus; assembly: GCA_016801955.1. Classification (NCBI taxonomy): domain Eukaryota; kingdom Metazoa; phylum Mollusca; class Gastropoda; order Neogastropoda; family Conidae; genus Conus; species Conus betulinus. The sequence continues at coordinate 366,719 of JADBJO010001100.1, forward strand.
ATTTCTCTCTCTCTCCTCTCCTCCTCTCTCTCCTCCTCTCTCTCTCACCTCTCCTCTCTCTCTCGTCCTCAAATCGCCTCTCCTCCTCTCTCTCTCTCATCATAGGCATCCACACTAAAAGGCGAGTCACACCGGCATTCCCCTTGAAAACAAAAACAAACTTGACATTGTGGCATGTGTATGACACAACTATCCTCCCTCACCAATCCCCGTCTCCCCCCTCGGCTTGTCCCTCCCATCCTAAGCTGTGCCCCTCCCCTCCCCCCCCCTCTCCCATTCTCCTGTGACTTCTCCTCTTTCTCCTCTCTCGCCATACTCTCCCCGTCATAGGCACCACAGGTAAACGAGTCAACAAATTGAAAACAAAAACAAAGGCTCCATTGGCAGTGTTACTCACACACCTCAAGGAGTGTGTGCTCCTCGCATTCGGGGCCTGTGTGCTTGTTTTTTCCCAGCTGAGCTAAACAAAAAAAAAAAAAAACCTCCTGTAACAAGGATAATAGCTCTGTTTTGGAGAGTGTGTTGCGAGCGCTGAAATTCCACTTCAGACCTGGAACCGGTACTAAACACCATGCAGTGCAGGCCTAATTGCAGGTTGAAGCGCGCAGCCATCTGGACGCCAAGCTGTGGTAAAAGCGTCTCTCTGTAAAACCCTTTTGAAAAGTATGGCAGAAAAGTTTGCATTTATTTCTGTACACACTATCCTCTCCTCACCTCCCCGTCTCCCCTTCCCTTGTCTCCCCTCCCTTCCTAAAAACGTGCCCCTCCCTCCCCCCCCCCCCCTCTCCCTATCTAATTCTTCCCCCCCCCCCCCCCCCCTCCTGCTGCCTCCCTCCTTCCCCCCCCCCGCCACCTCTCTCCGGTCTTCTCTCCCCCCATCTCCTCCTTCCCCTTCTCCCCCCTACCCATCCTCCTTCCTGCCCTAACTTAAGGCTGTGTCAGGCCAATTGATATAGGCTAGAACAGCAAGGCTGCATCAAAAATGTTGTTATGCTCTACATAGTTATGCGGGGATTGGCTTCAGTTGTGACAAGCTCTTAGCATAACATTGTCAGTCTCCAAAATCCCCCCGAAGTCGGAGTGTGACTGCCCACGTGGCGGGGTAATAAAAACGGTCACACACGTGATGTTCTCATCCTTAGCTGATGCATTTGTTCCACAGTGTTCAAGTACTTTGGCTGTTCGGATGATCCCTGGAGTCTTTTAGCCAGGGTACAACAACGACAACAACAACAACAAATCCTCCTTCCTCTTGCTCCGTACCCCCCCTTCCTCCCACCTCTCCCCTTCTCCCCCCGCCCCTGTGTACTCCCATAAAAGGTCCCAGGAGTCCCGCCCCCCCCCCCTTCCCCCCCCCCCCCCCCCCCCCCCCCATTATTTTTACGCCACCCCCACCCCCCCCCCCCCACCCCCCCCTGCATAAAGTACGGTCCGGTCCTGAGTAGTCTCTTATTCATTCAATGCTTATTTATTTCGCTTTTTGTGAGCAGGATAGTTTCATGAATGATAACATTATTTTTACGCCAGGGAAGTAATAGCTGACTCGGACTGAAAGAGTTATTTCCCATATACATTTTTGTGATAAGATTTGTGAAAATACGAAACTGCAATGTTTATATACATTACAAAGTTGTACTATTCCAATGAAAAAAAACATAACTTCATAGACAGTTATCAATTAACAACCAGTAACTTTGAATATGCTTGTTCAGAGGAAAGTTTTTGTCATCATGATGACGCAACGGATCCTGATTCTGCCCTTTGACCTGGATGACCCTTGGGATCTGCACAGAAATACTACGGATTGCAACCTTCGGATCTGCACAGAATACTACTACGGATTGCACAGAAATACTACGGATTGACACCTCGGATCTGCACAGACATCTGCACAGAAATACTACGGATTGACACCTCGGATGAAATACTACGGATTGACACTTCGGATCTGCACAGAAATACTACGGATTGACACCTCGGATCTGCACACAGAAATACTACGGACTGACACCTCGGATCTGCACAGAAATACTACGGATTGACACCTCGGATCTGCACAGAAATACTACGGACTACACCTCGGATCTGCACAGAAATACTACGGACTGACACCTGGATCTGCACAGAAATACTACGGATCCTCGGATCTGCACAGAAATACTACGGACTGACACCTCGGATCTGCACAGAAATACTACGGACTGACATCTCGGATCTGCACAGAATATACTACGGACTGACACCTCGGATCTGCACAGAAATACTACGGACTGACACCTCGGATCTGCACAGAAATACTACGGACTGACACCTCGGATCTGCACAGAAATACTACGGATCTCGGATCTGCACAGAAATACTACGGATTGACCCTCGGATCTGCACAGAATACTACGGATTGACACCTCGGATCTGCACAGAAATACTACGGATTGACACCTCGGATCTGCACAGAAATACTACGGACTGACACCTCGGATCTGCACAGAAATACTACGGACTCGGATCTGACAGAAATACCTCCTTGGATCTGCACAGAAATACTACGGATGACACCTCGGATCTGCACAGAAATACTACTACGATTGACACCTCGGATCTGCACAGAAATACTACGGACTGACACCTCATCTGCACAGAAATAAACGATACTACAGAAATACTACGGATTGATTGACACTACGGACTGTCACCTCGGATCTGCACAGAAATACTACGGATTGACACCTCGGATCTGCACAGAAATACTACGGATTGACACCTCGGATCTGCACAGAAACTACTCCGGGTGGGAACTGGGCCCCGTTCTATCTTTCTATGCAGTTTCGTAAAAATGGGTCAGGCAGTTGTTGCGTCATCTTGCTGACAAACAAATGAAACAAAAACCCATGCAGACAAACACAATGCAACACTATGGCATCTTCAAGGGTGCAGGGGATGCGTCACGGTAGTACGCAGGGGCAGAATTTGCGTCCGCTTTCGGAAGCAATCATCACACAGTTTACACACATCAACTGAATCGCTGTTTCGCACGGTTAGACAAGGTGTGAGGAGGGTGTGCATGGAGAGGAGGGAGAGAGGAGGGGGTCCACGGTTTCTGCCCCCCCTCCCCCCCCCCCCCCCCCCCGGTTAGACCCCCCCCCCCCCCCCGCCCCGCCCTTCCTCCCGTCATGCTCCTGGCTGACAAAATGGCTTTCTGGGCAAGTGGCTCCCCCTTCTCTCCACTGTCGGAGAGCACCTACACTTGCCTTCTCGACCCCGACCCCCCCCCCCCCCCCCCCCCCCACACCACCCTCATATGATCCGGCCCTGAAACGTCTTGTTTCATGAGACTGCACGTTAGATGACTGATAACTGAGTAACATCAATGACTATAATGTCCATTCGTTTGTTGGCTGGTTTTGTCGTCGTCGTCGTCGTCATCATCATCATCATCATCATCATCATCATCATCATCGTCGTCGTCGTCATCATCATCATCATCATCATCATCATCATCATCATCATCATCATCATCGTCGTCGTCGTCATCATCGTCGTCGTCGTCGTCGTCGTCGTCGTCGTCGTCGTCGTCGTCGTCGTCGTCATCATCAACATCATCATCGCCGTCGTCGTCGTCGTCTTCATTTCATTATCATTGTCATCATCTCATCATCATGTTCTGTTCACAACCAACACCATTTTCAACAATATTACCACCATTGTAGCCAGTCATTCATCATCCCTATCATCATTATCATCTTTTCCTTGTCTGCCGTTTGTGGGCACAGTGACGGTGCAGAAAGATCCATTTCTTACCTAGGCCCATAGCTCAAGGGTGAGCATAGGCCATCGACAACACTCCGCCATCGCACTTGGTTCTGGGCTGCTCGCTGAATGCCTGTCCAGTTGGTCCCCTGCCTCTCTATCTCTGCCTCAGTGTCTCTCGCCTCCAGCTGCTGCGAGGTCGGCCTCTCTTCCTTTCCCCCTGCGGGTTCCATGTCAGGGCTTGGCGTGTGCTGCTGGATGCTGGCTTCCTGAGAGTGTGTCCAATCCAGCCCCACTTCCTCCGCAGAATCTGCTCGGCCACTGGTGGTCCTGTCCTGCTTCCATAGATAGAAAGATCCATTGACTACTACTGGGGGAAAGTTCTGTTGACAGCAGGAAAGACTGCAGCCTGGGATCCTCTTCAAAGGGCAGTCGACCATGTTGCCAAAGCTTGGCGGTGTCTGGAGTTGTACTGTCGACACCTGTCAATGAAACAGCAACGAGTGGAGCTGCAGTATGCGCGCAGCAATTCTCTTGGTGGTGCCGTCTTTCGCCAGTGGGCTCTGCAGTCATGAAATATGAGTTGGTACACCCATGAGGCCGCTTCCATGGGGGTTCTTTTGTGTCGCGTCCGGCGGTCATACAATGGCGTCTGCCAAGGAGCAGTTGTGCCCCTTGAAGTCGTCATGAAATGCCCTGTCCGTACCTGCACCCTACGTGAACACAGCGTATTGTACCAGAGCGGGTGCAGGATAATCATCCAGTGGCTGGTTCCATAGTTGAGGATAGCACTTTTAGGGGTTCCACTGGCACCGTCGCGTGTTTTTTTTTTTTTTTTCTTCTTTCTTTTCGAATGGCAATAACCACCGTGGCGAAATGGTTAGTGTCGCGAACACCCAGCTGGAAGGTGGAGGGCTTGATTCCTATCAAAACCATTCACCTGTTTATGCCCAGGCTGCCTGTTACCCAGAGTGGAGTTCGCTATGGGCGTAACTGGAAGGACTGGAGTCACACAGTTGCTTCCACTTAACAGTTGTATCTCTGAGATTGTTGCTCAACTTTCTTGACCACCCGGGCCTACCCTGCAGTTGTATGTCTCTTGTCGACTCAGAATATGTCATGAAATAAGCGTAGAGAACAATCCTCTCATGTGGTCTCAGCCCGGAATGGAAATCCGTAGCATCATCGTCATCATCCCTCATACCTCATCGACGAGACGTGTCAAACTCTGAGGTCCTTCGTGTCCTGCTCTCATGCTGACCTCAGGTTCGATTTCCTCTCCTTGGTGAGGTTCTGTCGGGGTCACCGATGTTGGCAAATTCATGGGTACTGTCGTTTAGACGGACGTGGTGGTGCCCTCTGGAGGGAGAGTTCACTCAGGCTGACTCTGCGACTAAGGAATTATTGTCGTTCGGAAGGGGCTCGTGGGTAGAATCCTGCGTGTTGGATGAAAACAGGCACCACTGAACACGTCCGAAATGACTCGGCAGCAGTGCAGTGTCTCCTCTGGTGGGTTGCCTCTTGACGACTTGACATTGACTGCTGTCTGTACGTTGTTTTGGCCGGAGCCGTGGCGAGACGAGCCTGGCTGTGGATGCGGATGGAGAACCGGAATGAGCGGTGTGGCTGCAACGGCACTGAAGTGCCCACAGAAGATGAGACAAAAAAAAAAAAAAAACAAAAAAAAAAAAAAAAAAAAAAAGGAGAAGGAAAGAAAAGAAAAAGGAACAGAAAAAAGAAGAAAATAACGAAAAGAAAAAAAGATCGTTGGCTCTTGATGCTTTCAAATATTTGATAAGGACCCAAAATACGTGGGGTTTTTTTTGGGAGAGTTTGTTTTTTTTTTCTTTTCTTAAACTTTTCTGTTTATGATCATCACCAGATGAATTTCAGTAACTCATCTTTCTAATCAGAAACTCGACGCACTTTCAAAGAGTACACGATCGACTTTCATGCCTACGTTCATCGCTAGGTAACAGGAACATCCACCAATAGGTGCCTCCGCCGCACCTCTCTCATCTCCCCCCCCCCCTCC
>JADBJO010001100.1:377500-392500 GCA_016801955.1 Conus betulinus
CACACACATACACACACGCACACGCACGCACGCACGCACACACGCACCACACACACACACACACACACACACACACACGCACATACACGCACACACACACACACGCACGCACACACACACACACACACACACACACACACACACACACACACAGTGCGGTATCTTTCAAACATCACCGTCAGCAACAGAGCACTCTGTCTAGTCAGTCGACCCACTTTAGGACATCCGACATTGAATGTTTTGTACCCCACCTGTCGACCCATGAACGAAAGGGGAGAGGGGGAAAGGAGAGGAAGAGCTGGTGAAGAGGGGGGGGGGGGGGGGTAAAGAGAGGAGAATATAGCAGGGGTCTGTGGGGGGGGGGGGGGGGGGGGAGATAAGCAGAGAACTTTTTTTTAATTTTCTGATTGTCCACTGAATTAGCACAGGTCTGCTTGACTCTCAGGCTATGGTAGCAGGCTCCAGCTCCCAGGTAACATGCTGCAAACACTGCCAAAGAATGCTTCCAAAGGAAGTTTTTTCCCAATAAGGCTTTTAACGGAATCCCTAGAAGATTACTTCCCTTCGAAAAAAAAAAAAAACAGTTTCTTTCAGAAAACATGTATTAGCACATATTTTGGATCTGTGAAAACAATGAATGTGTTCACTTGTCTGTTAGTTTGGCATTTCAGTAGAACGCCGTGGTGTATTGTCATTCAGTTCACCGTAATCGTTGATCAGGGAAGCAAAACCACGCCATGAAGAGAACTACATGTTTGAAGGCGTGTGAGCGGTAGTTCCTCCCGCGTTGAATGGTGTTTCTGGCATGTTCCACTGGCACTGTCTGGCAGAGGAATAGTGGAGCTGGACTATTTCCCATCTCTCATGCGATCGTATGCACAGCCTAGCTTTTACGCAGTCAGTCGGTCAGTCATTCCCCTAACCGCTAGGGTCGTTGGGGGGACGTGATGAGGCAGCCGCCGTTTCTCTCCAGGCTCTTCTGTTTGTGGCTGTCGTGAGAGATCTGAGGACACTGAAGAAACTACTCCGCATTTCCTACAAAGAACACAAGACCAATGATTATGTGCGGAACCTGGTCACTAACCTAGTTGGGCCCCACGAACCACTTCTGGCAATCGTCAAACGACGGAAGATGGCATGGTTTGGCCACGTCATTCGTCACAACACCCTCTCCAAAACCATCCTTCAAGGTACCGTTGAAGGAGGGCGCAGACGAGGACGGCAGAGAAAAAGCTGAGAGTGTTTGATATGGATGTCAGCGGGCGCAGCTCCTTCATTATAGCGATAGTATGTACGTTGTGTCATCTGCCAACGTTTGGTATCTGTGCTTCTCAATTGGCATACAGCAGGTCACATACCTCACAGCACCTCCAGCCTTCTCACTCCCACGTTCTGCCCCCCTCGTTCCTCACACCTCACCCCCCCCCCCCCCCTTCCTTTTCCCTCTCCCATTCACCTCAGACAAACTGGGCTTTGTTTGGGTGTAGGTTTGGGTCGCCACAGATATAAACGAGGGGCCACTGCTTTCAAGATTTATCCAGAGAAAAATCTGTGGGAGGCAAAAAAACAAAACAAACAACAAAAACACAACGACGACAACAACAACAACAACAACAACAACAACAACAACAACAAAAAAAAATAAAGAAAAAACAGAAGAGAAATTCTCAAGATCAGATACTTCCGGTCTTTTTTTGGCCAGGAGGCAAGGGAATATATAATGTACTGTTATAGGCATGGATAGTTGGCGAGGATTGAATGATGCGACTGCTACACAATGCAAACAGAAGAAGGTGAATTGAACGTTAAATGCAGGTTGGGAATTTTATGACAGTTTTGTTTAGTGCGTTCTATGCTTGTGTTGTTTTAGTTTGTAAAACTGAAATTTAGAAGAATATTGTTACACTCATATCAGTTCACACACAGAGGAATCCTAAAAAAAAATGGGATGGAATAGATCAGTAGATTTTTTATCTTTATTTTTACTTGCTGTATTATATTTCGTGTGCCACAAAATTTGAGATCTTTACCTTGATGGTTATCTATGATGAGGAGGAGAAGGACTGTGATCATATAGATTTCCATTCTGGTCAGAACCTACGTGAAAGGCTGCTAGCACTCTCTGCTTCCTTTCCTAAAACATCCCAGCGTCAATCAGTCCCGAAAGATACAAACACCTGCAGTGTTGCAATACTCTCAAAGACGCATCAGTTAAATGAAATTGATTCGACTTTATGGTTACAGCCTTTCAGTTGATCACTTAGCACTTCCAGCTTCAAGCTGGGGCCGGCCACGAGTGGGGTTAAAAAATCACACAAAATTAATGCCTCTGGTGGGAATTGAATTCCCGACCTCCAAGTCCGCAACTCTAACCACTACTGCCACGGCGGCCGATGCGTCGACAGAATCTGTTATCCCCTAAGGCTCGGCTGAGGATTGAACTGTCGACACCCCTGGTAAACTGACTACAGGCCACGTCAGGTAACGACGAAGTCATTTCACACATGAAAGAACAGCGCGCAAGAAGACCTCGAGGGATTGTAAGGAACAGGTTTCATCTTTTGGCTTGTCACGCATGCACATAGGAAGACAGAACAGTAAAAATAGAGAAGGCAGAAAGGAAAGAATGAAAGAGAAACTCAAAGAAATAGAGGCGATGGGAATGGGGTGGGGAGGGGAGAAAGAAAATATAAAAAGAAGAGAGAGAGAGAGAGAGAGAGAGAGAGAGAGAGAGAGAGAGAGAGAGAGAGAGAGAGAGAGAGGCTGAGGCTGATATCTCTTAAACATCACCACCATCAACAAAGCGTGCTGTGTAGTCAACCTGCTGTAGGAAATCCGACATCGAATGTTTTGTACGCGCTTCCTGCCTCATAAACAAAATGGCGAAAGAGGAAGGAAGTGGAGAAGAGGGCGAGGGGGTGGGGGGTGAAGGGAGGAGAGGGCAAACGATTTGTGGGGGAGATATGAAGGAGCTGTTTGTTTTCTGATTTTCCGTTTGAAGCTAGGATAGGCCTGTTTGTCCCTAATTCTATGGATAGAAGGTTCCAGCGGCTGTGTAACATACTAAAAATACTACCGTGCCAAGGACGTTATCTACTATGACTTTCAACAGAAAGCCCCCATAAAATCTTCAAAAGATGACATACCTGTGAAAAACAGTTTCATTCTGTAAAGGTATATATTAAGGTCAAATTTGTGAAGACAATAACTGTGTCAACTTATCTGTTTGTTTCGCATTATTTAGAACATTACGTTCTTATCTTCAAACCCCAGTTCACTCTGATCCTAAGGGAGACTACCACGGACAGAACCACATGACTGAAGGTACAAGTGAGCGGTAGGTCTTCACGTGGTGGGGGTAGGTCTTCACGTGGTGGGAGTAGGTCTTCACGTGGTGGGGTAGGTCTTTCACGTGGTGGGGGTAGGTCTTCACGTGATGGGGGGTCTTCACGTGGTGGGGTGTAGGTCTTCACGTGGTGGGGGGTACGTGGTGGGTAGGTCTTCACGTGGTGGGGGTAGGTCTTCACGTGGTGGGGGTAGGTCTTCACGTGGTGGGGTAGGTCTTCACGGTGGTGGGGGTAGGTCTTCACGTGGTGGGGGTAGGTCTTCACGTGGTGGGGGTAGGTCTTCACGTGGTGGGGGTAGGTCTTCACGTGGTGGGGGTAGGTCTTCACGTGGTGGGGGGTAGGTCTTCACGTGGTGGGGGTGTCCCACGTGGTGGGGGATCCTGACGCGTTACGCCTCCATTACCTGGCGGAGGAATTGTGCATCAGCTGGACTCTTTCCGTCTCTCACGTGACCGTCTGCATAGTCCTGCTTCAAGGTGAACCACCTTCCGTTTGGAGAAGCAGCACTGAGAACATCTTGCACACGCACGCAAAGTTAAGTAATCTATGTGAGAGTCTCTTGGGCTGTGGAAACGGAGACATATCCAGCGTGTATCGGGACACTAGGCGAGGAGGCGTGTTTTGAATCAGCATTCCCACCCTTGCCTGCAGAAATGGGCGTTAAACATTCGGACAGCGGCACCAGTCGTGCTGTTCATGTGTGTGTGTGTGCCCTACCCGATGAAAAGGTCATGGAATGTTTGAATCGGATGTCCGCTGGCGTAACGCTTTCATCTGAGTGATAATGTATTTTCATCTGCAAGCTTTTGGTATTTGTGATTCTCAGCTGGCATATAGTTTTGAGTTTCAGATCAGTTTCAGTTTCATCAAGTGTCACTGCGTGCGGACTAGTCCATATACGCTACACCATATCCGCTAAGTTTTGAGAGCAAACTATCATGATTTTAAGCGATGAATGAATGAATTAACAACTAAGATGAGAGAATTGAAGAATAGGGTTTTGTGGCTATGACTTGGCAGATGTCTGACCCACGCATTAGCCCAGTGCAGTGGTCAGACCTTGAGTACCTACCTAACATTGGGGTTTTTGTTGTTGTTGTTGTTGTTGTTGTTGTTGTTGTTGTTGTGTGTGTGTGTAGTTAATGTACACATGTGTGTGTGTGGGGCATGTGTGTGGGCACGGGCCATGTGTGTGCGCGTGCTCATGTGTGTGTGTTTGTGTGTGTGTGTGTGTGTGTGTGTGTGTGTGTGTGTGTGTGTGTGTGTGTGTGTGTGCGTGTGTGCGCGCGCGCGCGCGCATGCGTGTGTGCGCACTTGTGTGTGCGTATGTGTGCGTGTGTGTGTGTGTGTGTGTGTGTGTGTGTGTGTGTGTGTGTGTGTGTGTGTGTGTGTGTGTGTGTGTGTGTGTGTGTGTGTGTGTGTGTGTGTGTGTGTGTGTGTGTGTGTGTGTGTGTGTGTGTGTGTGTGTGTGTGTGTGTGTGTGTGTGTGTAGTGTAGTGTAGTGTTGGTCATAGACTCCCACTGCACATTCATCCTTTTAACCATCCCTTTTCCCCCCACCTCCCCACTCCCAGCCACCTGCCCTCACCCCCACCCCTCCCATTTGGTGCAGGTTTGCTTACCGCAGATAAGAGAACAGGGGCCACTGCTTTCATGATTTAGGACAGACAAAAAGTCTGAAGGAAGCCAAAACAGATGAGACATTATCACAATCAAACATAGCAGTTCTTTCCGCCTGAAGGAAAGCGAACATAGTGGATGTGGAAATGCTGCAGGCAACGACAATAGGCGAGGAAAGAATTATGTGACTACTATGCGATCGGAATAGAAGTTTTATTTCAGAACAATACGGCTTGAGGTGTGTCTGGTGCTGCCCAAGGTCACGCCTCTCTCGCCATACTCTGCACTTAGAGTTCCTCAAGTACAAAGCCGGCAGCTGGCAATCAGACAGACACTGTAGGTGTTGACAACGCCTGAAACTTGGTAAGTGTTTTTGTACTCCCAGTTCTTATAGAATAGGGAGTACTTAACAATGGGAACGAAGAAATGCTCTGTGTGTGTGTGTGTGTGTGTGTGTGTGTGTGTGTGTGTGTGTGTGTGTGTGTGTGTGTGTGTGTGTGTGTGTGTCTGTGTGTGTGTGTGTGTGTGTGTCAGTACAATACTGTCTGTCTGTAAATGGTCCGTCCGTGGTGTGTGTGTGTCTGTCGCTCCTGTGTGTGTCTGTGACAAAACTACTGAGTGCCTGTCTTTCTGTCTGTCTGTCTGTAGGTGGTAAATGTATCCCACTCGCCCGTAAAACGGTTTTCTGAAAATCTGTAGGTATAACTTTTTTCTTTTTGGAATATCTCAGAAAGTACTTAGACGATCTATCTGAAAATTTGTAGATATGTTCATTATAGGTCACGGATGATGCCCGAATGTTTTATTTTACCGTTATACCGTGACTAAAGGCTATAACGGCCCATAAAGGTTTTTTTTCTTCTTTATGGAATATCTCTGAAAGTACTTGGCCGATCTTTCTGAAAACTTGTTGTTATGTTCATTATGGGTCACAGATGATGCCCGATGTTTACCAGAATAACCGTTACTAACAGGTATAACGGCCCCAAACGGTTTTTTCCTCTTTATGGAATATCTCATGCGTATTCAAGATAAACTGGGAGCACGTTTATATGCTTTGCATTTTGTTTATCATTAAAGAACTTATATAGCACCTATCCTCAGTTAGAAACCAGGCTCAAAGCGCTGTACAATGCACGCTCTAGTTTACACAACGGGCTGTCTACCTGGGTAGAGCCGACTGAAGAACTGCCTGCTGTCGCTTCATTCCGTCGTTTCCAGGGTTTTTCAGTCAATATCATTCATTCAGCTTTCCAGCCCCCCCCCCCCCCCCTTCCCCTGTTCGTTTTTTTTTTTTTTTTTATTTTCTTCTAATGCAGGGCAAATGTTATGCATAACCTGTCATCCATACCAACAGCCAAACTGCCTTTCTCTTCCCGAAATTGGTGATGGGATATTACGTGTGTGTAAGATGTTATGCGTGCGTTCACACACGAAATCTTGTCTCATTCAAAGAACTTTTGGGGGAAATGAAGTCAGAAGCAATGTTCACTCCGAGGGAAAAGTCCTCCTGTACCCGAAACGGAACAGCAGGGATTCGAACCAGCAACCCGGGATCATTAGGATTACGAGTCTGGTGCTTTACCAGTTGAGCTATTCCAACCCTGATGAATCTGCTGCCAACATCACTGCCCACTGGGATTTACTTCACATATTGCATCAGTGAACAGGCTCACATCATCCCGCGTTTAGGGGGAAAAAAAGGAGAGGAAAAAAAAGAAAAGAAAAAAAACCGGGATAGGAAAAGGAGGGGGAGGGGATCAGAGAGTGAGGGGGTGTAAATGTGGATGAAGTGATGGGGATAGGGGTAGGGGGGGGGGGATTTAAGGAGGCGAAGCAAGTGAGTTGTAGGTTGAATGCAGCTTGAAAATCTAATGCCACTTTACTCAACGCATTCTCTGCTTGTGTTGTTTTGGTTGTAAACAAACCAAAACTGAAAACAATATTGTTACACACTCAAATACTATTATACACACACAGAGGAATCGTAAATGGGATGTTGCTGATCGGCAGAATCATTTTTTCTCTACTCCCCCCCCCCCCCCCCCCCCCTGTCTCATATTTTGTTTGTCATAGAATTTGGGATTTTTTCTTGACGATAATCAAGGATGATGATGATGATGATGATGTTGAAGATGATGCTAGTACAAAATTCCATTCTGTCCAGATGCTACATGACAGGCCAGCTGCACTCCACCCATTCTTTCTGAAACACCCCAACATCAACCAGATCCAAAAGATACCAACAACTGCAGTGTCGCAGCAATCTCAGAAACGCATCAGTTAAACAACTGCAATTCGACTGTGTGGTTCCAAAATGTTCCCTTTTGAGCTCATAGCACTCTCCACTTCAAGCGGGAGCCAACCAGAGCTGGGGACGAAGCATCACACAAATGAATGTCTACGAAGGGAATGAAACTCGCAACCTTCCGACCTGCAGGTCCGCGACGCCAACCGCTACACCACGGTGGCTGTTGTGTTGATAGAATCTGTTAAACCCTTGGCTTCAGCTGATGATTGAACTGTCGACGCTCCTGGTAAATTGACCACAGGCCACGTCAGGTCACGACGAAGTCATTTCACACCTGAAAGAACAGCGCGCAAGAAGACCTCGAGGGATTGTAAGGAACGAGTGTCATCTTTTTACTTGCCGACGTGAACATGGGAAGAACGAAAAGTAAAAGGGAAAAGGGAGAAAGGGATAAAAACGACTTAGAGAGAAGGGGGGGGGGGGGGGGGGGGGGAGGAAAGAAGGAGCGAGAAGAACCTGAAGAAATAGAGGTGGCGGAGTGGAGGGGAAGGTGGGGAAGAAACATTGAAAAAAAAAAGTAGTGGGCAGTACGAGAGAGAGAGATAGAGAGAGAGAGAGAGAGAGAGAGAGAGAGAGAGAGAGAGAGAGAGAGAGAGAGAGAGAGAGAGAGAGAGAGAGGGGGGGGGGGGTGACGGCGGTGGTGAGAATGATGGGGACGTGGTCGGACGACCGTGCTAAACTTTCAGTTAACTTCGATTAGTGCACAGTAGAGCTGCTTCGGTAGCTTTGCTTTTTTTTTTTTTTTTCGTCCTCGTCCCCACTCTCCCCCTACCCCCTCCACTCCATCTGCCTCCCGTCCCCCACTCCGTCCCCCTCTCCCCCTACCCGACTCCATCTGCCTCCCCCCGTCCCCACTCTCCCCCTACCCCTCTCCCATCTGCCTTGCTCCGTCCCCACTCCTCCCCCTACCCCCCTACTCCATCTGCCTTCCTCCGTCCCCACTCTCCCCCTACCCCCACTCCATCTGCCTTCCTCCGTCCCCACTCTCCCCCGTCCCCACTCCATCTGCCTTCCTCCGTCCCCACTCTCCCCCCCCACTCCCCCTACTCCATCTGCCTCTCCCCACTCCCCGTCCCACTCCCATCTGCCCCCCACCTTCCCTGTCCCCACTACCCTACCCCCACTCTGCCTTCCTCCTTCCCGTCCCCACTCCCCGTCCCCATTCCATCTGCCTTCCTCCGTCCCCACTCTCCCCCGTCCCCACTCCACTCCATCTGCTTCCTCCGTCCCCACTCTCCCCCTCCGTCCCCACTCTCCCCCTCCACTCCATCTGCCTTCCTCCGTCCCCACTCCATCTGCCCTCCGTCCCCACCCCCCTACTCCATCTGCCTTCCTCCGTCCCCACTCCATCTCCTCCCTACCCCACTCCTCTCTCCTTCCTCCGTCCCCGTCCCCACTCTCCCCCTCCCATCTACCCCACTCCATCTGCCTTCCTCCGTCCGTCCCCCCACTCTCTCCCTACCCCACTCCATCTGCCTTCCTCCGTCCCCACTCTCTCCCTACCCCCACTCCATCTGCCTTCCATCTGCCTCCGTCCCCACTCTCTCCCCTACCCCACCCATCTGCCCCACTCCATCTGCCTCCTCCGTCCCCACTCTCTCCCCCTCCCCACTCCATCTGCCTTCCTCCGTCCCCACTCCCCCCCGTCCCCCACTCCATCTGCCTGCCTTCCTCCGTCCCCCCCTCTCCACTCCCCCCTACCCCACTCCATCTGCCTTCCTCCGTCCCCACTCTCCCCCTACCCCACTCCATCTGCCTTCCTCCCCCCACTCTCCCACACCCACTGCCTCCCCCCACTCTCCCACTCCATCCCCCTACCCCCCACTCCATCTGCCTTCCTCCGTCCCCACTCTCCCCACCTACCCACTCCATCTGCCTTCCTCCCCCCATCTCCACTCTCCACCCTTCCTCCGTCCCCACTCCATCTGCCTTCCTCCGTCCCCACTCTCCCCCTACCCTACCCCACTCCATCTGCCTTCCTCCGTCCCCACTCTCTACCCCACTCCCCCCCACTACCCCCCCTACTCCATCTGCCTTTCCTCCGTCCCCACTCTCCCCCTACCCCACTCCATCTGCCTCCTCTCCTCCGTCCCCACTCTCTCCCCCGTCCCCACTCCCCATGCACTCCATTTCCTTTTTTCGTTTCTGTTTTATTTTCTTTCTGTTCTATTTACTGTTCCCACATCCACTTTTTCTGTTTTCTTTTACTTTCAGTTCTATTTACTGTACCCACATCCACTTTTTCTGTTTTCTTTCTTTCAGTTCTATTTACTGTACCCACATCCACTTTTTCTGGGGGTTTTTTTTTTTTGATTTTTTTCCCCTGGCTGCTCCCTTATTCTATATCACCGTTTTTTGACAACTTTCTTCTTCCCACCCCCCACACCCCCGCCCTGCATTTTAATCAGATATATAAGAGCGTACATATGTGCAGAAAGAAGACAGTGCGCTGAGATTTTCGCACATAATAATAGGCATACCTATGGATGACATACACATTTCTTTTTGTCCAAACATGCACTGCAGCTATGATACACAACGTACATAAATTCATACATTAATGCACGGTGGCACATATTTAACGCAAACAGATGTACATGCATTTATTTTTCAATCTAGATTTTTTTTTTAATCTTTTACACGGGCACACATACCGAACAAATTCCAATTACTGGCATTAATCCTGTTTACTAAGGTTGCTGACGACATCAGATAGAAAACAAAGGGAGTATACAGTTCTTATCATTATCATAATACACACGCATACACACACACTTACGGTACACATACATATGATACATAATACAGCCCTTAGTCCCCCTAGTAGTTCAGTATATGGTGACCATTTTGTTTGGTAGGTTGCATGATTCATCTCCATTATGGATATTTCTTCTCCATTTTATGTATAGAGTCCAGCTCCTTCAAAAACATGTTTAGATTAGGTTTGTTTTTGTTCATTCTACATTTACATATGAAATATTTTCCGATTAAAATGACCAGGTCTAGCATATCATCGGTTTTTTTGTTTTCTCATCCGTACCAAATAATATAATCCCCACTGACCATTTTCTTCTTCATTCCTCCCGCCTTTCTCTCGTTCCTTTCTTCCTTTCTTTTTCGTTGATTGGCTGCTCCTTTTTCTCTTCAGAGATTTGTCTGCTACTTTGTTTTCTCTTCTTCTTTCTTTCTATCAGTTTCTTCTTTCTTGTCTTCCTTTCTTCCCGTCTTTTCTTTCTTGTGTCTGTCCTTCTTTCCACTCTTTCCTTTTCATATTTTCCTTCTTTAATTCCTTTCTTTCTTTCCTTCTGTCTTTCCTCCTTCCGCCCACTCTTCTCATTTTCTATTGCTACTTTTTTTTCTTTTCTTCTGTCTTTCCTGCTTGCCTGCATCCTCTCCTTCCTTTCCGTCTCTCTTTCTCTCTCTCTTTTTCTTTCCTTCTGTCTTTCCTCATTCATCACACAGCCTTTCCTTTCTTCGATTTTTCTTCGTTACTTCCATCCCTGTTTTCTACTCATCCTTCTTTTCTTCTTCATTACTTATATTACTTTCTTCTCCCCCCCCCCCCCCCCCATATATATATATATATATATATATATATATATATATATATATATATATATATATATACAGAGAGAGAGAGAGATGCGCGAGCGAGATATGCGCGTGCGCATGTGTGTGTGTGTGTGTGTGTGTGTGTGTGTGTGTGTGTGTGTGTGTGTGTGTGTGTGTGTGTGTGTGTGTGCGTGCGTGCGTGCTTTTTTTCTACTCATCCTTCTTTTCTTCTTCATACTTCCATTACTTTCTTCTCTTCCCCCCCCCCCCCCTATATATATATATATATATATATATATATATATGTATGTGTGTGTGTGTGTGTGTGTGTATATATATATATATATATATATATATATATATATATATATGCGCGCGCGCTTTTGTGTGTGTGTGTGTGTGTGTGTGTGTGTGTGTGTGTGTGTGTGTGTGTGTGTGTGTGTGTGTGTGTGTGTGTGCCCTTCATTCTTTTCGGTCACTATAATTCCATCGACTTTCCATTTCTTTTCATCCCTAATGAAAAGACCACGCTATGTGAGAATAACAATTCCAACGGCTGTCCCCACCAGTCACAGAATGTTATGTTACTTTTTTTCGGGCATGGAGAGGGGACGGGAGGGCGGAAGGGGGGGGGGGGGGGGGGGGGGAGGGGATAATGGTTTGAACATAATTAGGAGAGATTTCCTTTTTGACCCCCTTCTCCTTCAAGGCACTGTTTTGTATCGAAGATGAAATGAATTTTGATTAGAATGAAGCTGAATTAGATTCTTACCTACTTGAAACTTCTTCTTTGCTTTTCCTATCTGTCTCTTTTACTTACAGATATTCCTGTGTATGTCGGGCTTCATGATTCGCCGAATTCTGTCAAATTCCCTATGATTGGTAGAATGAGTTGTCGGAAGTCAGCTGTTGATGCACCTGGCCAGTGAGATGACGTCACGACAGTGGTATGTGAACTCAAAAGACCCAAAGTTCGGTAAAGTATAGGTCAGTGTCAACGTCTCTGAAAGATCGTGAAACAAATAAGCGTGTGTCTTTTTCTTCTTCTTCCTTTAGGCGACCAACATCATTTTGCTGATGGTTTTGTCGTAGTTTGTGGAGATTGCCGAAGATTGCGCTGTTGTGAGGATTTGGAGGAGGGAAAAAGTGTGAGGGGTGGATGGGGTGATGGTGAACAAGTAGTAGGGGGGGGGGGGGGGGACAGGAGTAGAAAAGTGACTGGGAAGGATGGCAAGGGGGGGGGGGGGGGGGGGGGGGGAGAGGGGGGATTGTAGGAATAGTGGTCAGGAGGAAGGTAAGGGGGGAGGGTTGGGGGTGATGGGGAAGGGGTTGTGGTGGTTGTTTCAGGTTCTAGAGATGGGAGGCCAGCCTGGACTCAAGCAGTCCAGTGACGCAGCCCGTTGCAACCTCCTGAGGCAACTTGTTCCATTCTGGTATGGTCCTTGGGTGTGGATTGATCCATAATGCCACACTCAGTTTTACTACCAGTATACAGCACAGTCAGGCGAGTTAAGGGCTGGAAGAGTAGGGCAGGAAATGGGAGGTCGAAGAGGGGAAAATGGGGGGGGGGGGGGGGGGGATGGGGGGGGAAGGAGTGGGGTACTGGATAATCGAAGTCAAAAGCATACTTGCGCAAAATTGTCAGTCCAGCTGCAACGGGAATAAGAACTCAGAGGGAAATGGTTGGTTGCTGTTGTCGTAGTTTAGCAATGTTTTCGTTTCTGTCGGTTTTTTTTTTCTGTCATTATCATCTTCCCCGTCGTTACTGATTTTGTCTTCTTCGTAGTACTTGTTGTCGTCGTTGTTGTTGATATTAGCATCATTGTTTTTGCTATCGTCGTTGTCGTCGTCGACGCTGTTGTTGCCCTCGTCATCCTTGTCATTAATGTTGTCGTCGTGGTTGTTGTAGTTGTAGTTCGTTGTTATCGCCATCATTGTCATAGGTGTTTGTTTTTGTCGTCGTCACCGATATTGCTGTTTATTATGATTGTTTACGTTGTTGTTGCTGTTGTTGTAGTAGTTGTTGTTGTTGATGGCCTGGTAATTAAAGCGTTCGTTCAGGAAGCCAGATTCGGGATTCTTGGTTCGTGTCTTGATTTGAACAAATGTTTCGCCCCCCCCCCCCCCCCCCCCCCTTTTTTTTTTTTTTTTTTGCTGGGTCTCCAAACGTTGGCTAAAATATGTATCTTCATTAGCCTTTTTTCACTACTTATTTCTCTACGGCCCTTTCTTCTGGTGTCCCTGTTACGCCCCTTGCCATTCCCCCATAGAGGCAGCTGGAATGAGATTTCCCCGCCAGTGGAGATGAGAATAGCATAGAATCCCACGCGGTGTATCTCTGTCAGATACAATGAGTGCACTAATACAGCCAGACCGGGTTTTAATTACGCCTCTGACCTCGGGGGTGGGGGTGGGGGGGTGGGATGAAGTGGTATAGAGAGAGAAGTGAAGAAGGTCGACACTAGACACGCGTAATAAAAAACTTAACGCTAGACATGCATTAGAAATGGGTCCCTTCACGAGAAACAGATGGTTCCAGTGTTCTCTCTCTCTCTCTCTCTCTCTCTCTCTCTCTCTCTGTCTCTGTCTGTCTGTCTGTCTCTCTCTCTCTCTCTCTCTCTGGGGTAGGTCACGGGGTTTCAGGTGTTTCTTGTCTGCGCTGTCTGCGCGCGCGCGCGAGGGCGTGTGTGTGTGGTGTGTGTGTGTGTGCGCGTGTGTGTGTGTGTGTGTGTGTGTGTGTGTGCGCGCGCGCGCGCGCGTGTGTGTATCTGTGTTGCCAGACAGTAGCACACCCTCTTAGAGCTTGTTTGGGGTAGGACACAAGGCGATGAGTGTTGCTGGCAAAGCTGGAAGGTGATGGGGCAGCACGGGGGATAGCTGGAGGCTAGGCTGGGGTGAAGGTGGGAGGTTGCAGGCAGGGGGTATTGTAAAGAAAAGAAGCTGAAAGCTGATATGAGTGGATGGACCCAAATCAATTTTGGTCTGCAGAGAACTGGAAACTTCAAAGACATGATGAGAGAGAGAGAGAGAGAGAGAGAGAGAGAGAGAGAGAGAGAGAGAGAGAGAGAGAGAGAGAGAGAGAGAGAAGTTAAAAAAAATCTGTGTACAACCGGATATCGTCTTCCTCTTCTTTAGTGAAATTTAGAAAGAGAGGGGGTTAGTTACAACCAAGGACATAGACAAAGTACAAGACAAAATACAAAGCATTTCGACATCTAGGGTCTTCTTCTTCAGGCAAAAACAAGTAATATTTAGGACAGTGAAAAACAAGAACGAGAAACCACTTATCTTCTCATATTCGGCGCAAGATGAAAAAAAAAAGTGAGAAGAAAAGTGGTTTCTTGTTCTTCGTTTTCACTGTCCTAATTATTATTTGTTTTTGCCTGAAGAAGACCCAAGAGGTCGAAATGCATTGTGTTTTGTCCTGTACTCTGTGTGTCTGTGTCCTTGACGGTAACTAACCCCCCCC
Source organism: Conus betulinus (assembly GCA_016801955.1). Taxonomy (NCBI): domain Eukaryota; kingdom Metazoa; phylum Mollusca; class Gastropoda; order Neogastropoda; family Conidae; genus Conus; species Conus betulinus. The sequence continues at coordinate 391,800 of JADBJO010001100.1, forward strand.
TCTTTCTAAATTTTGCTTCATTTTCCACCCTCAGTCACTTCGTTTTGAAACTCTTCTTCTTTTGTGGTCTAGGTTCGTCTGCATCACAAAGTGGAGGATGAGAAAAGCATCCTGTTTTATTACAAAGTGAATGGTAACATCAACGTTCTATTTGCCTAATTAGGCTTTTAGGGGCATGTTGATTTACCGGTCTGTACAAACTGAAGTTTAACCATTAGCACGCCAGCACGCCTACAAATACTCATAATTGAGTCTCTCTCTCTCTCTCTCTCTCTCTCTCTCTCTCTCTCTCTCTCTCTCTCTCTATCTCTCTCTCTCTCTCTCAAACTATATGCCAACACCTATTTGTCTTCTCTGTCTGTCTGTCAGTCTATCTGCCCGCCTGTCTATCTGTCTGTCTACCTATCTATCTAGCTATCTAGCTAGCTATTCATTGATCCATCCGTTCATATCTATATCTATCTATCTATCTATCTATCTATCTATCTATCTACCTATCTATCTATCTGTCTATCTATCTCTCTCTTTCTATCCATCTCTCTCTCGTTCTATCTGTATGCATATCTATCTCTTCATGTATCCATACTTCCATCTGTCTATCTATCTGTTTATCTTTCTACCCGTGTGTCTATCTACCTACCCATCTATCTATCTATCTATCTATCTATCGATCTATCGATCGATCGATCGATCGATCGATA
>JADBJO010001100.1:395000-400000 GCA_016801955.1 Conus betulinus
TCCGAGAGAGAGAGAGAGAGAGAGAGAGAGAGAGAGAGAGAGAGAGAGAGAGAGAGAGAGAGAGAGAGAGAGAGAGAGAGAGAGAGAGAGAGAGAGAGAGAGAGAGGAGGACAGAGAGAGAGAGAGAGAGAGAGAGAGAGAGAGGAGAGAGAGAGAGAGAGAGGAACAAACTGGAGAGAGAGAGAGAGAGAGAGAGAGAGAGAGAGAGAGAAGCTGTCTCACAAAGGAAGTGGAATGGGTCTTTCAGGTTTACAACCATTTGCAGATTGTTTTGATCCCTTTGGGCACCCGGCCAACTACCTTACGTAGTTCTTGGAAGGTGAATTCCATAATAATGGATCTATATTATTTTCAAGCTCAAACTAAAATTCTTATGTATAGGACTGACATGTATATCACCTGATTCTAAACATGATAGTGGTGAATTGATGTATACGACTTAGTATTTCATAAGCCTAAAGTTAAGGTACAACAAAGACATTTGATCTTTCTTTCTTCCTCTTCAAGATTTGATCGAACTTACCGTAAACGAAGTAATAAGTAGCTCATTGACAGAACTGAATTTTCAGGGACATTGTTTTTGTTTGTAAATTTTCGTTTTATGTAACATTCTCACAAACCAGTGGCATTGACTGTGAAACGCCTTTTATTCATATCGTAAGCCTTTTGTGGCACAGCAGCAGTCGATGAAATTGCCCAAGAAATCAACCAAAATCAGTTCCATGTAGAACAACCCCACCAGCACTAGCTTGTCACCTATTCATAGTTACACAAGCAAGCTTTCTGTCTGAAATCTTTGCGTTCAGTCCCTCTAATGCCATTCTAGGCTTTGACAGATAATCCTATTCTATACATTTTGACTACTGTTAGAACTGCCTGGTATGTACTTGATTCACCATAGAAATGAAGAGTGAGGATAGATGTCAACAGTAAGAAACGTCACAAATGTCGAAAACGGTTTGTTAGTTCTCACTGTCTACACATACTCGAAGACTTATGCATGTCCATGGCCTATGAATTTCAGGTGTGTTACCTGCACGCAAACATGTTGGCGCCTCGGCAAGTGAAACTCCCACAAGAGCTGTGGGTCTAGACAAGCCCCGAAGGTCTTCTCCTGTGCACACCAACATCAGACTTGGCTGCAGGTTGACGTCATTGGGGGTCCTTGGCCTCCAAGAGAAAAGGTTACAAAAAAGAACGAATCGCTTTTCAAATAGAAGCAAGACAGGTGCCATATCAATAGCAAAGACATCGAAGAGATAAGGAAAAGAAGACGGGAGGTAATGTGAGGTGGGAGTGTGAAAGGGAGAGAGGAGAGGAGAAAAGAATGAAGAATGAGAGAAACAAGAAATCATAAAGTGAGAAATCGAAGAAGAAAGAGAGGAAAAGAAAAAGAAAATGAAGAAGAGGTGAATATGAAGACAAGGAAACGACAAGGAAAATAGTAATTGATAAACGGTTGAGGACGTCAAGAAAACCAAGAACCAAACAACACACAACAACGAAAAGTGAAAGTGTGATCATTGAGTGATCTTACGTGTCTTTGATATCTAGAAATGAGGTGAACGTTGTATGAAAATATCACCGTGAATCCAATTCTCAATCAATCAAGTCAAAAAATATCTATCTATCTATCTATCTATCTATCTATCTCGCTGTAACTGCGAGCACGCGCCTGCGCCTGTGTGTGTGTGTGTGTGTGTGTGTGTGTGTGTGTGAGTGACATAAAAGAGCTTGCTAAGAAATGTTGTCTCTAGTCCTCTGTTTACCGATTTCTTTTACTTATCACTGAACACCGTGAGGTGGGTTAGAACCAGAAATTCAGTTTCATTGTATGCCTGTCTGTCTGCCTGACTGCTTCTGTCTATCTGTATCTTTCTGTATATCTGTCTGTCTAACTATATATCTAAAAATTTGAAGTTTTGAAATAAGCACGAGTAAACAGTGGATGGAGAATTATATGCATCTGTTATGCATCTGTTTGTTGTTGCCTGTTTTTGAAAGCTTTTTTTTTTTTTTTTTTGGTCAAAGATTTGTATTTTTCTGTCCTTCTTTTTATGACAATCTGTTCTTTTTGTCATCGATTTGTATTTTTCTTTCCTTCTTTTTCATGACAATCTGTTCGTTGTTTTTATCCTGTTCGTTTAAACCATATGTAAAATCGCAGATCTGTTTCTCCTCTGTTTTGGGTTTTTTTTTTATTTTTTTTCAGAATTACGTTGATGCAGGAGGAAGATGACGACAAATAAAGAAAAAAGGTCTGTCATGTTCCCCTTCCCAGCTCGCACACTTCACTTTGTAAGTTTGCTGTCTTGTTAGATGAGTAATTCAAGTTTCTAAAATGTGGAGTGAGTGAGATCTCTGTCCCATATCCAGCGTAAGGGGATCGATTTTTTTTTTTTTTTTTTTTTTTTTTTTGCATATGTGGAGTGAATGATCAGTCTGCCCCACACAGAGTATGAGCGTTACAAATCGCCAGATATAAAAAGTAAGCGATCCACCTCCCCACAAATGGATGAACTGATCCATCTCATTACGCAGTGAGTGATTCGTCTAAACACCCCCACGGAGGAATGGCACATTACCATATATATGGAATAAGGCACCGCCCATCTCCCCACTCCCTCTGTGTCTCCTCCCCCCCCCCCCCCTCTTCTCTCTCTCTCTTGGCAAGCAACACACACACACACACACACACACACACACACACACAGAGAGAGAGAGAGAGAGAGAGAGAGAGAGAGAGAGAGAGAGACTGATTAAGAGACCGGGGGGGAGAGAGAGAGAGAGCGAAAAGAGAGAGAGAGAGGGAGAGAGAGAGAGAGAGAGAGAGACAGACAGACAGGCAGTAAGAGACAGAAACTAGGGCACAGACACACACGGGCGCACGCACGCACGCACGCACTCACGCACTCACGCACGCACACGCACACACACACACACACACACACACACACACACACACACACATGGAGCGTATCATCTGTCTCTCCCACCAAAGGACAAAAACCGAGAACAAAATGACAGCGTGCCAGAGAGCAGTTTCGTGCATCTCTAGTGTCAAAAACGAAAACAACGTAATGGAACGACCGACTTGCTGGCAAAAACACAAACATGACGGCACCCAGATGTCGATCAACGAGTTTGTTGTTTTGTCCAGATCCACAACAACTTGTTGTTGATGCTGTTGTTGTTCTTGCTGCTACTGCTGCTGCTGCTGCTGCTGCTGCTGTGCTGTTGTTGTTGCTGTTGTTGTTTTTGCTGTTGTTGTGTAGTTCTTGCTTCTTCATTCAACGGGAATCTAAAACTTTTGAAAGAGACAAACTTTGAAAAAGTAGTTTTATTCTAAGGAACTGCGCATCTCCGCTGTTTGTGATTAGCTGAGCTCTCCTTTTCGTCAGAAGTCGACTAACGAGGTCTACAGAACAGCTTGGTCTAAACGCACAGACAGAAAGGGAAGTTGCACTGCACTCCATCACCGACCCAAAACATACTTTCGTGTCATGCCTTCGAGCAATCCAGATTAGCTTGGATAATTTGGGGTGTGGTTTTCATGTTTCCTTCTCACCAGTCTGTCAACTGGACGCCATGTTTGGATAATTTCCCCCGAAACAACGTGTTCTGGTTGGTCGAGTGACGTCATGTTTTGCGGCTGTAACTGAAATGTTACTTTGATACAGACAGACAGAAGAGGAGAATAAAGAAGAGTTTGTGTGATGGGCCAGACCAAACCATGGCAGAATGTGCCGTTAATCTGGTGCGGGTGTGTTTCAGGTTGTTTACGGGAAGAGGCAGGGACGTGGGTCTGAGGAGTCTTATGTGGGTCTGCGCACATGTATGCACACGTGACGCACACCCACCCACATGCACCCCTACGTACACACGCGCGCGCGCGCGCTCCTCCCCCCCCCCCCCCCACACACACACACACACACTCACACACGCACACACACATGCACACACAGACAAACAGACACACACACTTCCATGCACACGTGCACACACACACACACACACACACACACACACACACACACACACACACACACACACACACACACACACACACACACACACACACACACACACACACACACACATATATATATATATACACACACACACGCACACACATACAGACCTCTTTTTCTTCTATCTCTCTATCGTACACATATGTCTCTCTCTCAGGCAAACATGCACACTTGCACTCACACAAACATGAGCACACACATACACCCACATAAACATAAGCGCACATGGACACACACACGTACACACGCACGCACGCACACACACACACACACACACACACACACACACACACACACACACACACACACACACACACACACACACACACACACACACACACACACACACACACACACACAGAGAGGCACGCACGCACGCACACACACATACACACACACACGTAGAGGACTAATCTCTCTCTCTCTCTCTCTCTCTCTCTCTCTCTCTCTCTCTCTCTCTCTCTCTCTCTCGCTGTGCTGTGTGTCCACATCCCCACTCTTCTTCTGAAAGTCATGTTATGTACGCGACAGTTCAATGCAGCTCTCGTCTTGTCTGTCAGCTTCACTGCTGTTTATTTCACGTCAGTATGATTTCCCTGAACGTCTTGGCTGATTCCACCTCCCTGTTCCAATCTCTTTGTCCACACACAGTGTCTGTGTTTTGTCTGCCTTGTTTTTGTTAACAGACTGTGAGTGTCTGTTTGTCTCTGTGTTGTTTCTCATAGCAGACTGTGAGTGTCTGTGTTGTCTCTGTGTTGTTTCTGATAGCAGACTGTGAATGTCTGTGTTGTCTCTGCGTTGTTTCTGATAGCAGACTGTGAGTGTCCGTGTTGTCTCTGTGTTGTTTCTGATAGCAGACTGTGAGTGTCTGTGTTGTCTCTGTGTTGTTTCTGATAGCAGACTGTGAATGTCTGTGTTGTCTCTGCGTTGTTTCTGATAGCAGAGACTGTGAGTGTCTGTGTTGTCTCT
>JADBJO010001100.1:412500-422500 GCA_016801955.1 Conus betulinus
TGTTTTGGTTAAAACTAAAACTGAAAGTTAAAAAAATTGCTACACACTTATATATGATTACATACTCATAGAATAATCCCTAAAAAAAAATGGTTTGGAGTGGATGGACAGAATCTGTTTTCTTTCGTTTTCTTGCTGTCCCATATCTTGTGTCACAGAATTGTAGGTTTTCATCTTCACAAAAGTGTAGTGTACAGATGAAGAGGAGGGAAGTAATGTTATGAAGTTCCATTCTGTTCAGAATTCACATGACAGGCCGGAATAGCTCAGTTGGTAGAGCATCAGACTCGTAATCTTGGGGTTGCGGGTTCGCATCTCCGCCGGGCTGTTTCGATACAGGGGGATTTTTCCCCCGGAGTTAACACTGATTCTGACTCTATTCCCCATACAGTCCTTCGAATGAGACTATAAACCGGGGTTCCGTGTGTGAACACACGCACAACATCTTGCACACAGGTAAATCACCAACTTTCGGAACAGAAGGCCAGTTTGGCCGTTGGTATGGATGACACGTTTACACAGAACATGCACCTTCTCCGAAGTTGGAGTATGGCTGCCTTAACGGCGGGATAAAAAAATGGTTATACACACACAAAAGTGTCAGAATAATCAACATGATGATTGTGGACGCTAAAAGAAAAAGAAGAAGAAGAAGGGTTGTACTCTATGCTTACTTTCCTAAAACATCCAAGTGTCAACCAGTCCTGGAAGCAGTATTCCAACAATTTCAGAGATGTGATTTAACTGTGCGGTTTCAATCTTCCCTTTTAAGCTCACAGCGCTCTCAAGTTTAGGTAGGGGCCAGTTGGAAATGGGAACGAAAAATCACACAAGTATTTGCCTATGATGTGAATCGAACTGCAGACTCCCCGACTCAAAAATCTGCGCCGCTAACCACACCTCACCATGGCAGCTGGTGTGTTTGTAGAATCTGTTACCCCCCTTGGACTCGGCTGAGGATTGAACTGTCGACACTCCTGGTAAATTGACCACAGGCCACGTCAGGTAATGACGAAGTCATTTCACACCTGAAAGAACAGCGCGCAAGAAGACCTCGAGGGATTGTAAGGATCGAGTTTCCTCCCTTGCTTGCTCATGTGTACAAAGGAAGAAAGACAGGTAAAAGAGAGAAAGGAGAAAGGTAAAAAAAAGAAAGATTCAGAGAGACGGGGGAAAGGAAAGAAGGAGCGAGAAGAACCTGAAGAAATGGAGGTGGAGGAGAGGAGGGGAAGGGAGACTGAAACAAAAAAAAATAGTGGGCAATATGGAGAGAGAGAGAGAGAGAGAGAGAGAGAGAGAGAGAGAGAGAGAGAGAGAGAGAGAGAGAGAGAGAGAGAGAGAGAGAGAGAGAGAAGGAGAGAGAGAGAGAGACGGGGGGAGGGGTGTTACGGCAGTGTGGTGAAAATGATGGGGATGTGGTGGGGGGTACTGTGTTAAACTCTCAGTTAACTTTTGATTGTTTGCGTGGTAAAGCAGCTAGTGTGGCTTTTTTTCTTCTTCTTCTTCTTGCCCTTTCTCCTCTTGCCCCACACCATCTGCCTTGCTTCATCCCCACCCCCCATACACCCCATTTCGTTTTCCCTTTCCGTTTATTTTTTTTTTTCTGTTTTATTTACAGTTCAACATTTACTTTGTCTGTTTTATTTTCCTTTGATTCTGTTCTTGGTTGCTCCTTTATTCCATTTATCTGGGGTTTTTTTTTTACCATTGTCTTTTCCATTCCTCCTGTCTTTCTGTCGTTCCTTTCTTCCTTCCAGCTTCTTTTTGTTGCCTGCTCCTTATCATCATCTTCACAGACTAGTCTGTTGCCTTATTTTCTCTTCCTTCTGTCTTTCAGTTCTTCCTTCTTGTCTTTTCTTCCCTTCTTTCCTTCTTTCTGTCTTTCTTCCTTTCCATCCCTTCCATTTGATTTTTCTTTCTTTTCTTCTTTTTTTTTCTCTCCCTCTGTCTATTCTCCTTCCACCCACTTGTCTATTTTTCTATTTCTACTTTCTTTCTTTCCTTTCTTTTCTGTCTTTTTCCTTCTTGCCTGCAGCCTTGCCTTCTTTTCTATTTTTTTTTTTCCTTTCTGTGTTTTTTTTTTTCCCTTCGTTCTGCTGCTACTTGTTCCTCCCAACCTTTCCTGCCTTCTGTTTTTTTTCGTTCCTTCCATCCCTTTCTCCTTCCCATTCTTCTTCTCTCTCGTCCTTACTTCCTTCTATTCCACCATGCTTGTTCCCTTCTTTCTTTTCAGTCATTATCCCCCCCCCCCCCCCACCCATCCCTCCCCGACTTTTCATTTCTTTCCTTCCCTGTCAAGAGGCCAGGCCAGCTAAGGGTAAAGAATTCCAACCACTCTCCTTACCTACCACAAAACGTTTCTATTTTTGGTGGCCTTGAAGGAGGTGGGGGGGGGGGGGGGATAATAGCTGAATATGATCAGTTAAGATTTTCCTTTTCAATTTCTAGTCCTTAAAGACAATATCTATACTTTGTTATATCTATGCTGAAGAGGGTTTTAATTAGAATGAAGCTTAATTAGATTCTGAATTGTTTAAACTTCGTCTTTGTTTTTCCTTTCAAATACAGACATCAATATATATATATGTCAGATCAGGTGATTCTCCAGATTTCTAAGATTCCATGCGATTGGTAAGGACAGCCATCGGACATTACATGTTGATGCACCTGGCCCAGGGGATGACGCTACGACAGAGGAACATGACGACAGAGCAGCTCGCACCTGGTAGTAAAGTCTAGCACGGCGCCAAACGCTCTGAAAACTCAGAAGAAATTAGCTGCCACAGGCCACACCCCATTTTGCTGCTGCTGCAGGATGGTTGGGCAGGTGGAGGGCTGGGGGAGTAGGGAAAGAGATGGGAGGAGGCAGAAGAGGGAAGAAGGGAGGAGGAGATGGGGAGGAAGGAGTGGTGGAACGGAGAATCAAACTCAGAAGCATACATGTGCAAAATCCTCAATCCAGCTCCAAGTAGACTGAGAACGAAGACTTTTACTGATCCCACTGAGGGGAAATTAGCATCACTCTGAAAAACATCTGGAAATCGAGACTAATCACCATCAGGACGAAAATCCGCCCCTTTAACTCAAACGTCAAATCTGTCCTCTTGTGTAGATCAGCGACCTGGCGAACCACAAATACCACCATACCGTTCAAAAACTACAGACTTTCGTTAACAGCTGCCTGCGAAAGATCCTCCACATCCACTGGCCAAAGACAATCAGCAACAAAGAGCTGTGGGAAAGAAGTAACCAACTGCAAGTAGAGCAAGACATCCGCAAAAGAAGATGGCGGTGGATAGGACACACGCTCCGAAAGCCCCCGGACAACACCACCAGAAAAGCCCTGACCTGGAATCCCCAAGGCAAAAGGAAGCGAGGAAGACCAAAAAAAAAACCACCTGGAGACGGGACCTGCAAGCGGACAACAGATGGGTTACAGCTGGGGCGAATTAGAAAAGATTGCCCAGGACCGTGGCCGCTGGCGGGCAGTTGTTGATGGCCTGTGCTCTGGCAAGAGCAACGGGCCCAAGTAAGTAACTGAGGGAAAATTGTTGTAATGCAATTCAATGCAGTGCGCTGCAATCGAATCCTAAGCAACACCAGCCAATGAAATATAAAGCATCACAATGTGATACAACTGTATTCTGTGTCATGTAGTGAATTCTGTGTAATTCAAGACACGCCAATGCAACACAGTGTAATGCAATGCTTAACTAATGAAATCCGGTACAATCCATTCCATCCAGTCCCAAGCAGTCCAATCAATCGGTATCCAATACTGTCCAACGCAATGCAATACAATTTTATCCAATTTCATATCTTTTAAAGCTGGTTTCGTCACTACCCTTTTGCCTTTTAATGACTGAATTTTTTAACTGTTTGTTTCTGTATACATACATATATGTAACAATGACGGAAATACTGTATTGCCTGCATTTGCTGCCCCACCCCCTCTACTTGTTTTCAATCTGTAGAGGAATGCAGCTCTTGGAGCAGATCCAAATTCTCCGACGCTGTCAGCGTTGATGTTACCGACAACGCTTGGGTTATCGAACGACTGTTAAACTGACCACCAAGACTGTTGGCATATTTTGACCTCCCCCTTCTATGCTGTGTGGATCCTCGAGCGTAGGCTCAAAGATCTGTACTTTTAAGTCTTATTTCCCACTGATTTGTTTATAGCCCAGTCTTATCTCAATGATCTGCAATCATAATTCATTTTTTACCCTACGTGGTTCCCTAGGGCCATTTCTTCTCGTTTCTTTATTACGCCACATAGCGGCCTGCTGTAGAAGCTGTTGGATTGAGATCCTCGCCCCCCCCCCTCCCATGGCTATGAGAATACCATAGATTCCAGGTGGTGTCTCTCTGCTAGATGCCATGAGAGCACTAGCACAACCAGGCCAGGGTTTTGCTGGCATGTTTGACCCAGGCGGCAGGGGTAGGGGCGGATGTAGGAGAAAGGGGGGGGGGGGGAGGGGGTTGACACTAGACATACGTAATACAAGACTTGATTCCAGTCTTGCAGAACAAATTGGTCCGTTCACGAGAAACAGATGGTTCCAGTTTTTCTTCTCTCTCTCTCTCCTCTCTCTCTCTCTCTATCTCTCTATCTCTCTCTCTCTCTCTCTCCTCTCTCTCTCTCTCTCTCTCTCTGCGGTAGGCTACTGGGTTGAAGGTGTCTCGTGCATGCGCTCGCGTATTGTATGTGTGTGTGGTGTGGGTGTGTGTGTGTGTGTGTGTGGTGTGTGTGTGTGTGTGTGTGTGTGGGTGTGTGTGTGGGTGTGTGTGTGTAGGCTAGTACCAGATTGTAGCACGCCCACTTAGAACATGTTGGATCAAGAGGCAAATAAATGAGATGATGGGGTTAGAAGGGAAACCAGGGCAAGGAGGGGGGTGAGAGACCAGAGGGGGAGGAAGGGTAGGTATGGTAAAGAAGAAGAAGCAGAAAGTTGATGGAGGATGAAGAGAGGACAACAAATCACTCTGTGGAGAATTGGAATACTTCTAACACATAATGAGAGAGAGAGAGAGAGAGAGAGAGAGAGAGGAGGAGGGGCGAGAGTGGAGAGAGGAGAGAAGAGAGAGAGAGAGAGAGAGGAAGGCGTAAAGGCAGAAAGAGTGGAGACGCGCGCGCAAACAACACACACACCACACAACACACACACAACACACACACACACACACACACACACAACACACACACACATACACACACCCTGACTGAAAAACCATTTACTTGTACTGACATTTTAAAAAAATCTTGATAAATTAATGAGAAACGAAAATAATACAAAATAACATCTGAACTGCATAAACATCAGAAAGCAAACTTAACAGGGGGAAACATTAATGTTGGTAAGTAAAATGATAAAATCAGAAACTGGATTAATAAAAACAAATTACATCTTAACTGTACTGAAAATTAAAAATCTCCCTCTCTCACACACACACACACACACACACACACACACTCACACACCACACACACACACACACACACACACACACACCACACACACACACACACGCACGCACGCACACACGCACGCACGCACACGCACCACACACGATAAATAGATAGATAGAAAGATACATACATACATACATAAATACATGCATACATATATGCATACATACATACATACATACATAGATAGATAGATAGATAGATAGATAGATAGATAGATAGATAAGATAGATAGATAGATAGATAGATAGATAGATAGATAGATAGATAGATAGGAGGGAAAGGGGCTCCCACAATGTTGAAGAATGTATTGTTGCTCATAGGGAAAGTGCTTCTCAGACGCAGGTGTCGCAAATAACCTGATGATCTCTCCACAAAGCGACACAGCTGTCACTGGCTGGTCTGCTGATGTTCCCTTCAGAAGAATAGTGAGATTAAAGACACTCACCAGGGAAGGATTACTTCTCATGCCCCAATTCCTTTAAAAGCAAGTCTGGCTTTCATGTTATGTGCTCTAACTGAGACGGATTCTAATGTTTGCTTCAATTCCTATCTGGGAATCTGGACCTAGATTTTGTATCATTTATGTACGCGCGCGCGCACACACACACACACACACACACACAACACACACACACACACACACATACACACAACACACACACACAAAAATACACACACACACACGCACGCACTACACACCACACACACACACACACACACATACACACACATACACATACACACACATACCTCACACACATGCACGCACGCACTCACACACACACACACACACACCACACACACACACACACACACACACACACACAGAGAGAGAGGGGAGAGAGAGAGAGAGACGAGGAGAGGAGAGAGAGGAGAGAGAGAGGAGAGAGGGAGAGAGAGAGAGAGAGAGACAACAGCAGAGGGAAGAAGGGAGAGGGATGGGAGGGAGGTAGTGATCATACGCAAACAGTAGTTGGGGGGGGAAAACAAGTGCTAGCATCTGATTCCTCCTTTACGATGTCAATGACTTGGCAAAAGATCAGGTATCTGTATCTACCTGCATGTATATAAATCTGCATCTACATCTATATCTATCGATCTCTGTAAAAAAAAAACCACATAAAAGTAGGATAAAGTAGTCCCATTGCACAATGCGCGGAGAGTGAAGGAAAGTAGAGGTAGGGAGAAAGAAGGGGGGGGGGGGGGAAATGGAGGGTGGACTGCATCTGGCGTGTGGAAGTTGTTGTTGTTTGTTGTCCGTCGAGACGACGACGAAGACATTAGTCATCCTGGGATCGGGGGGAGTGCGTAGATAGCTGGTCAGGCCGATCTGCGCCCGGAAAAGATCTATCACAGTACGGACAGGGGATGGTGGCGGCAGTTGGAGATCTGTTGACACTGGTCTTCCTGATCATCCTGCGCTGCTCAGCTGCAGCAATTCTGTTGCTTTCACAGGTCTCTGCACCTTTGCGGACAGCTGATCGCCACCCGTCTCTGTCCTGGGCAGTCTGCTCCCACGCTGTGTGGTTGATGTTGAAGGCCTTCAGGGAGGATTTGAAGCTGTCTTTGAAACGCTTCCTCGTGTGGAAGTCATTCGTGGTGATAACAACACTTAGAAGTCTTCATTTACAGGAGACGGCGAAAAGTCAAATTTTTTTGTGTGCACTTATCCTAACAAGCATAACATCAGCTGCTTTTGTCAACTGCACACACTGTTGAAGTAAAGGAGAGTTTTAGTGTTTAGCAGTAATTTACACGAAATATTCTACACACTTGTACTTCTCGTCTTGTGTGCGTGTTCTATTGTCTGTGTAGGTACGTCCTCGCTTTTCTGGTCTGTGGTACTGACAAGGATATATATGACAAGGTAAATCTCTCTCTCTCTCTCTCTCTCTCTCTCTCTCTCTCTCTCTCTCTCTCTCTCTCTCTCTCTCTCTCTCTCTCTGCAGTCATACCTCGCCCTGTTCAGTCATAACCACATTTTTCACCTATAACAGTCTCCATTCCAGTCTTCCCTTGGCACGCAGACGATCGCTGTCGTCATCTTCCACTTACCCACCTCCTCAGCCTGAAGAGCGCTGGGGCAGCAGGGGAGAGAAGCCCAGCGAGGACGAGGCGAAAAGAGCGGCAGAAATGCTATTAACCCCCCACCACCCCCCTTTCCCCCATTCCCCAAAGGCATGGTGGCAGAGTAGACCTACCACAGCCCCCAACCCCCTCTCCTCCACCCCACTACCGACCTGCTCCCTCTCCTCCCTCTTCCCCCACACCCATCGTTTCCTCCTTCCTCCATTGAGTTCGCTTGACTCTTTGGCATAATGAGAAACAAAATGAGTCGTTCAAGCCTTAGTTCCCTCATTGTAACATCCATTCAACCCAACCCCCCCCCCCACCCTGTCCGCCCCCCCCCCCCCCTTCTGGCCTCTCCCCTCCCTCTTCGTTCCTGTATTCTCCTTTCTTGAGCCGGTTGTTCGATGCCACCTACTCTCTCTCCAGTCCTTTCAACTCGTCAAACAAGTGAACTGGAGAGAGAGAGAGACAGAGAGAGAGAGAGAGAGAGAGAGAGAGAGAGAGAGACAGACAGACAGACAGACAGACAGACAGGCATACAGACAGACAGACAGACAGATATGGTTTATTGCACATAGGCCATAGGTTTTGAAATGAGGCAAAAGCAAATACGAAAACCAAGCGCGCAGCAATAGCATGAAAATAAGCCGTAGCACAGGGCAAAGTATTGGGAAATCACTATTTGATCAATAATAATTTTCATAATGCAAAGTCAGTATGCTCATCAGTAGGGAACGCATCATCATTAATGTAATCACCACATCCACAACAGTCAGAGCAATGACTTCTATGATTAAAAGGAAAACGTGTTCAAACTTTAAGTCATCATTCAGTAAACCGGTTCGTTTATTTGTGCCACAGAATATGAATCAAGACAGGTTTTGTTCATGCCGACTGTTACCTGCTTGAAGTAACATTCTAAGTGGCACAGCTGTGGAATTTTGTTCTCATATCTGAGACACTGAGCAATCAAATAAAAGTGTTTCATTTCTTACTTTCAGTATACAGAAAGGACAAGAGTTTCTCTGATAAGAATCGATGTAACCATGAATATCACAGTTTAGAAAAAGAACATCAATTGTGATCTGACCATGTGAGGCCCAAGAGCATTTGAAAATCAGCGGTCAATTGATATCTTCTCTCTTGCAAATCCTGTTTTAAGTGAACGGTTGTAAAGAACGTGTTTCGCTGTTTACAACAGCTTCAGACCATTCCTGCTATATGTAAGCACACACACACACACACACACACACACACACACACACACACACACACACACACACACACACATATCGTTAAGCAGATCATGCAGATTGCAGGAAACAGTATTCTAACACCTCTTTAATATAAAGGCCTTCTGAGTGCATCTTTCAGTTATTTTGGATCACAATGAGGAACATAAGAACAGACACCCTGACACACTTATCTCTTATCTCTTAAAGAAGACCTTCTCGAACTAGAAACCTTCTCGAACTAAATGATAATGATATTATCAATGGTAACCGGAATGTATTCAACAAATAAATACAGTGATTTTATTTACCGTGACTTTCAATCTATCTGAATGGTACCATGGTGCGGTAAGTCAGGACCTTTGGATGTACATGTCAGAAAGTCATTACATAACTCTGATTCAAAATCAGTTCCAGTGAAGTTTTTTTCATTCGCTGTGATATCATGGTACTGAATGTCAAACTCTTCTTCTTCGTCTTCGTTCACCCAGACAGGAAGCCCAGGGGCATTGACGAAGGCTGCTGTACGGCGAAGGCCCTCCAGTGCTCCTTAGAGCTTCTCCATCATCGGTGTGTTGGCAGGCCAGGTGTCTGCCCTCAGCTTTTTACGTGTGGGACAGTCCAACCAGGAAGTGTTCCAATGTCGAACAAAACATCATTGTCATCATGTTTTGGAGCAGACCCCTTAGAAAAATGTGCTGAGCAATACTTTGGAATCTGTTCGATTCAAAATATAATGCGCTACGCAACCAAGCATCATCCCTGAAGAGAGGAGAGAGAGAGAGAGAGAGAGAGGGAGAGACGGAGAGAGCGAGAGAGAGAGAGAGAGAGAGAGAGAGAGAGAGAGAGAGAGAGAGAGAGAGAGAGAGAGAGAAAGCAAACCAAACCGGATGGGTCTTTTGGGTTCCCGACCATTTGCAGATTGCTCTAATCCCACTGGGGCTAGGCTCTCAACATTACGTATTTCTTAGAAGGCAAATTCTGAAACAGTCTATCAACATTACTTTTTGTAGGCTGTAACCAACATTTCTGTGTATGAGACTGACATTTATATCACATAATTCCAATTGCAATGGCACTGTTTTAGTGTATGTATACTATTATTTGTAAGCCTGAAGTTAAAGAGCAAAAAGACAATTTGTTTTTTTTTTTTTTTTTTAGATACTCTTCAAGATTTAATCGAACTAACGGTCTATAAAGTCATGAATAGCTCGTAGTCAGAAAG
>JADBJO010001100.1:435000-440000 GCA_016801955.1 Conus betulinus
AGATATATATGAAGACAGTGCATCAAAAATAAGCCACTAACAACATACAGCAAGTATTAGGACAAGCAAAATAACTCTCATTGTAAGTAGTAAGTAGCACTAGGTATTGTGCAAACAACAGATAAACAGACTGACACACTGGTAACATCCGTACGGGAACAGTTGCATTTTTTCTTTCAAATATGACATGTGAATATCAGAGGACTTTAGTCAATTACAGGACCAGATCAGTCACAGTGGGATGTGGAGTAGGGCTGGTGGTCGTCTCCCTGAGGAAAAACGTGCCTGTGGGTGCAAGGGAAGAGGAGGGGTTGGAGAGCACCGTTTTGGTATTGAAACGCCGTGTTTGGTATTGAAACGCCGTTTTGGTATTAAAACGCCGTTTTGGTATTGAACACCAAAAACGGCGGGACGTATTGACATACCAAAACGGCGCCCAATGCGAAAACGGCGCTTCTCGTGTACCCGCCGTTTTGGTGTCCTGACCGGTCAGTTTGACCATTGACTTGCTTGACCACTGGTATGTGGCATACCGGACCTGGGCATACATGTAGGGCCTGTACATATAGGGCCTGTGGCATATAGGGCCTGTGGCATATAGGGCCTGTGGCATACCGGGCCTGTGGCATACCGGGCCTGTGGCATATAGGGCCTGTGGCATATAGGGCCTGTGGCATATAGGGCCTGTGGCATATAGGGCCCTACCCCAGTAATCACCTTCCCTCATTTGTCGATACGAAAACTTGATCAGCAGTGCTCTTTTAACATCAATCATGCGAGAAAAGCAGATATTGAGATTTGAACCACATGCACGAAAACAGGTCCTTGTTAAGGCCAGTCAGCGTTTTTCGTATGCCAGTACGAAAACGGCGCCCAATACTAAAACGGCGTCTTACGTCCCGCCGTTTTGGTGTTCAATACGAAAACGGCGGGACCTAAGACGCCGTTTTGGTATTGAAACGTCGTTTTATGCCAATACCAAAACGGCGTTTCAATACCAAAACGGCGCTCTAAAGTTGTCCAGATGCTCTGGACACCTTGCTGTGAGTAAGCAGACGTAACAGAACTGTACAGACACAGGCTGACAGGAAACATTTGAAATCCCAGTTGAAAAAGTAACAAAGAAACCAGTACGAAAAAAAAAATCTAAATGAACAACTAAGTGCCAGCACTTGTACTTGGTAAACGAGGCTATGAACAAATCATCCATTTTTATAGTTAACAGACATCTTAAATATCAATGCTACGAGCAACAGCACCAATTATTACGGTTGAATACACATTTTACTCACGAATTCTAGCTTTTAAAACATAGTCATCACAACACACTGAGGAAATCGCAACAATGAAATGCTCTACCCCCTATGGCCTGGCTGAGAATGAAGTTAAATGCTGCACTTGTTGACTGAACCGAACGTTGAGAGTGGAATCACAATGCCTGTCTCTCAAAGCAGCCAACTTGCCCATATGCTGGCACTATGTGTCTACGTCACACTGACGCGTAGACATTGATTTGACAATTCAGATCAAAACACGAAGCATGAAAACTGAACGATTTCACCAGCAGGCGAAGTGTGAGCACCAAGGGGGCTCTCCGATGGAACGTCAGGTACTAGCATTCACATCAACATCCGACGCATGCTCCAGACGGCTAAACCTCACCGAGTGTATTGCCCTCGTGTCCTCGTGCCCTTTTCAGGGGAGCGTCATGGTGCGAGCAATCCACTCCCGTCAAAACAACAGAGCTCAGTGGAGCGCCTGTGCTGGTGGTGTTCCATGTGTGAGAAGTCCGTTACCTTCTGTGGATCAGCTGAAGGGTGAGGGGGTTGTGAGGGATACATGGCTGGCTGTGAGTTTGGAAGACGACTTCACTGTCCATCTCAAAACCAATTAGCTTTCGGGATTTTTTTTTTTTTTTTTTTGCATGTACCAGAGGATTATCAAGATTGTGTGTTTTTTTCCCCTCTTTAAAAACAGTTGTCTTAAAATCCACCGCTCCTCACACACACACACACACACACACACACACACACACACACACACACACACACACACACACACACACACACACACACACACACACACACACACACACACACACACACACACACATGCACGCACGCACGCACAAACACACACGCGCGCGCGCGTGCACACGCGCGCGCATGGGCGCGCGCGTACACACACACACACATACACACACACACACACACACACACACACACACACACCACACACACACACACACACACACACACACACACACACACACACACGCACGCACGCATACTCACGCATGGGCGCACACACTCACGAGCGCACACCATACATACATACACATACAGAGAGAGAGAGAGAGAGAGAGAGAGAGAGAGAGAGAGAGAGAGAGAGAGAGAGAGAGAGAGTGGGATGCTCCGTACAAAACGATATCATCTGAACCGTCGTCGATGTACGCTGTGAATCTGATAGTCACAGAGCTACGGAGAATGTGCTGCACACTCTCCTTCACACCACAACCCCAACCCCCACCAATGCTGCATGACAACATTCTCCAACCCACCAATGCTGCATGAGCTAACACTGCTTGACAACATTCTCCACTGCTGTTGACAACATTCTCCAACCCACCAATGCTGCATGAGCTAACACTGCTATTGACAACATTCTCCAACCCACCAATGCTGCATGAGTTAACACTGCTATTGACAACATTCTCCAACCCACCAATGCTGCATGAGTTAACACTGCTATTGACAACATTCTTCCCAACCCACCAATGCTGCATGAGTTAACACTGCTATTGACAACATTCTCCCCACCAACCCACCAATGCTGCATGAGCTAACACTGCTATTGACAACATTCTCCAACCTACCAATGCTGCATGAGCTAACACTGCTATTGACAACATTTTCTGCATTCCTTGTTCCTAGTCTGTGGCGCCAGAAACTCATCATTCTTAACAGAGCTATGGGTGGCATTTGGCTCCTTATGACTATTATGATCCAAACAACTGCCGCAACAACACTATCAATGCCAACAGAAGCAGCAGCAGCAGCAGCAGTAGTGGCGGTGGCAGAAATGGTAGTTGTAGACGTAGTAGTAGCAGTATAAGCCGCTGCAGTAGCAGTAACAGCAGCAGAAGCTGAAGTAGCAGCAGTAGCAGCGGTGATCATAGCAGCAGTATTAATAGTAGTAGTTGCAGCAGCAGTAGCAGCGGTGATCATAGCAGTATTTATAGTAGTAGTAGCAGCAACAGTAGCAGCGGTGATCATAGCAGTATTTATAGTAGTAGTAGCAGCAGCAGCAGCAGCAGTAGCAGCGGTGATCATAGTAGCTGGAGCAGCAACAGCAGCATCAACAGTGGCTAAGTCATTAGCAATTGAGTAACAATAAACATCGACAGAAGAAATAGCAGTGTCACACGTTGTAGAAGTAATTATGGTAATAGTGAGAAGTAGCGAAAAGCGGGATCAACAAGATTACCGTAGTAATGGACACGGCAGCAGCAATAGCATCATGCTAAAGGTAGCAGCAGCAGCAGCACAGCACCAGCACCAGCACCAGCACCAGCAGAAACAGCAGCGGCGGCAGCGGCGGCGGCAAAGACAGCTGTTGTAGCACTCGCACTGTGTGTGTGTGTGCGTGTGTGTGTGTGTGTGTGTGTGTGTGTGTGTGTGTGTGTGTGTGTGTGTGTGTGTGTGTGTGCGTGTGTGTGTGTGTGTGTGTGTGTGTGTGTGTGTGTGTGTGTGTGTGTGTGTGTGTGTCTGTGTGTGTGTGCGTGTGTGTGTGCGTGTGTGTGCGTGTGTGTGCGTGTGTGCGTGTGAGTGAGTGTGTGTGTGAGTGTGTGTGTGTTGTGTGTGTGTGTGTGTGTGTGTGTGTGTGTGTGTGTGTGTGTGTGTGTGTGTGTGTGTGTGTGTGTGTGTGTGTGTGTGTGTGTGTGTGTGTGTGTGTGAAACACAGACAGACAGACAGACCAAGACAGAGACCAAGACATAGACACAGACACACACACACACACACACACACACACACACACACACACACACACACACACACACACACACACACACACGCACGCACGCACGCACGCACAGACAGACAGACAGACGGACGGGCACTTCCTTCCCGGTCGGTAAATAACTTCTTGAGAAAAACTAAGTTTAGAAGTTATCTTCGCTTCCCCATCCTCCCCCCCCCCCCCCCCCCCCCCCCCCCCCCCCCCCCCCCCCCCCCCCCCTCGCAACTCCAGTGGGAATTCCAACCGAGATGAAGCCGCTTTGAATTGAATCAGCTCAATTTTCAGTCCCTTCACAGTCACATCTCTGTCGCCTGGATTCGTCTGCTGGCAAACCAACAATGTACACACGAACAGGCGGGACAGACAGACGCGCGAAGCAATCAATGAATTAAACGACAAAAAAAAAAAAAAAAAAAAAAAAAAAAAAAATGAACCGACGAACCTAACCCAACTGACAACTACAAGACATCTAGACATCTTCAGGGAGGGAGAAAAAAGTACAGAAAAGAAAAAAAAAAAGGGGAAAGAAAACAGAGAAAAAAAAAGAGTGACCGTCCAAATATGTAAAGCAAGGAAGTGTCTATACATATAGAGAAGTTGACTGGCTTTGCTAGCTAGCTGCCTGACTGATTAACTGCCGGACTGTCTGGCTGACTTCCTGATCGTGCAGTTATTTGACTGATTAACTGATAGAAATGGAATTCTGGAAACACATTTGTTACTGCATATCAGGATATCACGAAAGGGACCACCATGGTAAATATTAAACCGACAAGTCATTTCTGTGACCAAGTACTATGCCATGACAATTTAATTACCAAAAAACATACGTAGAATGCTATGTTTCCAGAGGTGAAGATAAAAGGGAATTCAATCTGCGAAAGATCTGATTCATGTCAATTAAAAGGTTCAAAGTTAAAGGCATGGTCTTATGGCAGCAGGAGGGGTGTAACAGTTTACTTTTTGAGATTCACCGGAT
>JADBJO010001100.1:447500-450000 GCA_016801955.1 Conus betulinus
GAGAGAGAGAGAGAGAGAGAGAGAGAGAGAGAGAGAGAGAGAGAGGGAGAGAGAGAGAGAGAGAGAGAGAGAGAGAGAGAGAGAGAGAGAGAGAGAGAGAGAGAGAGAGAGAGAGAGAGAGAGAGAGAGCAGGCTGCCAACGAATCAGTAATGAAGACACAGCGAAGAACGACAACCAGAAACAGCCAGTCTGTGGACAGATAAGAGAGGCCCGGTATAAAACAAACCCGTCAATCATCCACATCGTTCACACGCACCCAGTTACTTCAGCGGGTAATGCACTAAGGTCACCACCAGGCGGGTAATGCACTAAGTTCTCCACCAGACATTGCTAATTCCAATCCTGGCCACGCCCCAACAATAACAACGGCAACGACAAAGACGAAATGACCATTTTCCGTGCTCACGAAGGTTGTGTATATAACGTTCTGGTAGTGTTGGTGTAGTCGTCTTGAATACTTTACTCCGCCTACCTCTCTCCCCCCTCCCTCCCTCCCTGTCATCCCTGTGACCCTCTCCTCTCCCCTACTACTACCCCCCCCCCCCCCCCCCCATCCCACCCCTAATTTCCTGCGATGGTTATCTCTGTCTAGCCATAGCACCTTAGGAAGTGTTTGAACTTTAACCGTAATAAAAGCATCAGAAGCACAGTTTAAAAATGAAATAAAAAAAAGGATGTTTGCAGGTGGGAGTCACCGGCAGTCACCACCGTCCAATTAGAATTGATGAGCTCGCTCCACCTCCGTGCACGTATTAATGTCAACACACGCCCAGTTGTTTATTCACTACACGTCATTATGTACCACACGTCACGTGCAAACGGACGGGTAGGCATTCTACTCTTGGAGAAAAAAAAAACCGACGTCTTATGAAGCTTGCATAAAGCTGGCGGAACCAGACATAGGCACATACAGGCACATCTTGCATACGGTCGAGTACACTCAGTCACAAAAGATATGCACAGGTACGCACGTGCACGTACACACGTACATACATATAGATATACTCGTTAACGCGCGCGCGCGCACACACACACACACACACACACACACACACACACACACACACACACACACACACACACACACACACACACACACACACACACACGCACGCACGCACGCACGCACGCACGCACGCACGCACACACACACACACACACACACACACACACACACGTGCGCGCATGTGCGCACTCACACATGCCAAAACACATAGATGAACTCGTACACAGCAACAGCAGCTGCAACGGCAACTACAACAACAAAGAGAATAGCGAGGACAATAACATCAGCAACAAAAGCTATACAACAACAACGATAGCAGGAAAATAGATAAGAAAGAAAATAACGGCAACAACATTAAAGAAATGGCGATTACAACAAAACAGCAGCAACGAGAAAACAAACAAACAAATAAAAACAGCTGCAATACAAACAACAAAAACGACAGCATCAACATAAGCATCATGAATAACAAACACGAATCTAAAACAGGAAAATCCTTATCAGAGCCGCTTTCAATAGAAGCGGGGATTTTGGTGTTGTTTTGGATTAGAAAAAACAAACAAACAAAAATCTTCACGTTGAAGACCACGGCCTTCTTCACAACTGGGCTAATACCAGGGATCAGTGGCCGGGGGGGAGGGGGGGGGGGGGGGTAGGGGGGGGGGGGGGGGGGGGACTTGTAGAGAACAGATGGGACCACTTCACAATTTTTTTTATCTTAAATTCTTTTCTTTCTTTCTTTCTTTCTTTCTGGTTTTTTTTTTTTTTTTTTTTTTTTTTTTTTTTTTTTTTTTTTTTTGCTATCCCAATTTCTGCGCCACCTCAGAGGCAGTGCACCCACGCCGCTCGTTCCGACACCCCGTCCACAGCCACAGCCCGGTCGGCCCCGCCGCAGCCCCGGCACCAGCAATCCACAGGGAGCAGTCAATATCAAGTCGTCAAGAGGCAACCCACTGGAGGAGACGCTGCACTGCTGCCGAGTCACTTCGGTGGTGTTCAGTGGCTGTTCTGATCTAACATACGCAGGACACCACCTATTAAGCCCCCTACTGACGACAATAATTGCTTACGAGGGCGCCACCACGTCCGTCCAACGACAGACCCTGAACTCGCCGATACCGGTGACCCCGACGGAACCAAAACCAACGCCACAGCCGTGGAGAGGAGGACATCGAATCTGAGGTCACCATGAGAGCAGGGCATGAAGGGCCACAGAACTTGAGACATTTTTTATGCTGATCAATGAGAATGAGGATGATTAAGATGATGCTACGGATTTCCATTTCGGTCTGAGACTACATGACAGGGCTGTACTCTACGCTTCCTTTCATAATATATCCCGGCGTCAACCAGGCCCGAGAGATACAGACACCTGCAGTGTTGGTCAGGAAATTTGAGCAACACTCTCAGAAAACGCATCCATTAAGTGGATGAAACTCGACTGTGTGGTCCCAGTCTTCCCAACTGAGCACGCAGCAAACTCAACTCTGGGT
>JADBJO010001100.1:457500-472500 GCA_016801955.1 Conus betulinus
AATCACAATAGTATGGTTATGGTAGCAATAACAATAAAGAGAGAGAGAAAAAAAACACATGAGACGTTCTTCGATGTCACAGTAGTTTTATCATCACGAATCATGACATTTTCAGCAGACAAGGCACACACTGGCACCGCTCCAGCCTCCTCCTCATTCATAGAGCTCCACATTCTCTCCATTTGATTGGGAATTTTACACAATGTCTGGGATATATATATATATATATATATATATATATATATATATATATATATATATATATATATATGTGTGTGTGTGTGTGTGTGTGTGTGTGTGTGTGTGTGTGTGTGTGTGTGTGTGTGTGTGTGTGTGTGTGTGTGTTTTGTTTTTTGGGGGGGGGGGGGGGGGGGGGGGGGGTGGTTGGGGGGGGGGGGGTGTACAGGGGGTGTACAGAGGGAGATAGAGAAATCAAGATAGAGAGATAAATGTCACGCAGGACTGCTTCCTCTGATGATTAATATCTTCTTCATAATCAATGGGACTTTCGCTGATTAATATTTTCGGGTATCATGTATACGTCAAACTCACCTGCACACATAGTCCTTTTAATATACGAACCAAGCCAATGCTACAACGGTCATAATGGGGAAAACTTGAAACTTTTGTAATACTAATGAGGATGGTATTTTTGTTTATTGTAAATACTTCTGTAATGTTATTTACAATCCCAATACTGCCAAATCCATCCCCTGCGATGTCCGGACACCACATCCACCTGCAACACCAGCCGATGTACAAGGAATAGGTCAGTGTTCCAGCTTCAACAAAACGAGAAGAACTTGATGTGACTGAACTTTACGTTGACCTACATCTGCCATACAAAACCCACCAACTTGACAGAAATGACTCTCGCATCAGCATAGCTCACCACGGTGTCAAATGTCACGCACGCTTTCTAGCTGGCAGACGATCTGTCACTGATTCGTGACCAGTATTTGCGGTTGAGTGTGACATGTTCAGGAGAAGTCGCCGTCAGGCTTCTCAGTGTGACGGCATCAAAGGGCACCGACGGTGCTCCGGACTTCCAGAAGTCGAAGTGATGAATGATTTTTAAGAAAAATGATGATGATAATCATTCGTGATTTAATCAGGCTGAGGCAGTACTTTAAAAAAAAAAAAAGAAGCAAATTATTCACTTGATCCCTTTTTTGTACATGTGTGTAATGAATGTACCCATGTAGGTGTATGGATGTGTGGGCACAGATCCATTTGAGTGCGTGTGCGCATATGTGTGTGTGTGGTATGTGTGTGCGCGTGCGTGTGTGCGCGTTTGTGCGTGTATGTGTGCGTGTATGTGTGTATATGTGTGTGTGTGTGTGCGTGTGCACACTTGTGTGTGTGTGTGTGTGTGTGTGTGTGTGTGTGTGTGTGTGTGTGTGTGTGTGTATGTGTGTGTGTATGTGTGTGTGTGTGTGTATGTGCGCGCGCGCGCACGCGCACACTGTGTGCCTGCATGTATGTGCGCGTGTGTGTGTGTGTGTGCAGAAGTGCGTGTGCATGTGCGTGTGTGTGTGATTTGTGGTTTGTGTGAGCACAAAACCTGTACCTGCATATATGTGTGTGCATATATGTGTGTATGTGTGTGTGTGTGTTTGTATGTGGGCGTGTAAGTATGTGCGTGTGTGTATGCATTTGTGCGTTCATGTGTATGTGCGCACAGGTGTGGGTATGGAGGTACACATGTACAAATGTCTATAATATTGTGTGTGTGTGCGTAGGAGCGCGCACGTTTCTCTCTCTCTCTCTCTCTCTCTCTCTCTCTCTCTCTCTCTCTCTCTCTCTCTCTCTGGGGGGGGGGGGGGGGGTGCGCATGTGTGCGTGTGCGTGTGTGTGTGTGTGTGTGTGTGTGTGTGTGTGTGCATGCACACACTCGCGCGCGCACGTGTATGTATGTGTGTGTGTGTGTGTGTGTGTGTGTGTGTGTGTGTGTGTGTGTGTGTGTGTGTGTCTGTGTGTCTGTGTGTCTGTGTGTGTGTAGTGACTGCAGAACAGTCAGTGTATATTACAATATCATCTTTTGTGCAAAGGTCTTCTACCTGCATCTGATTTTCTGCCTTGGTTTTGCCATCTGGCCATTCTCGACAAGGTTATGGAGCGATGGCAATTTGGTAGTGGTGTTTTTAGAGTAGTTTGGTTACTTTTCCCATTCCTTCGTTTCTTTGAGTTTTGCTAACTGGCACACAAGCTGTATGCTGTCTTCTGCCTGTCCCATCCATGATTTTCCACGTCCTAGCCGAATGCCTTTTGTTTCCTTGACCGCCGCATGAAGTGGGTTTGGGGGATTTTCAGGGCTCTGAAATATGCCTTCACCTGTTCTAGCTTGTGTCTTATCTGCTTTGAAGGAAGGTCGAGCAGATATCGCATAGTTTCAACTGGTGTGTCCTTTGTGGTTCCGAGGATCAATTTCATTGCTTCGTTTTGAATTCTGTCTATTTGAGAAGGTTGCTGTTCGACAGTGTTGTAAGCCCTAATCCATAATCAATCACACTGAGTACAAATGCATGATACAGTGGGTAGAGATGGTGCTGTTAAATGCCTTTAGCTGTCATTGCTTTCATGGCAGATAGGCCTGTTTTTGCATTTAAGAACAATATTCTCAACATGCTTTCTAAAGATTAGCATTCTGTCAAAGTCTACACCAAATAGCATAGGTTTTGTTAGTTGATTCAGTTGGTATTCCATTGAAGGAAACTGGTGAGGATACTTGTCCCGATGTCTTATTGTTGAGAGTGCAGACAAATGTCTGGGCTTTTGTAGGGTTGACGGACGATCCAGTTTCTTGACACCACTGAGCAATGTTGTTCAACTGTTGCTGAACTGCTTTCGTTCTTTCTTGAGCATTCTTTGATATTTTGTAGATCAGACCATCATCTGTTAATATCAACACTCGAGCAATTCCGTTTCTGTTAAGGTCTGCAAGGCCTTTAGTGTAAACATCGTACAAAACAGGGGAAAGAGGAGAACCTTGAGGCGATCCCATAGAAAGTTTTTGAGGCTCAGACGTCCAATCTCCAAATCGTAGGATCATGGTTCGCTCCTGAAGTGCCGCTGCTATCCATCGTGTAAGTATCTTGCTGACTCCATAGTCAAGTAGTTCCATGAGAAGCGAGAACTTGACTCTTTTATGCGTCTTCCAGATCTATTGCAACATCCAGTGTTTCTTCCTTTCTTTGGAATCCTTCGTACACTTCAGAGGCAAAAGCGGCCGCATTTTCCCGTGTACTTTTTACCTGTTCTGTAGTCTCCTTAATTTAACTGGAGGATTTGTCGACTTTCAAGATCTCTTGCGAGTTTTCTTGTTATGATTCGTTCCATGAGCTTTCCTGCTATATTTTGCAT
Source organism: Conus betulinus (assembly GCA_016801955.1). Classification (NCBI taxonomy): domain Eukaryota; kingdom Metazoa; phylum Mollusca; class Gastropoda; order Neogastropoda; family Conidae; genus Conus; species Conus betulinus. The sequence continues at coordinate 460,864 of JADBJO010001100.1, forward strand.
AGTGAGTGTACGGTAACCATGTATCCAGTGGTGATTTGTTCCTCGCTTTGGTAAAGCTTTCAGGTAGCTGTGTGTCCAGTCTTCGGGGACGTAGCCTTTATCAAAACTTCATTTCTTTTTAATCTTGGAGTCGACATTCCCAGTCCCAAGGCTTGCATACAGCACTGAGTGGATGAATGGCTGTTAGGTTAAACAGTCTCGAACCGTATGCAGTCTGGCCCTAGGGCGACACTTAGCTGACGGACTTTATATGTGCAGGCGTTCCCTACATGTATGGACATCCATTGCCCTTCCTTGATACGAGGCTCTGTCAGGGCGACCGCTTATGACCCCTCAACACTAAGAATACCTTCTTATGGGTTCTCAAAATACTTTGTCTTGCTTGCACCTTGGGGATCTTCGTGTGCGGGCTTTGGGACTTCAAAACTTGGATCCCCTCAAAACAACAGTCGGCGTAGTAAAAGAGGTGGGAGCAGAAGAAAGGTAGGTAGGAACATAACAAAAGCTGAAAGACTATCTAAGAAATATGTCAGGACTTGTACTTGGAACCGCTGCAGTGCCAGAAAGAGGATCTCAACAATTGAAAAACTGCAGATGACTTTCATGTTCTGTGTCTACAAGAAACTAAAAGTGTCGCCCACAGACCATTACAACTGGATGATTTCATAATCTTTCAAATCATGATAGACGAGGACTAGCTATGATGATAAAAAAAAAAAACTCGAAAAACAAACTGTCCAGGACAGACTTGGAAAATAGTGTAGCAGCACACATGAACTAAAGGGTGTGAGGCTAGAAAGACCGGACGGTAATCAGAAAAGCTCATCAATGCATACATACATCCAGGTACCCCACACATCAAAAAACGGATGGGACCTTTCTGGAGGAAATAGAACATGAATTTGTAGACACTGTTATACTATGTAGAGATCTTAATGCACGCTCAAAATTGTGGCATCAACATGGTACCAATCCTCAAGGAACTGCACTGGAAGTGATGTTGGATGAAGTACATCTTAGTGCACTGACATCATCATCCCCAACACATACAGGGAGGCAGGGTGACACTGACAGTGTCATTGACTTTGCACTCACTGGACCAACATTCACAGCAGGCAAGAGTGCGGAAGCACTTCATCATGGAAGTGACCCTTTCCCTGTTGTGTTCAGTTTACAGAAACTATCAAAAGTTACACAAAATAACAAAAGGACCCTTTTCAATACAACAACAATGAAGGGGATGTTATAGGAACGTTAAGGAGTAGAAGATGCAAAAGAAACAATGCTACAACCAAACAAATCGTCCAACCCCTTTGGTGGAATGTAGACACGGAAACAGCCTGGAAAGAGAAACGCAAGGCTGTAAGAATTTGGCAGAGAGAAAGAAGAAAACCTTGCTCTGATCTAGCTATTTAAACAGACATAATCAGAAAACTGACCAATTCGAAAGAGTAGCTAAAGAAGCAAAAGAAACCAAGTGGCAACAGTTTTGTCTGTCACTTAATTATGACACAAACACTGACTCATTTCTGGCACTTTTATAGTCGCATGGAAGGAAAACACAAACCAAACACAACCCCAGATCTCTTAGACACTGATGGGATCACAAAACTCAAGACAAATTTGGAGAAAAGGTCGGCTCTACTTAAACATTTCATAGAACTGAGTGATCAAAGAAAGTTTGAGGAACAGAAGAAATATTTGACCAAGTTAAAAACCAACACCTATCCCAGACTGGCACTGATGATGAAATTACAACATCTGAACCGGATGACGCAATAGCTTAGATGCACTCAGGATAGTGCTCCAGGTCCAGACAAAATACAGTATGCCGATATCAAACAGCTCTCAGAAGAGGAGAGAGCCCAGCTATGTACTAAAATAGTATATCTGATTCATCAGCGGTGGAATCGTAGTTGCTGGTAACAGACTGGTCGGTCTTATTTTTTTTATGTATGTATATATATATATATATATATATATATATATATATATATATATGTCACACCAAGGGTCGTAAACTTGTGGTCACCGTAGAAATACACATTAGGCTTTGATGGTACAACACATTGTGTGTGTGTGTGTGTGTGTGTGTGTGTGTGTGTGTGTGTGCGTGCGTGCGTGCGTGCGCGCGCGCACACTCGCACATGTTAATGTGTGTGTGCGCGTGTGTGCGTGCGTGCGAGCGTGCTGCGTGCATGCGTATGTGTATTGTTTCTGTGTGTGTCCGTGAGCGTGTTGATATGAATAGTCATGGAAAAGACCCAGACTCTGTCTTCGCCACGACATTCGACGTCTCCGTATTGCGAGATTTCCATCTGACCCCTCCATTGTAGCCCTCAAACACTGTCTCTTCAGAGGGAGACAGACGTTGCAGGACACTGCAGGACCTGGTCACCTCAGGCCCACAGTCAACGTGGAGGCGGCAGGTGCGTGCTGGGACGGCGGGGTCTGCTGGCACGGGTGGTCTGGGGGCGGGCGGAGGGTTGGGGGATTTGAAATTGGTCGTTGTCTTGCCGGCAGGCTGGGCGGGGATCATCAAGGGGACGACGCTGTTCCGTGACCAGCGTGAACACGGCTGCAGAATCTGTCAATCAACCACATAGATAGATAGATAGATAGATGGATAGACAGATGATGGATAGATAGATAGGTAGATAGATTGATAGATAGATAGATAGATTGATGGAGGATAGATAGATAGATGGATAGACAGACAGATATATGGATGGATAGATAGATAGATAGATAGATAGATAGATAGATAGATAGATAGATAGATAAAATAGATAGATAGATAGATGGATGGAATGATGGATGATAGATAGATATATAGGTAAGGGAAAGGTGAGTGGGGGGAGGAGGGACACATTTTTCCAAATTTTCGTAATACCTGGGAAGGGAACGATGAAGAGGGACTCATCTTCTACATTTTCATAAAAACCGGGAGATGGGGAGGGGGTAAAGAGGAAATCATCTTCTAAATTTTCATGAAAGCCAGAAGAAAATAGGGGGGGGGGGGGGGGGGGGGGGCGGTGAAGAGGGGCTCACCTTCTAAATGTTTATAGAGGCGGGAAAGTAGGAGGAGGGGAGAGAGGAGGAAAAAGCGTCCAAATTCTTGTAAAAGCGGAAGTGGCGGAGTGAGGGACTCTCTTTTACCATGAATTTTTTTTTTCGTCTTTTGGCTTCAAGTATTGGGGAAGGGGGGGGGGGGGGGGGGGGAGGGCAGAAGATAAATGTGGCTACCCTTATATTTTGATTTGTTAGTCGTTTGTGTTCTGCCCAGCTGTGCATATATGTTATCTACCTTTGAACAGATAACGGTGAAGCGCACGTACACGTGCGCGCGCGCGCGAGCGTGTGTGTTTGTAAAAATATGCTTTATCTGTATAGAGTGTGTGCGCGCACGCACACACACACACACACACACACACGCACGCACACACAGAGAGACGAGAGAGAGAGAGAGAGAGAGAGAGAGAGAGAGAGAGAGAGAGAGAGAGAGAGAGAGACTGACACCATTTTATTGCCATTGAGAAAAAACCCCTGTTGGCAAAGGTGTATCATGAGTAATATATTGCAACAGCTGCACACAGCAGCGTCCAGAGAGAGAGAGAGAGAGAGAGAGGAGAGAGAGAGAGGAGAGAGAGAGAGAGACAGACAGACAGAAAGTCAGAGACAGAGAGGACTTTCTCTCTCTCTCTCTCTCTCTCTCTCTCTCTCTCTCACTCACACACACACACACACACACACACACACACACACACACGCATTTCCAACATGGCCTTGTTAAACCATCTTATGAACGACGTTCAGAATTCCGTGCAAGTCACTGTCATCTGACCGTGTTGCACGCGCCAACCTGCTGTATGAGCAACCAGTCTGTGCGCACACTTGGATGTGGACGCGACCGGGCCAGAACAACATGGAGGAGAAGACTCACCACCACCTCGACAGCGAAAACGAATGTTTCTAGTCAGCGTTCTTCGCAGAAATTTCTTATTGTGGCAGCATTGATGTTGGGCGTTGTTGTCTACGTTCACCCACGCGTGCTTTTCGGCGTCAAGTTCGGACACTGAACTTTCTGAAACTGGCGTGGGTCGTTCGACTCAATGGAGAAAGCGGCTGATCTGTACTTCCAAGGACCAGGGCCAGTGTCAATATCGCTTGATGGCGCTGACGCCTGTGTTGACAGTGACTGACAGCTGGCTACCCCGTTGTGTGATGGAGACGGTAAAGATCTTTGCATGGGTAGTTGACAGGAGTGGAAACGGTGAGTATGTGCGCGCGTGTGTGTAGCTTTGTTAAATGCCCTCTCACACATACTTTGTAGACAACTACATATAGTTAAGATGATTTTCATGTTACTAGAATACAGGCGTAGACGAGCAAGCAAGCAAGCGCACACACACACAAAACACACACACGCGCTCCCGCGCCTCCTCCACCCCCCCCCCTACCCACACACACAAAGCGGGGGGGGGGGGGGGGGGGGGCGGAGGGGAGAGGGGTTGCTGTCTTTCGATCGAGCACCATTCTATTCGTTTTATTTTTGAAACGGTTTTTGTTCTTGTGTGTTTTTAACGGAGAGAAATGAAACCATTTAAAAAAAACCAAAGGGACGGTGCTCATTTGAAAGATAGCCCCCCCCCCCCCCCCCCTCACCCCCACCCCCCCCCCACCCCCCCCCCACACACACATACACACATACTGGGAATGGGGGTAGGGGTGGAAGTGGGGATTAGGTTGGAGGGGAAAGGGGCTGCTGGATAGTGGGAAGATGAAAAGACATAATCAGAGAGACACATCTAAGCACCTGTAGTGTGTGTGTGTGTGTGTTGTTGTTGTAGTTCTTGTTCAGTTTATCATCTGTCTCTTATAGGTCAGGTCAGACAGACTCTGTGTGGCGTGTGTGGTTTGCACGCAAATGTGTGCAAGTTGATGAGCGATTCCTCGGAACTTACTTTTGCCGATTTCAGTACAAGATTATAATCGTTCTTTCTTGGTGTAAGGAAAACTATTAATCAATCAAATGAAAAAAAATAGTAAGTTTTACAGATAACAAATAGGTAAATTAAAAAAAAAACAGTCGATCAGTCTTTAACTCAAGCAGTTTAATAATCAGTCACTTGGATACTGGTTCATTCACCCTTTAATGTAATAGAAAATCTGTCCACAGTTTTCTCTTGCAGCAGCGACTTCACACAGGTCATACTGCCCTTAGCGGTGGAAAAGTAAAGCGACGGCACTTCTTCATTTATGAGCAGCCACTTGTAAAGAACGAAAGGGCTCGCAAAATGTAAGATTCCTTTAGGCAGGATTTCCGTCTCTTCCCCTGTCTGAATCATTTTCTCCACAGGTAGGAGATGGAATCTTTCCTTGTTGTTTATGTCCACACCCATGTTTCCTTTCTCAGTGTGTCCTCATCCATCTTTATATTTTCATAACGTCCATATCCTTTCATTTCTCAGGATGTCCACCCCCGTCTTTCCTTTCTCCTGATGTCAACATTCACCTTCCCTTTCTCGTAACGTCCATACCCATTTTCCTTTCTCGTGATGTCTGCTTCCTTACACTGTCCTTATTCGCGATGTCCACATCCATCTTTTGCTTATGATGTCCATAGCGATCCTCTGTATGTTACTTTCTCTGTATATGGCACGTTCGGGTTAATCTTTTCTTTTCTTTTCTTTCCTTCTCATGATTTTATTATGTATCTTTTAATACGCATGATATATCTTTCCTTTTGTCATGGTTTCATAATCCATTTCTTTGTTTTGGGTTTCCTTATCGATCTTTTGTTTCTACCCCTGGCCTCATCTATCTTTTCTGTGATGTGATGCCCTTATCCTTCTTTATGTTTTTATGTGTCGGTCGGAGCTTCAAACTGAGAACGCGATACGTCACTCCAGGGTCAACCAGGCGCCATGTTATTTTCGGTGATAGATATCCGTTCATATCTGGCACCATGTTATTTTCGGTGTAGGATATCCGTTCATATTCGGCAACAATGTCATTTTTAGTGTAGGATATCCGTTCATATCTGGCACCATGTTATTTTCAGTGTAGGATATTCGTTTATATCTGGCACAATACCATTTTTGGTGTAGTATATCCGTTTGTATCTCGTGGTATTTTCGGCGCAGGATGTCTGTTCAGATTCAGCACCATGTTACTTTCTCCGTAAGGTGAAGGCTATCCGTGCACACCTAGCACCACACTTCTTTCGCCGTGAAGTGTGTACTGGTATCCATTGTACTTTTGCCGGAAGGTGAAGGATATCCGTGCAGTCCTTGCAACATGTTACTTCATCCGTGATGTTCGCCGTGAGATGTAGGATACCCCGTCCACCCCCGGCACTGTTACTTTCTTCGTGTGGTGTAAGATACCCGGTGCACGGCTGACATTGTTACTTTCTCTGTAAGATGTTGAATACCCGAAGCGCACCTGTCACTATGTTAACTTTCGCCGTAAAGTGTAGGAAACCCAGTGCACGCCTGACGCTGCGTTAATTTCGCCGTAAAGTGTAGGGATACCCGATGTACACCTGGTATTATGTTACTTTGTAAGGTGTAAGACATCTTTGCACACCTGGCACCAGTCTATGATGTTGTAGGCAACCAAAATGTGGCAGCGTCTGTTTTCTCCGTCAGCTTTGTGCCTGGGAATACCTTGGGGAAATGAACCCCAGAGCAGCTGTCTGTAATGTTGCTTCAGTCAAATTGGCATTTTGTTGTCATCCAACCGACCAACAGGAGCCATTTTAGGGCTGTCACCACGCAAAGGACAAAAAGTTCTCACAGCACACACACACACACACACACACACACACACACACACACACACACACACACACACACACACACATGTACACACACACGCACGCGCGCACACACACAAAAACGCACATGCAGACACGCAGGCATGCGCACAGAGAGAGAGAGAGAGAGGTATACGCACGTATAGTGATGTAAATCAATGCATGTTATACAAGCTTGTCGATTCGCATCTCAGGACGTATAAAATCAAGCCATGCTGAGCATGTCAGCCTTTGGGTCTTGCCTTAAGTAAACATGAATTTCAACATGTCTTGGCGATGGCTTTTTTCTCGCCCTTTGTTTTGTGTTGGGGTGGTTTTGAACAGCGATTTCGCTTATTTTTTCCAGTCTGCTTTCCATATTCTTCGCGGGTTTTTTTTTCCTCCATCGGTTGATGTAATTAATTGATTGATTGCTTACTGAGATCATCAGGATTACAAGTCGTTGTACACGGAAATAAACATTTCTTTTCTGTGATGACTCTTGCATGCTAAGACTTGGCAGTCAGCTTGGGGCACTAGGGGATGGAAAGCGGGGCTGTTTCTCTGTTTCTCATTGCTGCCGATCTTCCACCATCTCGTGCAGATTTCATGCACGCTCAATTTTTTTTTTTCTTACACAAGTTGTATCTTCTGTATCTTCCCTCGAAGTCGATTCTCTCTCTCTCTCTCTCTCTCTCTCTCTTTGGTCAGCACCCTCCACACCCCCACCTCATCCTCCTCAGCTCCCCTTTTGCACTAAACGAAGTAATTGTTAAACCATATAGTTGTTCTTCTCTTCTCATCGTACCATACTGAATTTGCGATATAGGGTGATGATATGTCGAAGGACGTGTAAAATGCACATGATAACAACACTTATACAATGATCATGGACTTGGGAAGTTCGCGTGAAACGATCGTCTGTTTAGCTCCTTGTTGTGTTCCAGAGCTGTGCCATGTGGAGAGGTAGGACGGCCATGACGTTTTTTGCTTGCTGTCTCCAGCATCGGTTTTAAAACTATCTTCCCTTCTCCTCCTCCCCCCCCCCCCTCCCTCTCCTTTCTTTCTTTTCTTCCTTTCCTTTCTTTCATTCATAGCTCTGTACTTACTTTCTTTAGAATGTAAACAAGACAAGTCAAAAATGAGATTTTCTCAATGAGTAAGAATCCGGGTTGACGAAACTCCCGTTTCATCAACTCTCTCTTCACCTTGCATTTAGTCGAGCCTTCCACAGTCGAGCGCAGAAGAATCGGTTCCTTCCGTCCTTATCGTCATGAAGAAGCTGTCTCTCTACCTGTACGTGATCCTTTGTCCATTGTACACCAGTCCTGGGGGGTCTAGCCTCAGTAGAATCCACAACGGTGCTGCATGATGCGTTTTCGGATCCTCTTAGCAGGCTTCTGTTGCGCCGGTCTCTGTTGTTCCCCTGCGCCGGTCGCATATTGAACAAACGATATTTTTTTCAATCTCTCCCGTCGATTAAGTCGCTTGAAGACCAGGCTCCTGCGTGACACTCTGAACCCTTCAGTCCGTCCACACCTCTTCATCTTCGTTCTGCTGCTGACATCCATCATCTACAGCCTGCCTTCTTTTAGGCCAGAACCATACGGCCAATGTTCTTTTTCTGACATCCACATGTACAGGCTTCCTTCTTTTAGGCCTAAATCCTACGGCCAACGTTTTCCTTTCATACTACTAGCCCCACCCCCACCCCCCCCCCCCCCCTTCTCCCGCCTCAGTCCTCCCATGCTCTCCTACGTCTGCCCCCTTCCTTTTCAATAAAAACTGAACTCATTGGGAAACATTTTTAGTCTACTTCGTTTTCTTTTTCACAAAATGTAAAGCAGGTATGGGTTATGGAATGAGTTATTCAGCAGAGTAAACAAGCATATGTAAACGTTTTACATTCAACACACACACACACACACACACACACACACACACACACACACACACACACGAGCGCGCGCGCGCGCGCGTGCGCACAAAGACGCCGAGCCAGAAAAGAACGGGGGACACACACGCGCGCACACGCACACAACGCACGCACGCACACACGCACACACACACACACACGCACACACACACACACGCACACACACACACACACACACACACACACACACACACACACACACACACGCACGCACACAAAGAGGCTGACTAATTGACTACTGACTGACTGACTGACTCGGCCAGCGAGAGCAGACACCGACAGACGAGGAGGGAGGGAAAGTCAGAAAACGGAGAGGGGGACAGACAGACAGATAGCGACGGAAGAAGAGAGACAGACACAGAAGACAGACAGCCAGAGAGAGAGAGAGAGAGAGAGAGATTCTCTATTTCAGTCCCGTCATGGCGTTTTCCTCACTTATTATTCTCACGATCCGTCTTCAAACCCGACTTCCTGCCCTTTGAGACATGTTCCAACAATCAGCCACCCCCTTGGTGGACGTCCGCCCTGACCCTCAGCACCGGGATCACCCCCAGAGCCATCAAACGGCGGTTCCAAGCCCCCCCCCTCCCTCCTGAATGTCCCCCCCCCCCCCCCCCCCCCCCCCCTCTTTTCGACTTTAGACTGGGGTCAGCAGAGGATGCTATCTCCTTGGCACTAGACAAAAGTGATCCTCCGCCCACCAGGTCATAGGTGCTAAAAAAAAAAAAAAGCAAACAAATCCTCTACAATTAACAGAGCCAATAACATAGTCAAATGGTATTAAATACGGCTACAGACTCGTGGATGACCCCTGTTACTCGGACTAAGAAAGTCAATGTTATCATCGAATTTGGGCGGTTGGGGACTCCACTTTAACGGGGCCAATGGCGCAGTCAGATGGTATTAAGTACGCCTAATGATTCGTGAATGCCCTGTTGCGTGGACTAAAAAAAATAAATGTGATCATTGAATCAAGGGAGGAAAACTTCATAGCTAGCAGGGCCAATGGCGCAGTCAGACGGTATTAAAGACGCCTAATGACTCGTGAATGCCCTGTAGTGTGGACTGAAAAAAAAAAATAATGTGATCATTGAATAAAGGGAGAAAAACTTCATAGCTAGCAGGGCCAATGGCGCAGTCAAACGGTATTAAAAGGCGCCTGGTGACTCGTGAATGCTCTGTTAGGTAGACTTTAAAAAAAGGGTTAATTCATCATCAAAAAAGAAAAGAAAAAAAAAGGGGGGGGGGGGGGGCTCCATCGCTAACAGGGCCAATGGCGCAGTCAGATGGTATTAAATACGCCTAATGACTCGTGGATCCTCTGTTAGGTGGACTTTAAAAAGTTATCATCATCGAAACAAAAAGGGGGGAGGGGAGGGGAGGGAACTACATAGCAAACAGGGCCAATGGCGCAGTCAGATGGTATTAAAATCCGCCTAATGACTCATGAATGCCCCAGTACGTACATTAAAAAAAAAAGTTACTGTAATCATCAAATTAAGAATGGTAAAAAAAAAATTCCACAGCTAACAGGGCCAATGGCGCAGTCAGACGGTATTAAAGACGCCTAATGACTCGTGAATGCCCTGTTACGTGGACTTAAAAAAGGGTTAATGTTATGATTTAATTCAGGACTTGAAAACCAACCAGCGGGGCCAATGGCGCAGTCAGATGGTATTAAATACGCCCTAATGACTCGTGAATGCCCTCTTATGGGAACTTCAAAAAAAGTTAATTTATAGTAGAATTAAGAGGGGAAAGAAACCACCACAGCTAACACGGCCAATGGCGCAGTCAGATGGTATTAAATACGCCTAATGACTCGTGAATGCCGTCTTATGGGAACTGAAAAAAAGTTATTTTATCGTTGAAGTAAGGGGAAAAGAAACAACCACAGCTAACACGGCCAATGGCGCAGTCAGACGCCTGATGACTCGTCAGAGCCCTCTGAAGTGGACGAGGCTAATGGTACCATATCGTATCATTTAAAAAAAAAAAAAACAAAAAAATGATGATGATAGTATGTAGCTGCTGGAAACACGCGTATGCATCAGATGACCATCGCCAGCTCAGGTCGGGTCACCGACTTATGGAACCTTGGAGAGCTGGCACCCTGTGTTGGTCCTGAGAGGAGGCGGAGGGGGGGGGGGGGGGGGGGGGGGCAAAGAGCCCCGAAGAGGGCGGGTTGGCGGGTGGGGTTGGGCGGTGGGGGTTGATCTTCGGTGCTGGGGCTCGGGGGTCGTCTGCCAAGGGGGGTTGTTTTGTTGGAATCTGTCTCAAAGGGAGGATGAGGGTGTTGAAGGTGGATCGGAGAATAACTGGGGAGAAAGTCTGGTGGTTCTGAAAATAGAATCTGTGAATGCATGTACGTGCGTACACACACACACACACACACACACACACACACACACACACACACACACACACCCCACTTTCGCATACACCTCTATACAGACTATATAGGGGAGAGTGAGAGACGGACAGACCGTGACACAGAGACGGGCATACCAAAAGTCATACAGACTGACTTTCCCTCCTCTTTCCCCTCCCTCTGTACACACTACACCCCCTTCTCCCTTCCCGTCCTACACTCACACACACACACACACACACACACACACACACACACACACACACACACACACACACTCTCTCTCTCTCTCTCTCTCTCTCTCTCTCTCACATGAACGCACGCACGCACGTACACACACACACACACACACACACACACACACACACACACACACACACACACACACACACACACAAAACTGCGCGGGCACCCCTGCTGTTTGTCACCACACACGGCAATGGCGGTCAGTATCAAAATCTGCCAGCGGCTGTGATGTAAGCGAGTTAACAGAATAGTCGATTGTGTTTCCAAGAGGCGAGGTGTTTTTCA
>JADBJO010001100.1:477500-480000 GCA_016801955.1 Conus betulinus
CACAGGTATTTCAGACAGCGAGCCGCTCGCTGCCGGCTGACCTTGACCCCTGTCTCCATCACCAGCAAGGTCACCTGGAAAGGGCTGAGGGTCAAGGTGATGAGGGTCACCAGGCAGAAGCAGGTCACCGTCACCTTCTGGGACACCCTCTGGCGCCGGGTTTGCTGGACTCCGACCATCCCTTGTGAGACCTGCCGGGAGACAACGTCGATTCATGAAATAGTAGATACATAAATGAATAAACACATATACGAATATAAACAGATATATAAAATTCAAGACCCCCCTCTGGGACCGGATTTGCTGGACTCCGACCATTGCATGTGATACCTGCAGGGAGAAATGATAAACAAAGAAATAAATAAACGAATACATAGATAAATAAAAAATTAAGAAAGAGATTTTTTTTTTTAAATTGGAGAGTGTGGGGAAGAATACGCCGCAAGCATAGGAGCATACTTGAATGAGAACATCAGGCTAGTTCCACATGAAAATATTTTTTCTTCCAGAAAACGGTGGTGATTATTGATTTTACTGAAGACAGTGGCTATCATCACGTGCAAGCAGGTAATTATTACGTGACAAGAATTTAAACCCGACTTCGCCTAGTCTGTAAAACCTCCCCTCCCCCTCCCCATCTCCCCCCCCCCTCCCCCTTCACCCATTGCATTCCCAGGTCCCCGTTCTCCCCCTTCCTCTTCCTCTTGGAGGGAGGAGAGAGAGAGAGAGAGAGAGAGAGAGAGAGAGAGAGAGAGAGAAACTATGACAACTGGGATGAACATCTTGAGCTAATCCCAATACCCTTCCCCACTCTTCCTCCTCCTTCTTCATCCCTGTCCTATAAGCCACTCGCACGACAAAAAAAAAAAAAAAAAAAAAAAGCTGCATGGGTGAGTTGACTCTTCATTAATCAAGGCAGTCTGGTCTAATTTGGGGGTCGTGTTTCAGCTCGGAAAGCAGGGGTGTAATCACAAGCTGGTGCCCAAGATCTTGTGTCCCTACTTGCAGGCTGATATGCGCATCCGTCGTGATGTGATGTTATCGCGGAAATCCCCATACAAAAAAAAATAGAACTAAAGAGGATGGTATTTACATACAACATAAGTTTCACATAATTACGATCAATTTCATTCCAAAAAAAAGTTATTTGCACGTGGGTTCTTTGACATGACGATAAACCACTTAAAACAGGTCCTTTTCCTTGAAATTAGTTCTTACCACGTATTACCAAGGGAAATGGGAAAAAAAGAAAAGTAAACTGCACATGTACCAAGTGCCAATACGTATTATCAAATGAAATCTTCCATATGTAATAATCAGCTTTTCCTGGTGTAAGTAATTGCTTTAATACGATGATCGGTTATTTTTTCAAGTCAAATTGACAGTTACCATGTTTACCAGCATGAACGCAAAATGGTGTCCAATCAACGAAACTAAGATTGTTTCCTAGCACTAATAGCCAGAGTTTATTTTCTTTCCCGGCGACAGACCTCAGCTTGTTTACCACCACTGATGGCCATGGTTAACTCTTCAGTGACAGAGGTAAGGTTGTTTATCACCACTGATGGCCATAGTTAACTCTTCAGTGACAGAGGTAAGGTTGTTTACCACCACTGATGGCTACAGTTAACTCTTCAGTGACAGAGGTAAGGTTGTTTACCCACCACTGATGGCTACAGTTAATTCTTCAGTTACAGAGGTAAGGTTGTTTTACCACCACTGATGGCTACAGTTAACTCTTCAGTGACAGAGGTAAGGTTGTTTACCACCACTGATGGCTACAGTTAACTCTTCAGTGACAGAGGTAAGGTTGTTTACCACCACTGATGGCCGTAGTTAAATCTTCAGTAACAGAACAGACAAGTTTTTTACTACCACTGATGGCCGTAGTCAAGTCCTCAATGACAGAGGTAAGGTTGTTTACCACACACACACACACACACACACACACACACACACACACACCACGCGCGCGCGCGCGCGCACACACACACACACACACACACACACACACACACACCACCACCACCACCACCACCACCAGCCATTCCCACCCCACACACACGTCCCAACCCCCCCCCCCCCCCCCCCCCGCCCCACCCCTACCCCCCCCCCTTGCACAGACTCTTACCCCAACCTGTGCACACCACCCTCCCACCCCTTACCTAAAATGGCATACTAATCATTCGCCCTCAGCACCCCCCCCCCCTTCCTTTCCAACTCCTCCCCTCTCCCTCTTCCTTCCCACTCTCTGCTCCCTTCCCCCGCCCCATCACCCCACCTCCTCCCCCCCACGCCCTTACCCTTTTCCGAGACTTGACCGTCTTGTGAATGATGCCAGCGTAACACAGCCAGCTGATGGCGAGGGGCGCCAGGAAGTTGGTGACCCGCGTGATGCTCGTGAACAGAGCCGTGCTCTTGGAGTGGGACAAAGGCACGGTGCACAGCACGCTTCCGTCGCCGGAGGCCAGCGCCACCGTGTCGAACCAGACGGCCAAGG
>JADBJO010001100.1:485000-489303 GCA_016801955.1 Conus betulinus
CGAAGGTTCCATTGACGGCCATGTTGCTGTAGATCGTTTTCGGCAAATTTTAAAGCCCACTTCTCTTTCTGCTGCTGGCGAAACCGAGACTTGACATCATTGTTTTCTTGCTGTAGTCGTTTCACTTCAGTTCTCATTTTGTCATTTTCTGTCTGAAGATCGAACAGAGAACTTTTCTAATCGATTTATTTTCTCTATCAAATTGGAGTTCAGTTTTTTTTCCATGTCTAACTTAATTTGCTTAATATCTTCTTTTGTTGCTGTTAGTATTTCTAATTTTGCATTGATTTCCTCTAGTTGTTGTTGGGAGGCCATCTCTTCGGCTACAACATTACAGTCCGTACCCCCCCCTGTTTTGTTTCTTCTTTTCCTGTTTTGTCTTCGTTGTTTCAGGGCTAGTACAGGGGTCACTCTGTGATGAACTCGATGGTCTTCTCTTCCCGGACGTACCTTTAGAAAAAATATTTACTGACTGATGTACTCATTCTTTTTTACCAAAAAAGGTCACTGATACTACTACAGACATACTACTGACTTTAAAGTCCAGTGTTGGCAACAACGTGACGAATGTTATACAGAGAGAGCCACATCACTCGCTCGCTTGCTGACAGGATTCAACACTGAAGACACGCCATATTCGGTGCACGCGCCTATACTGTTCACAAAGTGCAGGATCACATACCTTAATGAGATGAAAGACTTTCTTTTTTTTATTTTCTTTTTTTTTCCCTTCTCCCGAATAAGGCTTTTCCCGAAACAAGTATCAAATTATTAACAATGCAGAATTTCAGTTGTTAATGTTCCTGTCTAAACTGACCGAAAAGAAGCATACGTGTCTTCTTTGAACGTGCTGATGTGGAGAGAGACCAGAAACACGTCCGCTCGGTCCGGTGAGCGAAAGTCATTTGTGTATGCTTTCTCATGATTGAATTATAAGTTATTATTATACATTCTGTTGAGCTGTGCTTGATGTATTATTTGCCTGTTTACTTGATTGTACATCTATTTTTTTGTGTATGCTTTTTCATGATTGAATTGTTTCTCTTTGATTGATGTGATGATAGATCCATTAGAGATTGGTGCACCCCTTTCCAGACTGGTGCACCCCCGCCTGTTCCTGTTTGTCCTGCCTCCCCCTCCCCCCCCCCCCCCTCCCGCGCCCTGTCTCCTCCTCTTTCCCCCCCCCCCCCTCGCCCCAGCATCTTTGCTCCCCCTCTACCCCCTTCCACAAACACATACACATCACACCCTTCACACACACACACACACGCGTGCGCGCGCGCGCGCGCGCGCGCGCATGCATATACAGTAACACACACTTATGCTTTGAGGTTGAGAAAAGAAAAGGGGGAGACAGACAGAGAGAAGATCTGAGGAAAGCGTTGCTTTTTCTTCTGCCTCCCCTAACACTTCCCCGCCCTCCGTCCATTTTTGCTTCCCCGCCCTCCCGTCCATTTTTGCTTCCCCGCCCTCCGTCCATTTTTTTTGCCTCCCCGCCCTCCGTCCACTTTTTGCTTTCCTACCCTCCACCCACTTTGCTTCCCCACCCTCCGCCCGCTTTGCCTCCCCACCCTCCGCCCATCTTTACTTCACCCCACCCCCCCCCGTCCGCCCACTTTGCTTCCCCACCCTCCACCCACTTTGCCCCCCCCCCCCCCCCCGCCCACTTTGCCCCCTCCACCCTTTGCCTCCCCAGAGTTTGCCCGTTCTCCCCCCCACCCCCCCCACCCCCTTGTTTATCGGATGATATTGTATGTACCTCTTCATGATTGAATTGTCTATTTATGTTTGATAGATATGTTTATAAATTGATTAGTGATTGGTGCATCCACCTCCTGATTGGCATAACCGGCCTGTTTCTGTTTTTGTCCTACCTCTCGCCTCCCCCCCCCCCCCCCCCCCCCCCCCCCCCCTGTTTCCCCTCCCCCCTTTTTTTCTCCAGCGTCCCCCTCCGTCCCCTCCATACACACATATACATCACCACATATTCATGGAGTGGGGGGGGGGGGGGGGGGGAGAGAATGATAACCAGAAAAAATAAGTGGAAAACGTCGCCTCTTTTCCCCGATGACCCTCCCCTTCCCCCCCCCCCCCCCCCTCCTTCCCCCACTGCTTCCCCCAAATCACTGCCCTTTTCTTCCCCCCCCACTCTCCCCCCCCCCCCCCCCCCCCCCCCCCCCCCCCCCCCCCCCCCTTACTTCACCATGTCAATAACATGTGAAGGCGCAGTTTTGTTAGCCAATCGATGCTTGATGGAAAAGACTTGCATTGTTGAGTTGTTTAGTGGAAGTTATTACATATCTGTTTGATCTTTAGCCTAGTATATTACTTGGCTGTTTACTTGATTGCGAGTGCCTTTTTATGACTGACTGAATTGTTTTGTTTATATTTGATCGATGTGTTTGTGGATCAATTTGAAGATGGATGTTTTTTCATCTCCTCACCTGTTCCTGTTTCTCCCCCCCCCTCGCCCCCTCCCCCCTCGCCCCCCCTCCCTCCCCCCCCCCCCCAACCCCGTGCCCTTCCTGTCTCCCCCTCCTCCTCCCCAGCGTCTTTGCCTTCTCCTCTCCCACTCCACACACACTTATACAGACATACACATTAACACATATATTTATGTTTGATGGGGGGGGGGGGGGGGCGCGCACGGAGGGGGATCGGGGTAAAACGTTTGCTTTCATTTGCTTACACTCACTATACATATACACTCACTTGACACATGTACGTGTCGCACATCGTGTGTGACGTGTGTTGTTTCTCCTACGACCTTTTCCCCACTCCTCCAAAAAAACGCAAAAAGTGTTTGAACTTTTGGAGCTGGTGATAAAAATGGTATGAACAATTGTATGATAGTATTGCAGTTTTTTGTTTTGTGTTTTTTTTTTTTTTTTTGTTTTTTTTCCCCCATATACCACTTTTGGTGTCAGTGGTGTTGGAATTAACCTACCTTTCTTAACTCTCGACACATTCGTTGCTGTAACTATCAGTAACGCAGAGAAGCTGTACATTTCGCTCGTGAGCGATCGTTATTGAGTCTACTTACATTTATGTGTTTCGTGTCGTGTTGTCGATGTGACTTTATGTTTGTAACTTTGTTGAGTGTGTTGTATAGGGCATTTTCTTTTTGCTGCAGAAATTCAATTTGTTTGTCATGGAAAAGATTCATTTGGTCATTATATATGTTTATGCTATTTTGTTGGGTAGTCTGTTTTACTATTTTTAATGGCCATACCGTTTTGCGATCTTTGTATTGTTGTGATATATCTCCAAAGCAAATGTGTACATTACTGTGTGAAAGAAGCTGGTTATTCCTTTCCAGTTATATGGCAGTGCGATACAAAAAGTTATAATCCTTCTTGTAAGATAACATGGCAAATATTACGATATCATCTTTGAATTGTCAGGGACTAGGAGACACTCAGAAAAGAAGGGATGTTTTCCACTATCTTAGGAAAAAGTCCTACAACATTTACTGTTTGCAAGACACCCATTTTACCCCCAAATTAGAAAATATGTTACATCAGAATGGGGTTATACATGTCTCTTTGCCTCTTATAGATCCAATGCAAGAGGTGTAGCTGTGCTGTTTAATAATAATTTTGAATTTAAAATCAGCAATATTGATAGGGATGTTTATGGTAACTACATCATATTATCCCTAAAAACCATGGATAAAGATATATTGTTAGTAAACTTATATGGACCGAACGTAGAGACAATCCCGATTTTTTATATTAATTTAAAAGAAAAAATAATAAACTACCACGGTCACGATTTCATAATAGTTGGTGACTGGAATTTAGTTCTTGATCCATATTTAGATTACAACAATTACAACAATATAAATAACCCTAGGGCTAAAGATGCTGTGGAAAACATGATATTAGAATTAAGTCTCGCAGATGTGTGGAGGGAGAGAGTAATCCGCAAGTCAAAACGATTTACTTGGCGAAGAAGTAAATTCTCCGTTAAAACAAAGTCGTTTAGATTATTTTCTAATTTCAGAGAGTCTTATATGGAACTATGAAGACTCGGATATCATTCCAGGATATCGATCCGATCATTCTATGATTTTTACTTAACTTAAAGAGTGGGAAAACTGTGGAAAGAAATACTTTTTGGAAGTTTAACTATGATCTATTGAGAGACAAACAATATGTAGATGAAATAAACAAACTGATAGACGAGGTGATATGTGAATATTCATCTGACCAGTATGATACTACTACAATTAACGATACATCTTTGACAGAAATTAATTAACCGTGTCTGATAATTATTTATAGATTTTTTACTAATGAAA
>JADBJO010001101.1:0-7500 GCA_016801955.1 Conus betulinus
CGCTTTGACTCAGTTCAGTGTGGTAAGAGGATTGACGGTGCATTAGGCTATGCCGTACAGTTCAGTGTTTGAGAAGGACTGACGTCGCACAAAGATGTTAATTATGCTTTGATTCAGTTCAGTGTGTGAGAGGATTGGCGGTGCACAAAGATGCTAATTATGGCTTTGCCATTCAAGACCAGTGTATCAGAGGATTGACGGTACACAAAGATGCTAATTATACTTTGATTCAGTTCAGTGTGTGAGAGGATTGACGGTGCACAAAGATGCTAATTATGCTTTGATTCAGTTCAGTGAGTGAGAGGACTGGCGGTGCACAAAGATGCTAATTATGCTTTGATTCAGTTCAGTGTGTAAGCCGGATTGACGGTGCACAAAGATGTGCTAATTATGCTTTGATTCAATTGGCGGTGCAGATGCTGTACTTTGAGGATTGACGGTGACGGTGCACAAAGATGCGAATTATGCTTTTGATTCAGTGCAGTGTGTAAGAGGATTGACGGTGCACAAAGATGCTAATTGTGCTTTGATTCAGTTCAGTGTGTAAGAGGATTGACGGTACACAAAGATGCTAATTGTGCTTTGATTCAGTTCAGGTGTGTAGAGGATTGACGGTGCACCAAAGATGCTAATTATGCTTTGATTCAGTTCAGTGTGTAAGAGGATGACGGTGCCCAAAGATGCTAATTATGCTTTGATTCAGTTCAGTGTGTGAAAGGATTGACGGTACACAAAGATGCTAATTATGCTTTGTCCATTCAAGTTCAGTGTATGAGAGGATTGACGGTGCACCAAAGATGCTAATTATGCTTTGATTCAGTTCAGTGTGTGTGAAAGGATTGCGGTACACACAAAGATGCTAATTATGCTTGCCATTCAAGTTCAGTGTATGAGAGGATTGACGTTGCACAAATATGATAGTTATGCTTGGCGATTCTGTTCAGTGTGTGAGAGGTTTGATAATATTTTCAGGAGCTCAGAGCATGTGTGTGTGTGTGTGTGTGTGTGTGTGTGGTGGTGTGTGGGTGTGTGTGTGTGTGTGGGTACAACACTATGTTAATCTGACAGTAAATGTTTTCAGTCAGTGTGTGTTGTGTTGTTTGTGTGTGCGCGCGCAGCGCGCGCGCGCCTGTGTGTGTGTGTGTGCACGTGTGTGTGTGTGCCGCGTGCGTGCGTGCGTGCGTGCATGTGTGGGTGAGTGGGTGCGTGCGTGCGTGTTGTGTGTGTGTGTGTGTGTGTGTGTGTGTGTTGTGTGTGTGTGTGTGTGTGTGTGTGTTTATCATACACACACTATGTTTAATCTGACAGTAAATGTTTCAGTCAGTCAGTCAGTCGTGTGTGTGTTATTGCACTAGGGAGGGGTGGGGGTGCGGGTTTTCTTTAATTCAATGTGTTTACTTTGGGTGATTTCAGACGAGTAAAGAAACAACGGTCCGTTATATAAACTGTGTGAGAGCGAGAGGTGTGCTTGTTTGTGTATGTGCGTTTGTGTGTGTGTTGTGTGTGTGGTGTGTTGTTGTGTGTGTTGTGGTGTGTGTGTGTGTGTGTGTTGTGTGTGTGTGAGTGTGAGTGAAGGAGTGAGGTGCGCGCGTGCGTATGTTCAGTGTTGTCAAAAAGAGATTCCACTTTACAATAGGGTATTCAATCTTTACACCTGAATTTACTTGCGATTTGTAAGAGCAACAGACTTTAGTTTTCATATGCTGTTTTAAATAAAATCAAACTTACCTGAAAAAATGTCCAAATTAGCACTTACGGCCACTTCAGTTGTAAACATCAACATCAAGATGACGCCGGGTATTTCATATGAGGATGTCATTCATTCTCATTCAGCAGTTGACCACACGAGGATCTGGCGCCAGATTGATATGGGTTCCGGACATTCAGGTGCACATAAATAAGCATAGCTGAGGTCCTGTGCCAAACGAGAATCCAGAGCGTTTGTTTTTTGTGTCTATGTCCAACGCACAAGCCCAGAGCTTTGGTTTGTGACTCTCCGCTCTTCTCTCTCTCTCCTCTCTCTCGCGCTCTCTCTCTCTCTCTCGTCCTCTGAACTGTTCATATTCTAATCTATGTTCCATCTTGAAACTGAAAAAAACGTTTTAGAGCAACTTGTGTGGGAAGCCAGAGATGAGTACTCCTGCAAAGCACTGCATCCATACCTCAAGGCCTGTTTCAAACCCTTAACTTGATACCCAGCGTTGGCCCCAATGCTGTAGGTCAGACCTCTGCCAGTCGTAGCCCACGAAAACCCTCTTCTTAAATCTCTCATCTCTGTCATTATTCATTTATCCAGCTCGCATTCAATCATGACACCAGTGTGGCCACTCAATCAAAACTTAGCGGATATGGTGTAACATATATGACTAATCCGCACCGCAGTGACACCTTCCTGATGAAAACTGTAAATGATGGAACCATGCTGCTGTTCATGTTTTGGAAAAATGGCGATGTTATATGTCAGGTTGGACGCCATGTGTTTGTGTCCAAATCCCTGTTTATTGTTTGATTTAATTGCATTGCCTTTAGAACTAATCTCTTTATAATCTCTTCTTTCTCTTCTGCCGGCTGCGTACGAGGTTGATACTCCTGCGGGTACTCTCCATATGACAGGCAAGTCTTAACATCTACCCTACAAATGGGGAGTTGGAGTTTTCTGTGTGCAGGGGGGGACCGTTTTTTTTTTTATCCCCGCCGTTAAAGGCAGCCATACTCCCATCTTCGGGGAAGGCGCATGCTATTGTGTAACGTGTCATCCATTCCAACGGCCAAACTGGCCTTCCTCTCTCCGAAAGTTGGTGATGGAATTTTAACGTGTGTTGCAAGATGTTATGCGTGCGTTCACTCACGGACCTCGGTTTATGGTCTCATTCGAAGGACGTGTATGGGAAATGGAGTCAGAACTAATGTTAACCTCCGAGGGAAAAATCCCCCTGTACCGAAACGGCCCGGCGGAGATTCGAAACCCGCAACCCTGGGACTACGATTCCAGAGCTCTACCAACTGACCTATTCTGGCCCCAATAAATCAAATCCTATGACGTGATCTGATAACAATATCTAGTGGGTTCATCAGCATGAATCTCTTCAATCAAATAAGATCAAATCCTGTAACCTGATAACAATATATCGTGTGTTCATCACTACGAATCTCTTCAATATAATAGATCAAATCCTGTAACCTGATAACAATATCTAGTGGGTTCTAACTACTATATCTTCAATAATAAGATCAATCCTGTAATCTGATAACAATATCTAGTGGGTTCCATCAGCACGAATCTCTCTCAACAATAAGATCACGGATCCTGTAACCTGATAACAATATCTAGAGGGTTCATCAGCACAAATCTCTTCAATAATAAGATCAAATCCTGTAACCTGATAACAATATCTAGAGGGTTCATCAGCACAAATCTCTTCAATAATAAGATCAAATCCTGTAACCTGATACAATATATAGTGGGTTCATCAGCACGAATCTCTTCAACAATAAGCATCAAATCCCCGTAACCTGATAACAATATCTAGAGGGTTTCCATCAGCACGATATCTCTTTTCCAATATCAAGATCAAATACTGTAACTTGATAAAAATATCTAGAGGGTTCATTCACGAAATCTCTTCAGGTAATGAGATCAAATCCTGTAACCTCCTGATAACAATACCTAGTGGGTTCATTCCACACACTGAGAATGAAAGGATCTGTCAGCTGCTTATTTATCAAATCTCTTCTCTCAAAAGATGCTTTTTTGATGTCTTTACACTTCTGCGATGAAATAACATCTATCACTATCCCCCCCCCCCCCTCTCTCTCTCTCTCTCTCTTCTTGCTTTCTCTGTGTTTACGTCATTTTTTTGACGCCAGTCTTTTACTCCCGCTCTGTGCACTCGCTTTTCCCTTTTCCCCTGCCTGGTACATGTTCCAGACCAACAACGCTGCGACCCCAATTTTAAGTCCCGTGCCACATGCAGCGGCCCCAATCAAGACGCGACTCTTCCCTTCAACATAGTGTGTGAAACGCGCGGCTCTACAAAAAGTCCGACAACCCCATCCCCTCCTTCCCCCACCATTTCCCCCCTTCTTCCTCCCCAACTCAGGGCCCATGTCACAGATCAAGTGGCGGCACCGCTCCCTTTCAGGGCGTCGTGCCAGACCATGATTGGGCAGAAGGGCAGGCGGCACCCCGGGACCTTTAGAGAGGCAGGAAGGATCAGTTGCTTCTCACATGTACGGTTACCATTCACATGACGGGCCGCGCTTGATTGCTGACTGTCCGGCACAGAGGGGTGATGTGAGGCAAGAACTGACCACGCTGCCACATGTTGAGCAATCCATGCGTGTGCGCATGTGTGTGTGTGTGTGTGTGTGTGTATGTGTGTGTGTGTGTGGTGGTGTTGTGTGTGTGTGTGTGTGTGTGTATGCGCGCGCGCATGCTGTTGTGTCCGTTGTGCGACAGTTGTGTGTGGGATCATGTAGTGTGCGTGCGTGCGTGCGTGCGTGGCGTGCGTGCGTGCGTGCGTGCGCGTGCGTGTGTGTGTGTGTGTGGTGTGTGTGTGTGTGTGGTGTGTGTGTGTTGTGTGTCCGTCCCCGTGGGTGGTGGGTGTCAATATGCACCCTTGTTTGTAGATGGCATGGTACTTATTGCAATATATGCCATCTTATCGGTTTCATTTATGTTTTCTTCACCAATTTCATGTATTTTTAAGCGCTTAGGGCTTATGATGTAAGATTAAGCGCCATGAGTAATCTCATCATTATTATCATCATCCACCTTTTTTTTCATTTCAACCAGGTAACTCAAGTAACCCCTACTCCCTCCTTCGGCTATAACTGCGTTCCCCTGTCGACTTGTCACTCTGACATACACCAGAAACAGGATGTGTTGTGTGATTCTCATTGACAAAAAAAAAAAAAAAGCAGAACTAGCCCAAACTCATCGACTGACCATAGGCCTGAAGACTGGACACTGTCCGATACATTTGTGAAACACGTACACGGTGTATGTCCAGACTGTGAGCGTTTGTCTCCCCTCCTATTCTGAGACCCTGTGCATGTCAAGTGTCTGCGACTGACCTAGAAGAGAAAAGTAAGTAGTCTCTAGTTTCCATCTCTTTGAGGTATACATTGTATGTGTTTATATGTGAACAGGATGACCTCATGCCGCCGATGATGGATGAAATCTGTTCATCTACCAATGACTACTGTGGATTGCCTAAATGTTGGTTTTGTGGCAGCGGACTAATGTGTTCGTCTTTTAACTGTATTCAACAATCGCACCACCTGAGAACTGGTTTACTTTGAAGAGTCCAGTTTCTCTCGCCGTCGCCCTCATACCACTAAGTGAAAATCCCACTCAATGCCGGAGTGTCAAGGACTAAAAGTGCCGACTGAAAAAAAAAAACCCTCAAAGGTGATACATTATTGTCAGTATCGCTTGAACCACCTGAGAGCTCACTATTTCCTGAAAGTCCACAGCAAGTGCCTGGACTCTTCCAGCCGCAACCCCAACCACTCACCCACAGACCAGGTTCTGTAACCTCTACAGACCTGGGCCCCTGGTGTTACCCACGACAATTGGCTCAGCTCAGGCAACGAGACGCCCAGCTAACACTTGGCCTGGTGGACAGCCCAGTAACCAGCGAACCTACATCACCCACGACAACTGGCTCAGCTCAGGGAACGAGACTCACACGTGGCCAAGTGAACAGCCCAGTAACCAGCGAACCTACATCACCCACGACAACTGGCTCAGCTCAGGGAACGAGACTCACACGTGGCCAAGTGGACAGCCAGTAACCAGCGAACCTACGTCAAGTGAGGCCGGAAATGGGCTGAGTAGTAGAGCACCAGACTCGTAATCCTGATGATCCTGGGGTTTGCGGGTCCGAATCTCCGCCAGGCCGTTTCGGTTGATTTTTTTTTTTTCTTTTTTTTAAACCCCTCGGAGTTAATATTGGTTCTGACTCCATTTCCTATACTGTCTTTCGAATGAGACTATAAACCGAGGTTCCGTGTATGAACGCACGTTTAACATCTTGCACACACACGTAAAATCCCCATATCATCACCAACTTTCGGGACAGAAGGGCCAGTTTGGCCGTTGGTATGGATGACACGTTACACAGCATGCACCCTGCGTGGGAAATGGAAAGAATGAAGGTAGTAAAGAAACTGAGTGAACGATATTGATTGACTGGATGACTGACACGGGAAACGACTGATGAAGCGCCAGCTGGCAGCTCTTCAGTCGGCACTCCCAGGTAGGCAGCCCGATGTGTAAACCAGTATGGATTGTAAAGCGCTTAGAGCTGGTCCCTAGCCGAGGATAGGCGCTATGTAAGTATATAATGACAATAATTCTGATAATAGTAAATAACAATAATAATATGATAATAACATGATAATAATGATGGTGATGATGATGATGATGATGATGATGATGAATAATAGTAACAATAAGTGGCAGCGGCAGCAACAACAAAAGAAAGAGACCTTCAGCCTCTCCCACTGTGCCACAGTAAACACCACAGTCCTCGTTCTTTGACTGGACTCCAACCCGGATGGATGAAACACCTCATGCCCACTCCTCCCCAGGAGAACAGCCCAGCCTTAGACAGGCCAGACCGACTTCCTCTGAGCTCTCAATACTCCCGTCATTCTTATCGTGTAGACAAAAGTAAAGTGCCTTCGTGTGAAATCGCGCTTGACTCGTGTCAGACAATTTGCAGTTCCAGTCACTATCAATTCTTTTTGTTTGCAATTCCTGTCAGTCGCTGGAAGCTTACTTTCAGGAACATACGCCTGAGGTACTGAGCCATTCCTGAGTTTACAATCCTCGAGGAAAATGCAAATTTCTTATTACCGAGAAAAATTTGTTTACTTCCGCCACTTAAAAGACAAGAGGATGAAGGTGAGGTTTTTTTTTAATACTGTAAAGAGAAATCACTATATCACTGTAATAGAGAACATTCTGATTCATTCCTTAGGGGACAACATTTTCCATCCCCGATTTCGTCACAACTTCCCGTTTCTTTTGCTCTTCTCTTTTTAATTTTAAAACCATGCGTAGTGGGCTCTCAAAACTAAGCGGACGCGTTGTAGCGCACATGGACTAGTCCCGCACGCAGTGACGCCTCCTCCTTGAAACTGAAACTGAAACTTTGATTTAGAAACTTCTTCTTCTTCTTTTCTCTTCTTTCTTCTTCTTCTTCTTCTTCTTCTCGAAACACTCAGATGGTGATGCCAGTTTGCCCGCACGAAGTTGGCTGTCCTCCGAAGGTCCGCCAGGTCCCCGTAGAGCTTGGCCCTCACAGCCACTGGCTCCGGCCATGTGTCCTGCCTGGCAGTAGCATGGAGGTGACAGTCCTGTAGTATGTGCCCAGTCTTTTCGGCCTCTCTGCAAAGGCACATCGCAGACTCGCCAGTCGCAGTCATGTGTAATCAGGTCCAGGCGTCCATCTGTGTCCGCACTGCAAGTCCCGTCCCTTTCCCTCGTTC
>JADBJO010001101.1:40000-45000 GCA_016801955.1 Conus betulinus
GAGAGAGAGGGGGAGTGAATGAGAGAAAGAAAGATAGAGACAGACAGCGACAGAGACAGAGAAATACGTACACACTCTCTCTCTCTCTCTCTCATCTCTCACACACACACGCACACACACAGAGAACCAGACGTCAAGGCAAGAAGGCATCCAATTTCACAGAAATACTACACAGGGGGGGGGGGGGGGGGGGGGGGGGGGGGGATATCATTTTGACCCCAATATTCTCCTCGGTATGCAATGCACATTGTCCAAACGAAGCCCTCACCCCCCATCAAGCGCGAAGAAAAGAAACTGTGCACGCGTCAAAGTGTCAAACAATCCAATGTCCTCCTCCCCGCACCCTTAAACCCCCCAACGTTCTGGATGCTTTTCTTTTCTTTCTTTTTAATTATATTATTAGCCCTGCTTTTCGACGTTGCTCTCCGTAACCGCTGCAGCTGTTCCCTTATAAATTGATTCTTTCCTTGGCGGTTGACACTTAAACGGGACATAGTTCTCTAAGTGTTTACTCCGTGTTATTAGTCTGCCTACCTCTCTCTCTATCTGTCGCTGTCCGTCTCTCTCTCTCTCTTCCCATCCTCTCTCTTTTTACGAGTAAACGAAACAGCATTACACATACAGGAACTCAAACAGCAACATGCTACCACATGGGGGCGATCGTACTTTCAACTGTACAGATTTTGTGACAACAGCCAGGTAAACGTACACACACACATATATATATATATAATTATAAACAAAGCTTGCTCTTATGTCTCAGATTGTAGAAATAGGAGGGTGATAAGCCTTCATATCTGCAGTGGTAGATAATTCTGCCCAACTGACAGTATGTGCTTAAGTGGGTGAATGGGGAATAATAAATGCTTCTCAATATGAACCTTCAGCAAGCTTATAGTCTCTGAAGCGGAAGACCATCTCCAATGGGGAGGAAATTCACTAACATATAACTCCTGGTCGGATACCGATATTTCGAAACACATGTAACTCCTGATACTGAT
The DNA here is from genome assembly GCA_016801955.1 of Conus betulinus. Classification (NCBI taxonomy): domain Eukaryota; kingdom Metazoa; phylum Mollusca; class Gastropoda; order Neogastropoda; family Conidae; genus Conus; species Conus betulinus. The sequence continues at coordinate 41,002 of JADBJO010001101.1, forward strand.
ATTTCGAAACCTGATTGTCCTCATTGACTGGAAAAAATGATAATTTGACTCCTCTGCCTTTTCGGTTTTAAGAAGAATGCTATACCAGAAAAAGGCTGGTGTGCAATACCGTAGTATGTTTGTTGAGTTTTCAAAAAACTAACCAAAGGAGCTACCTAAGAAGCAAAAGAAAATCATGAAAGAGCAAAACAAGCTACATTTTCTTGTGAAAAGTAGAAAATATAAAAAAGATAACCTCTTAAGACACAAGTGCTGAGGGCCAGTTCTTGGAATGAATCCGCAAGGGACTAAATTACAATAAATTATATATATAATAATATAATATATATATATATATATATATATATATATATATATATATATATATATATATATTACCGTGTTTGTCGTTTGTCCCGTTTTGTTTGGACTAATGATATAAATCATCTGAGGTCCGCACCGCTCTTTGTGCAGCGGATATTTTTAAAAAATCGCCAAGTTCTTTAATACCACTCGCTGAATCAAACTCAATCCTTCGTTTCGGTTCGTTTTTTCTTCTTCTTTTTTTTTTTTTTCTTTTTTTTTTTTTTTTTTTTTTTTTTTTTTTTTTTTTTTTTTTTTTTTGGGGGGGGGGGGGGGGGGGGGGGGGAGGGGTCGTTTTTTTTTCCTAAACAGGCTTTAAACATTTTTTTTCTTTTTTTTTGAAAATAAAGGTCAGCCTCTGCTCGGCGTGTCGTTCCATTCAAATAACCAGCCACCTGGCTGTAGTAGAACTTGGGACACACACGATGGGCGAGAGAAACTGTTTGCACAGCTTTCGAGCTACTTCCCTTATCGAATTGCTTCCCTTGTGGGTCAACGTGATGAAGGTTAATTTTCTGTCTTGAAATTCCTGTCGTGTCTAGTTGAAACTTCGATCTGTTCCTGTCCGTATTGTGTGTGAGTGTGTGTGTGTGTGTGTGTGTGTGTGTGGAGAGAGAGAGAGAGAGAGTGTGTGTGTGTGTGTGTGTGTGTGTGTGTGTGTGTGTGTGTGTGCGCCCGCGCGCGCGCGCGCGCGCGTACGTACGTGTGTGTTGTCCTAAGTGTTTGTGTGTGTTTGTGTGTGTGTGCACATACTTTGCCCAGTTTTGTGTGCATGTGCATGCCGTGTGCAGTTGTGTGCATGCATGCCTGTGTGTCTGCTGGTGTGCAAGCTAACGTACTGGCAGGTAACTTTACCATTTAAATTGCTTGAAGTATATTATTCGTAAGAAGGAAAACGCACAGAGAGAGAGAGAGAGAGAGAGAGAGAGAGAGAGAGAGAGAGAGAGAGAGAGAGAGAGAGAGAGAGAGAATAAACAAATGATCGAGGGAAAAAAAAAAAAGGGAAGGATGGAAGGAAAGAAGGAAAGAATACAAAAAAGGAAGATGGAGGAGGTGGAGGAGGGGGAGGGAAGGAGGAAGAGAAAGAGGGGGAGAAGAAGAACGACGACGACGACGACGACGACGACGACGACGAGACGAAGAAGAAGAAGAAGAAGAAGAAAGAAGAAGAAGAAGACAACAACAACAACAACAACAACAACAAGGAAATGAAAAAAAAAAAACCTCATCATACACTTCCTCCAGCAAACAAAGCATGCAAAGAAAAACATTTCAACACCAACGTACGTTCTCGCCTCGTCAATGGAACAGCTGACACATGGCTACAAGTCAGGTGATTCACTGTAACACCACCACGCTGAGAACCCCGTCTCCTAGCTACCAGACTTTGGAAGCTTACCCTGGCTGCGGACATGTAGTAGCACTCCCTGGCCCAGACATTTTGCCTCAGGTCTACTGGGTGTAGCAGAAGGTTATCGCCCCAGAGGCAAGACTTGACAACGGACAGGAGACGTGAAGGGGCGGGAGCTAGCGGGAAGCCCCTCTGCCCTGTTGGACATGACTGGGAAAACGAAGAGAGAGAGAGAGAGAGAGAGAGAGAGAGAGAGAGAGAGAGAGAGAGAGAGGCTGTGGAGACTGCTGATTGTCCAGACCTCCCTTAGAGAATTCTGGCGACTTACAATCACAGCACAACAAAGAAGGTGAAGAAGTTGTCAAGGGAGCGAAACCTCTCACAAAAGGCCTTAAGCGCTGTAGAGGCAAAGAATTCCGCGCGTGGCGGAGAAATAGGTGATGGGCTGATTAGCATTACGCCCTCACCTAGCGCATACAGTAGAACTGTATCAACGAGGTTGAAGTGGTCAGGCAATTGTCACGTGACAGATAGATGGCACCTAAGGTAGTGAGGACCCTCCCGAGTTCGAACCTTCCCGTTAGCGAAAGGGAGGCAAGTGTAGCCACTAGGACCTCCGAGCATCGAGTGGGCGCTAAACACTCAGTTAGCTGAAGTCGCTTTGTAAACAGACCTTGAAAGAGCAGGAGTCTTGGGCTTGTTCAGATGGTATTGCCGTGGGGCACTGTGTTGATGCTTTGTCTGGCTAGTTGAATGCGTGTAGACGTTGTTGTCAAAGCTTTGTCTGTGTTAAAGTGGCTCCCGGAGTCGGCGGGAATTTTCGATGTCGATTTGGTGCCAAGTGGCTGTTTCCTAAGCAATTAGGTAGGGATGTGTGCAAATGCAGATGTGTGGAAGAATGTAGCGAAAGCGGAATTCAGTGTACTTGTGAACAAGGGTGTGGAGAGGTAACATGGACAAAGGCATGGCCCAAAGGGAAATCCTTTATATCCGTCCCTATAAAAACTGAGAGAGAGAACAACATGACAGGGAGGAGGAGAAGAACACCGCAAGGGAGAGAGAAGAACAGAGGAGAGAGAGGAGAGGAGAGAAGAGTGAGCAGGACAGAGTAGGGTTGAGAAACACGTGTGCTGGGAGACACAAGAGACAGCAAGGTCTTAGGGTAAAAGACAAGCTGAAAAAGGAAAAACTGAGTTTGACGCCCAGAGGTGGGTGAAAGAGACGAAGAAGATTCTACGTCGTATCAGCCGCCGTGGCGTAGTGGTTAGCGTCGCAGTCTCCCGGCTTGGAGGTCGTGGGGTTCGAATCCCATTCGAGTCATGTGGGGTTTTCTGCCACGACCAGCTCCTACCCAGAGTTGAGTTTGCTGCGGACTCAGCTGGGAAGACAGGGACCACACAGTCGGGTTTTATCCGTTTAATGGATGCGTTTCTGAGAGGGCTGCTCAAATTTCTTGATCAACACTGCAGGTGCCTGTATCTCCGGGCCTGGTTGACGCTGGGATATATTATGAAAGGAAGCATAGAGTACAGCCCTGTCATGTAGTCTTAGACCGAAATGGAAATCCGTAGCATCATCTTAATCATCCTCATTCTCATTGATCAGCATTTTAAAAAAAAATCTCACATTCTGTGGCCGTTCATTCCCTGCTCTCATGGTGTGACCTCACTTTCGATGTCCTCTCCACGTCTGTGGCCTTGGTTTGGTTCCGTCGGGGTCACTGGTATCGGCGAGTCCATGGGGGCTATCATTGGACTGACGTGGTGGCGCCCTCCGGAGGGAGAGCTCACACACGCCTGCTCCGCGACTAAGCAATTATTGTCGTCAGTAGGGAGCTTAGTAGGTGGTGTCCTGCGTATGTTGGATCAGAACAGGCGCCACTGAACACCACCGAAGTGACTCGGCAACAGTGCAGTGTCTCCTCCGGTGGGTTGCCTCTCGACGACTTGGCATTGACTGCTCCGTGTGGATTGCTGGTGCCGGGGTTGCGGCGGGGCTGACCGGGCTGTGGCTGTGGACAGGATGTCGGAATGAGCAGCGTGGGTGCAATGCCTCTGATGTGGCGCAGAGGTTGGGGCAGAAAAAAAAATTCCTACGTCGAGTTCCCAGAGACGATCACGAAGACCCAGTCCTGAAACCTGAAGCCAGTCAACTAAGCACGTCACCATCACCCAGTGCTGAAGAAAACTTGAAGTGATGTGTTCAAGAACTGTGGTGTGGTGTGAAAGTGGTTGTGTGTGTGTGGGAAACCTGGCCAGGTAAGAAGCCATTTCATTATAACCTGGGATTATGAAGTATTGATCTTT
>JADBJO010001101.1:57500-60000 GCA_016801955.1 Conus betulinus
GCAGTATTCTCAGTGGACTGCTCATTGCCATATATATCGCAGTGTGAGGGTATGCACTGGATGGCAGTATTCTCAGTGGACTGCTCATTGCCATATATATCGCAGTGTGAGGGTATGCACTGGATGGCAGTATTCTCAGTGGACTGCTCATTGCCATATATATTGCAGTATGAGGGTATCCACTGCAGTATTCTCAGTGGACTGCTCATTGCCATATATATTGCAGTGTGAGGGTATGCACTGGATGGCAGATTCTCAGTGGACTGCTCATTGCCATATATATCGCAGTGTGAGGGTATCCACTGGATGGCAGTATTCTCAGTGGACTGCTCATTGCCATAATTATATATCGCAGTGTGAGGGTATGCACTGGATGACAGTATTCTCAGTGGACTGCTCATTGCCATATATATTGCAGTGTGAGGGTATGCACTGGATGACAGTATTCTCAGTGGGACTGCTCATTGCCATATATATTGCAGTGTGAGGGTATGCACTGGATGACAGTATTCTCAGTGGACTGCTCATTGCCATATATATTGCAGTGTGAGGGTATCCACTGGATGGCAGTATTCTCAGTGGACTGCTTCAGAATGGCCAGGGTAGAGACAAGGGAGGTAAGTTCCTTGTTTCGAGGATTTTTGGCAGCCTGCAGTAAAGCATCAGAGAAGATGACGACTTTGGTAGGTATGGCATTGTAGGGGGTCTCGTTTGGGGACAGGCTAACCCAATTTGACACCGTATCCCAGTGGCGGGCGTGCACACCACAAATCCTGTCCCTGATCACACTTAGTTCCCTCAAACTTACTTCAATAGACAATGTTCGGAAATGCTTTTGACATGGAGAGACCAACGGCTTTTAAGTTCTGCACAAAGAGCATGAACGATCAAAGTGAACACTGTTCATATTTCATGAGACGCCTGTCAGAGTTATTAGGTGTTAGTACGTTGAGAAGCATAGACAGCTGCGCTATCGTTAGTTCAATCACGGCATCTCACATCCTGTGACATTAATTATTTTCTTTGTTAAAGCACTGGGTCCAATAAAGCCATTAAAAGCCAGCCAGCCCCACAGCAGGAACAAAAAGATACACTTCATACGCTTGAATGACTTTCTCTTGCAGTAAAGGTTTTGAAAAAAAAAAAACAAAAACCTTAGTTTGCTCCCCCCCCCCCCCCCCCCCCCCCACCCCCAACAAGATCTTTCGGAGCAATCAATTCCCAACATCGATTCACTTCGCCATACTGTGACATAAAAAATACAACGAATGGAACATCCAGCACAAAACTGGTGTATACTTGATCTGTCCAGCACGTTTGTGACTCGCCACACTAAATTCAAGAAAAGCACGTGGAAAATTTTTTTTGAGGAGCAAGAAAAGAGATGACACACAGGCAGAATGCGCTCTCTATATGAGCAGAAAATAATCGAAAATGTTTTTTTTTTTTTTTATTGATGTTGATGCTATTGATTGTATTGGAGCCTTAAAAGCGACCTTATTGATGCTCTGGAAATGATAACGTTATTGGAAAGAATGATGTTGGAGAAATTTACCTAGGCTTGCCACACCAGTGGCTGACCGTCACACGGACATGAAACTGGAAGCTGTGGTGGGGGAAAGTGTCAAAAAGGAAAACCGTGCCAAGGAGCGGGATGGTAGACATGATCATGAATCATGACAAGAACCAAAAGGAAAAAAAAAAAAAAAAAAAAAAGAAAGAAAAGAAAAGACTGCACTGTGGGTGAAAGGAAATTGCGTGAATGAATGATGAGTTACGTCCTGCTTTTCATGATGATGACAAGGGTCCCAGTATTTCTTACCCTTTGCTACTTTGTAATGGAAATGGTCTTTTCTGTTGAAACATAATGAAGAGTTCATGCTTTTTTTGTGTAAATTTGTTTTTACATGTCTGTTTTTGTTTTTACTTTTAGGACCCTTAAAACTTCTTATTTTCATTTCATGTTGTCTTTTCACATAATTAATTGTACGCTACGTTTACTGAACAAGGGAGACGATCAGGTGATGCGCTATGCTTCACTAGTCGGCTTACGTCTTACGGTCACAATATGAAGAAACGTTGCCACAATGTGCTTTCATTTTTTTTTAGGGACACGTGCAATTTTAGTTTTGTGGAAGATGTTGCATATGTAAGTACTGATGTCCAACCTTAGGGCTCACGTTCTAGGTACTTAATGTTCACTACAGCCTCAGTGAACTTGAATTTTTTAGTTTTGTTTCTTCCAGTTTAAGGTGGTTTACGTGACTTTACTACTTTACGTGATTTGCATCATGTGACGTCAGTTGTTTCTGACGGCATTGATGTATTTGGTCACATTGAATTATTTCTACTAACAGCCGTGGAAACTCTGCCGAATGTTTCTGTGTACAGCACTTGTTTTCTGACTTTTTGTTTTCTTCTCAGTTTGTTTTTTTTTTTCTCAGAGGCATACATGATGGGGAAATTATGCAGTCAGCAACTTCGATGGTACCTACCTCTT
>JADBJO010001101.1:67500-72500 GCA_016801955.1 Conus betulinus
TTCTGAGATGTTCCATAAAGAAGAAAACTGTTATGGGCCGTTATAGCCGTTACTAACGGCTATAACGGTAAAATACCACATTGGACATGATCCGTGACCCATAATGAACATACCTACAATTGTTCAGAAAGATCAGTCAAGTATTTTCTTTCTTTTTTTTTTTTTTTTTTTTTTTTTTTTTTTTTTAAATTTTCCATAAACAAAAGACAATAATCATGCACAAAGAAAAACAAAAACATAGTTTCAGAACCAATTACATATAATTATTAGACATTTAGTAGGTGATGGACAATTGAGGATACATCTCTGTTATGAAACAGAGGTAATAATAGAAACTATTACCAAATGGCATAATATAACATTTTTTTTTTATGATGGGCTTATAGATGGACAATTTCATTTCACAATGGAGAGATTATCCCACCACACACCGTCCGTTCTGGCAACATGATGTCTACATACATAAGGCTTAAATTATATAAATAGGGCATATATTTTTCCATTTTAGCTCGAATTCATGGGTTTTCCCTACAGTTGCTGATAAATAGTTTTCTGTTCTTACCCTTATATTTAAACTATTGATGAAACTGGGCATTGTAGGGTTCAAATTGTGTAACTTGCTTTTGTAGATGAAAAATTTGGGCAAATAGTAGTATGAAATCTAAAGGCTTGTTTGTTATTACATTTTCTGCACAACCAAACAAGATTAGTTGCTCGTTTAATATTAGTCTTAGAGAATGGGGACATTTTATTCCATAAAACAGATTCTAAGTCATTCCAGAAATTTTGAATTACAATGCAATTCCAAAACAAGTGCTGAATTGTCTGCGTTTCTGAGTTACAGAATTACATTGTGGGGAGTCTGTGAGTTTACACATGTGAAGAAACTTTTTGTGTGGGGAGAATACGGTGTACAAGTCTGAACTGGAACCATCTCAGTTTAGTATCTGTAGTAGTTTTAAAAGGTTTTAAAAAGATATCGTTCCACTTGAGTCCAGTATACAGACGTTCCCACTTAATCACTGCTGCCGGGTGTGATTTTTAGAACCAAGTAGGATCGATTTAACTACGTTGTTGTCTTTCTGGATCAAGGTCCATGTTTTATTTTCCTCATCAATAACATGTGCTATGTCTTCTCTGTAATTGAGAATTTCTTGATATTTTCTAATAGCTCTGATGATTCCCTCATATGCTAAAAAATTAGTTTTTGTAACGTTTGAGTATTTTACCTAAAAATCATTAAAGGACAGAAAATTTCCATTTACATCCATTACATGGTTAACTTTTGTTACACCTGCTTCTATCCATTCTTTCATGTAGATCACCTTATTGTCCCTTGTTATGTTTACATTATAATGAATATATTCTGACAGGAATTCTTTCATATTTAAAGGTTTACACTTTGAACAGAACTTTTTATAGTGTCTAACAACATCAAGCCAGAATGGATTATCGAGTCGTTGGAGTAACACGTTAGCATACTCGCCTCCGAGCGTTTTCATTTGTTTCATGGCTGGATACAAGGTATATATATGAAACTACTAAATTCTGATTCTGGAATATTTAACCGTCTTAACCAGCTAATCTTCAGAGAGCCAAGTATTTTCTAAGATATTCCATAAAAAGAAAAACTGTTATGGGCCGTTGTAGCCGTTAGTAACGGATATAACGGTAAAATAACACATCGCGCATCATCCGCCACCCATAATGAAATGTTCAGAGAGATCGGCCAAGTACTTCTAAGATATTCCATAAAGAAGAAAAAACCGTTATGGGCCGTTATAGCCGCTAGTAACGACTGTAACAGTTAAAATAACACATCGGGCATCATCTGTGGTCCATAATGAACACACCTACAGATTTTCAGAAAGATTGGCTAAGTACTTTCTGAGATATTCTATAAAGAAGAAAAAACCGCTATGGGCCGTTGTGCCGTTAGTAACGGCTATAACGGGTAAAACAACACACTGGGCGTCATCCTTGACCTATAATGAACATATCTACAAATTTTCAGAAAGATCAGCCCAGTAGTTTTGTCTGGAGCGAGTGGAAACACATTTTGACCACGGACACACACACACACACACACACACACACACACACACACACACAGAGCATTTCTTCGTTCCCATTGCAAAGTACTCCCTGTTCTATAAGAACTGGGAGTACAAAACAGGATTGTGATAAGGAAAATATTCCAGCATGGTCTCTAGCAACACTGAAGAAACATTCGTAGAGATTTGTGAACAGTCGACTATGACACTGGATGGGCGGAAGCCATGTCCAAAGAGTTGAGCGTGTTCTGGCCAAGGAGCATTTTTCAGTTTTAGGTTCACCCCAGTTCCCATAAACGGGTGAAATTACGGAAGGAGGGGGGGGGGGGGGGGGGGGGGGAGTTGGGGGGGGGGGGGGGGAGTGAGATGAGGTACGCGAAAATAAAAGAATACATTTATGGAGCGGCGGTTTTGCCCTGGAAAGAGAGAGAGAGAGAGAGAGAGGAGAGAGAGAGGAGAGAGAGAGAGAGAGAGAGAGAGAGAGAGAGAGAGAGAGAGAGAGAGAGAGAGAGAGAGAGAGAGAGAGAGAGAGACAGAGAGAGGGAGGGAGCAATGGTATCAGCGGGGCGGAAAACCAATGAAGCTGAAAGTCCGGCATGTAGAACACTGTTGTCAGTGACGATTTTTTAAACGGCCGATACCACTCCCAGCCACCACGGAACCCATGTTTCACCACCTCTGACCCATTGCAATGACCTCTGGCCCATTGTGAAAGCCTCTGGCCCATTGCGAACATCTCTGGCCCATTGTGAAGGAGTCTGGCCCATTGTAAAGACCTCTGGCCCATTGTGAAGACCTCTGGCCCATTGTGAAGGCGTATGGCCCATTGTGAAGACCTCTGGCCCATTGTGAAGGCGTATGGCCCATTGTGAAGTTCTCTGGCCCATTGTGAAGGCGTCTGGCCCATTCTGAAAAAAACCTCTGGCCCATGGCGAAGACTTCTGGCCCATTGCGAAGACCTCTGGCCCATTGTGAAGACATCAGGCCCATTGTGAAGGCGTCTGGCCCATTGTGAAGACATCAGGCCCGTTGTGAAGGCGTTGGCCCATTGTGAAGGCGTCTGGCCCATTGTGAAGGCGTCTGGCCCATTGTGAAGGCGCCTGGCCCATTGTGAAGCCCTCTGGCACACTGCAAAGACCGTTATGATCTTAACAAATGTTCAAGTTCTCGGACCCAGATCGTCTTGGTTACTCCATCTCGGCAATCTGGATAGCCCTTGTTTCTGGTCTCCGTTATGCAGTCTGTTGAGCCCAGGATCCAGTGTGTCCCTTACTGATGGCGTTGCTGTCGTCGTTATGAACGTTATTATATATATATCCCTTAACAAGATTATATCTATGATTTTTGCTGTTGTTGTCATGTTAAGTGGGATTTTCACAGTCATTTTTAGACTTATAGTCAGTCTTGTGTTGTTGTAGTTATTGTTCTAATAATAATCATATCCATTACTATTATTGTTATTACCGGTAAGCATTATGCTTTTCAAAACACACACACACACACACACATATAGTTCTTAATGGGGGAAGAAGAAACCGAGTGCAAGCAAACGATTTCTCTAGCATAAATTTATAATGATGGTAAGAATGTTAAAAAACAAACAAACAAAACAGTGGTTGGTGACGATAATTATGATATGGTTTATAGTATTCTACAGAAACTATCATAACCCATCTCAAGATGATTCTATGTGCACACAATCTTATCCGAAACGTTTCATTTCCTTAGAGATACACGGTTGATCGTGTATATACCTCAGTAGCATTATCAAATAGAGATGAACACAGTCTACAATTCATCAAGGGGGTCGAAAAGGGAATCCAAAAGCATGCGAAAGCAACCAGCGAAGAATAGAAGTACAACGGAAAGAAAATGTGGTGAAGAATTTTAGTTGTTGAGAAGCTACAATCATATGTAAACCGTATGAAATATAAGGGCCCATCTTTGAGCCTGTACTTGAGGATCAATCTAAGTATGCAAGGGAGATAAAAAAGAAAAAGTGTCAACAATCAGAGTGGTCAGCTCCACTGTTAAATAATCGTAGCATTGGCAGCAGTTGAGATTTGGACAGGACAGATTTTGCTTGAATCTCAAAACACACACGCGCACACACATATTATATATAGCTGAACAATTAAGTAGTGGAGGAAAACAAGTGCAGGTTAACAATTCTTCCATCATTATAATAATGACTTGGCAAGAATTTGAAATTGAGAGGAAAAAAAAAATGGAAGATGAAGCAAATGGGAAAATGTATATCATAACTATGAAAACCCTTCACTAGCTGCATAAGGAAACTATCACAATCCCTCTCGAAGACAGATTTATATGTATATCGCCTGCTCCATCACAATCTCTCTCTCGAAAACAGTTTTATATGTATCGCCTGCCCCAGCCTCTCGAAGACAGATACATATGTATCACCTGCTCCGAGGCTTTTTCGTCCGCTGGATCGCTCATCAGGAAGACATGGCTGTTTGTGTCTGTGCTCTTGGCGTCACATAGAGACACACACCACAGTCCATAATTCTGTGGTGTTCCGACCGCCAAGGGTTCGAAAAAGAATCCAAACAGCACCCCCAAAGCAGCCAGCGAAAGGTAGTAGAATTAAACAAAGCGAAAGTGTGGAGAGGAAAAAAGTTGTTGAAAACTAAAAATATTAGGCAAACAGTATAAAATGTAAGGGACAATCTTTGAGCCTATGCTTGAGGATCCATTTAAGGATGCAAGGGAGATCAAAAGATACGGAACAGTATGTGTGTGTGTGTGTGTGTGTGTGTGTGTGTGTGTGTACACGCACGCGCGCTCGCGCGCGCACACACACACACACACACACACACACCACACACACACGCACGATGCACATACACCCATACATACATATACACAAGCGCGTACGCGCGCGCGCATTGCATGTGCGTGAAGAGAGAGAGAGAGAGAGAGAGA
>JADBJO010001101.1:85000-97500 GCA_016801955.1 Conus betulinus
CTGAGGTGCCGTGCATCGTGAGTGGCTTCATGACAATGCAGAATTATCAAATAGATCACGTTGGGAAATCTGAAAGGGAAATCATCTCTGTGTGTGTGTGTGTGTGTGTGTGTGTGTGTGTGTGTGTGTGTGTGTGTGTGTGTGTGTGTGTGTGTGTGTTTAAAATTCTTTTATAGTTTTTCTTCTATTCTGTTCTGAAGCACATTCAAATGTTTTAAAACGCAAAAAAAGGGGAAAAAGACATAAAGGAAATCAACGATGCAAGATGTTGAGGTTCTAGTAATCCTTGTTTATGACGCGGAGTGAGAAAGGTTGGAAGCGAAGATGGAGGGGGGGGGGGGGGGGGGATGAGGAGGAGCAGGGGACGTAGAGGGTAGGAGATATAAAGCGTCCTCAGATTCTTGTAGTAATCTGTATCCAAAGATGATCATCTGATGACAACAAGACAACTCAATACAATGTGATACGAAACTAGAGAAGAGAAATGAAGATGATGTAAATCTGACATGCGACAGAATGGTCTGACATAACTACGTTAACGCTCGAAAGAACAGGATGATATGTGAAACCTAACGCATGACAACACACAACGACAAAATGTACAGCAGACAAAACAATACAATGTGAAACAACACAATGCAACACGGTACAATCCAAATACAAAACAACACAACACAACACAATGCCATGCAACACAGTACAGTCCCATACAAACCAAAACAACACAACACACAACGCAACACAATACAACACTATACAATAAAATGTGATGCAACGTACAACACAACCCAATCCAAAAACAACGCAACGCAACTCAATACAATGCAACAGAAACCTCTTGAACATCATTGACCATGGCTATAAAGTTATTTCGACTGAGGCTTTTTGACTCATGACTAACAGATATAACCCCACAAATGTCATTCAGCCTGTATCAATGACAAATAAAAAGGTGCACCAGACCCGAACCGGTCCTTCCTGAAAACAGACCTGACGGATATACACTGCTTCTAACAGAACATGGATTTTTTTTTTTAGCATGCAAGATCTGGGTGGCTGGAAGTTGGCCAGAAACGTACAATGGATTCTGTGGTGTTTGCATTCGCGTTTCCAGCTCTCTGATAACACCGAGAAAAAAGCAAGTGATCTTGGGATCATGCAACGCTACCATCAGTCACTTCCCTACCGAGGGGCCGCTGAGACACTGGAGCTGTATCTGTCCCATTTTTAGCTGGGGGTAAATTTGCCTGGAAGTGTTTTTTTTTTTAAGCAACAAAAGCAAAGGATTGATTTATCCATATTTGTTTATTTGTTTTTTTTTGTTTTTTTTTTTGTTTCCCTGATTTGACTTCAACTCTCTCTCTGGGATAATTCCTGATAATTTCATAACGATTCTCAAGCTAAACATTCCAGAGGAGAGAGAGAGAGAGAGAGAGAGAGAGAGAGAGAGAGAGAGAGAGAGAGAGAGAGAGAGAGAGAGAGAGAGAGAGAGAGAGAGAGGTATGACATTCTGACACATCAGGAACGTTTATCGCTATCTTTTATATAACGAATCATCAAATGGCATCCAGGTGAACTATACTATTGGCATAGAGCACAACAGAGAGGCAAGCCCGGATATTCCAATAAAGTAAAACAGTATCATACTTTGTACAAAACAAAAATGATAATGTTAGTAATGCTTTCCTCACGTTTTCTGATATTTTACAGCATTCACAACAAATGTTTGTCTATATTATTGTTCTTCTAATTTATTTAGAAAAAAAAATCACATCACATATACGTCTTCATTATTCTAAACCTTATCTGATACTGCTTTGCACTTGTATTAAGGTGGTACCTGGATAAGTTTCAGTGATGTCATGTTTTATTCAAATACAGTTTCCATGTACATGTTTTGTACACTTCTCTACTTCTGTAGCTTAACACAAAAACAATCAAACTAGCTAATGAGGAGTGAAAATCAGGCACTCTGTGGGACAAAAAGGATTATAACTATTTAAGTTACGTTTTACCTTCAGAAGGTCAATTAAGCTATACAGATTGATTTTCAACATTACTTTCCCTCCTTCTTCAAAAACACTGGTACCATCAACACGATATAGCAAGCAGAAATGAGGGGGGAAATGATGCTGATACAGACCATCTTCAGGTAAAACAGATAATAACGGATTTCTTTCTGCAGAAGGATGTCGAAACAGGCATTACTGAGTATCACCGAAGCGACTTTGGCAATATAGCAGTGTATTCTCTGCGAGTGGTTTCATGGCATCGCAATAGGCTGACGACTTTGAGAATGCCAGTGCTGACACTGAGACAGGAATATAATGGGCGTGGCCGTGTAAAGGTGAGCATGGGAGTGATGTTACTATGGAAACAAAACTGTGAAGACAGTGCTCTCATACCGTTCCTTAACATTGTAACAACATGTAAAGAATGAACATGAGTCCCTTAAGATCCGATGGATTCCCGGAACACAGAAACTACGATGTAGAGTGCATTTCAACTGAAATATCAGTTATGATATGACATACATTTGATGTCCTGTACGTCCTGTAGCGTACAGGTAGGTTTTTACTTCATCTGGAAGGTAGAGATGGAGAAAAGGGACATACACGGAGGATTGGGAGACAGACAGAAACGGCTACACAGGCATGTATGATACGTTTGTGCTTTCATGGGGCTATCGTAGCGTAATCAACGCTTCCAATCCTTTTCATGTTATGCCCAGATACATCGAAAAAAAAATGTTGCTGTTTCAGAATATTTTCTTTAGTTTCAAAATTCCATCAAAATTATTTTTAAAGGGCTACTAGAAATGCATTACGAAAAATTTACAGAATGGGTGTTTGATTCCTTCAACAAAGCCAGGTATTGTCTAGGTTTGGTACCAATTCACCCACCCACCCCTTCAGTGGTACACTTGAAGCATTACTTTTAGTTATCCAAATATGCATTCCTCAGACATATCCACGAAATAATCTAAAAAACTAATAATAAAGAAGGAAGACTGACTCCTAGCTTTTCACATAAAAATTCTCCCTGGGATAAAAAAAAAAAAAAAGATTCCAGACATTCCTCTGGTCTGTCGCACATGCTCCGCTTCAGGGCATGATGAGTACTTGAAGTGTCATCGGAGGTATGTTTGTCTCAGTGACCCTGGCGCTACCAGAGGAGAGAGGAGTTAGCATGGGGCGCTGGAAGCTGGGAAATTTGACTGGCCAGACGTCACGTGTCGCCCAGCCGGCTTTCCATTAACCCTGTGTCCCTGTCTGCAGGGGGAGGGGGGGGGGGGGGGGGGTAGCATAGGGGAGGAGTGGAGCCGGGGTGAGGAAGACTTGGTGAGGGATGGTGGGTGAGAGAGGTAAGCTTGAATTCCCTTCCCCTCCCCTTCCTCCTCGTTCCTCAAGGCATCAGAACTCCTTCTGTAAGCGAAACGTTTCAATCATGGTTTTTTTTTTTTTCTGGCATTATGGAGTTCACGCCCCGACAGGCAAGAAACAGTTTAAATCAATAATCCCTCATCTCTCTGTATCATCAGGGTGTGCTTTCGCCTTAAGTGCCTGCAGCCCAGTTATTGACAACTCCATTGGACAGAATCTGATCGCAACGTAACGCTCGGCTGCTCTGTAAACATCAGAAATGAAAACTGATGTGTGTATAGGGTGGCGCACTGGCCAAGTGGGTAAGGTACAAACTGAGCTAGCAAGGGAGACCGGGACTGTGATTCAAGTCTTGTAGATTCATTTCTCCCCCCCACCCCACCCCTCCGCCCCCCTTCATCCAGCAGACTTTCTGCGCCTGAATAGTCTCGATGCTAATCTGCCAGACCAGCTGTCAACCCGAGGTACCGTGTGCAGCACAGAAGAGAGCATTCATCGGGAACAAGGGAAGTGCCCCTGGTTTACGTCTGTAGCAGAAAGGACCTTGACAAGTAAGACAAAATATGTGCAGGAAGACAGAAAAGAATAATCACGCGGGCAGTGTTATGCCATGGCATCGCATTCTGCCCAGGAAGAGTAATGGGATTGCCACGCCGTGAAATCTGTTGTGATGGAGAAGTTACATGATATAAGGTTCAAGGTTCACGTTCCCACAGCTGGCTGCTGTTGGGCAGTGCCATCGAGCTATCAGAGGTTCACACACTAACCCACGGGCGTATCCATACACTATAACACAGCATAACACGATCAATACAATGTAGTGCAGTACAATGTGACCCAGTATAAAGTAATACAACACAGTGCAGTTTAATATACTACACAACACTACTAAAACAATGCAACACAATACGATATAATATGGGTCAATACATTACAGTGCTGTGTAGCGCAACGTACTAGGATACAATTAACAACAAAACAGTGTTTTACAAAACAGTGCAACACAAGACGATATCGTGCCATAATATCAGAAGCGGATAAAAAAAAAAGAACATATGCATGAAAGGACCGTCACTCACATAATAGTCAAAAACAGCGCAGTACAATACAATACGAGCACTTTTCTGTTCAGATCTGACTATGTGTGCGTGTTTTGGTTTACAGAGTACTAAGTAAGACATTGATTTTGCTGCTTATCATAGTGTATGCTTCTCTTTAGGCCAACTTTGCCATCGTTTTTCTCTGGCTGTAACGCGATGATGGCTATTTGATCATTGCATTTTTCTCCCTACGATGTCCTCGGTAGCTCAGTAATGCAGCACTGAGTTTGAAATCAGAAGTTGCATGGTTGAACCTCGCTTCAACAACCTGCTTTGAAACAATCTGACACATTTTTGCTACTCTCTCTCTCTCTCTCTCTCTCTCGTTTCTCTCTCTCTCTCTCTTCCACTTCTTCTTCAAAACCTACTTTTTTTTTTCCTTTTTTTTTTTCAAATGAAAAATGTGGAAATTTTTTCTTGCTTGTGTGATTGCTGAATTTTTTTTTTTCCCCAAAAATTCTTATATTGCTTATGTATGTTCTATGTTCATGTAAATGTTTGAGATGAAATTAAAAAAGAAAAAAGGAAATGACAAAAAAAAAAAAAAACAACATTGCTACACATCTCAACAGTTTGCTGCACAACAGTTTGCTACACATCTTAACAGTTTGCCGTGTTGGTGGTGAAATGTAACGTTGGATAGGTCTCTACCACCCCTGTACTCTTTGAGGAGGTATCCCCGTCTTCTGTACCGTCTTTGGTGGGGGTGGACGTCAAAGCTGAAGTTAACCTTATTTGTTTTTGAATGCGATAGGAATCGTCACTTTCTTCGTGCAGAAGAGCACAAATGCAAAGAGGGAGAGGAATGTAGAAGAAAGTGGGGGAAAAACACACGAAAACAAACCAGCGGGATCTTGCACCATTGTGGTCATATTTGACTGAAAGTGCTTCGTCTTGACTTCAGGATCAGTATTCGAAATATTTTGCACGAAAGGCTAAACTGGAATCCAGTTTGCAACGAATACTTAGCACAAGCTAAAAAAAAAAAAAAAAAAAAAAAAAATTAAAAAATGGAAAAAAACAAAGTTGACCAGTTTTTCGAAAATGTTTTTAAAAAGTGTGTGTGTGTAGGGGGGGGGGGGGGGGGGGGGAGGAATCCTCGAGGAGCTCCCGTGAGCACAAGTACTAAGTGCATGTAAAAAAAAAAAAAACCCCCACAGTTGACAGGGTTTTTATTGCTTGTCTGTATGTTTTGTTTTTGACAAACTGTACGCGCAGTAACTAAGACGTGATCAAAAATTCTGTTTAAAAAAGTGTTTTTATAAGTCAACAAAAAAAAAAAACCCACATGCCAACAAGGACACTCACACACCTGTTTTAAAAAACACGATGAAACAAAGAGGCATACACAAAACATACGTTAAGTATGTTCTTAATTGAAGAAAATCAGGAGCTCGGAATATTGATGGCTCTCTCTGTAACTAAAACCATGAAACGATAAAGAGGAGCTGATCATCCTTATAATTCAAGCTTGAACGATCGAAAACATAGAATACAACCTGCTAGCTTATGCTTGACTCGGATATATAAATAGTTTATATTAGGTCTGCTGATCTCGGCTGTCTTTCAAGCTTTGAACCGACTATCAGTGTCTATTCAAAATGTGACTTGTTCACTTCCCGTGAACTGACCATTTCCGTCATACTGAACGCAAAAACCGTTAAACCACGAATCAAGAACAGAATTGTGGTTCAACATCTGTAAACCGATTCTCATGTAGTACAATTTATAATTGCTCATTACTCTATCAAGTTCTAACAGGATAGTATACCATGTTGAGTGCAGACCGTAATTATCTGGTGATAAAGACCAGAAACACCATAACTGATATTATTAACCAGACACACCTAGTTGTGTGATGTTAACATCGAACGAAAACAAATTTGTCAGATAAATTATAATCTTTACGTCAGAAAATCTAACGAAAACATATTTGTTAGATAAATCATAATCTTTACGTTAAAAAAATCTGAGAATAAATTTATCAGATAAATTATAATCCTTACATTAAAAAATCTGAGAATAATATTTCAATGCATGCTGGAATTATCATGCTTTTCGCCAAGCAATACTTTTTTTTCGCAGTCAGATATTAAAGGGAAAGGTATAAAGAAGATTGAAAAAAAATCAAATGCAATACACACATATTATCAACATGTTTGCAAATACCAGCGCAGTGTGGATAGTTTTCATTTATTCCAGTTTCTGAATATCACGAATTAATTGTCTCCAAATTAGAACATAAAAAAAGCATGTTCGAACCTGTAGCAAGAAAAAAGATAGGGAGAAGATTAAAACACAAAGGGAGACGACTAAGGCAGTGGAGTCTAAGACAGTGAGAGGAAAGGGGAAATTACCGGCTCAAAACTTCCATGAAGCGAGAATGCAATTCATGCGCAAGACCGACCGCTCTGGTGTCCAAACATGAACAACAAAACAATGTAAACACTTCCAAAAACAATAACAGAGAAACACTACACAAAGACAGAAAAACAACAGAAAACAGCAACGAGAGAAGAAACGTTAAAAACAGAATCAAAGAAAGTAGCAAAAGAAAAGAGTCAATTGACTGCAGAGTACTTTCAGAAAGTGGGTATACATTTTCTTCAGAAAACCGATCTGTACCCCCATACACCCCGCTCCCCTCTCACCCTACCCCTTCTCTGGCATGACCCTGGGGGACCACAAGTCATGGAATATTGATTGCTGGGCATCGCATGACCACAACACTACTCCTAGTGTCCACACGCTTAGTCCCTCTCTGCCTGTTCCTATGTCTCTGGTGTCTGTTTGTTTGAAACAGAGAGAGAGAGAGAGAGAGAGAGAGAGAGAGAGAGAGAGAGAGAGAGAGAGAGAGAGAGAGAGAGTCTGAGTGTTTATTGTGCATCAGCCATAGGCCATAATACAAACACAAAAAGGTGGGTGGCGGGGAGATAGGAAAGGAGAATGAAGGCGTGGGGGACAGGGATGATCAAAAACAAAAATCAAGCAAAAAACTACTAGCTCCATCAGTAACAAAAATATACACATAACTCACTCATTATCGTTTACGTGGTCAACTTCGAGAAACCGTTTTCGCATACTAAAAGCATTGAAATTATTCTTGGTTAGGTATTGACAATCTGTCCTCTGTGTGTGTGTGTGTGTGTGTGTGTGTGTGTGTGGGTGGGGTGTGTGGAGAGAGAGAGAGAGAGAGAGAGAGAGAGAGAGAGAGAGAGAGAGAGAGAGAGAGAGAGAGAGAGAGAGAGAGGATGTTAAGGTTTTTATTCGTCTGAAGGATGTTAACGACCTGAAGAATTCCGTGTGGTTGTCCGGACTATAGTCATACAAAAAAAACCTGAAACATTACACACACACACACACACACACACACACACACACACACACACACACACACCACACACACACACACACAGAGAGAGAGAGAGAGAGAGAGAGAGAGAGAGAGAGAGAGAGAGAGAGAGAGAGAGAGAGAGTTGTATATTTAGAATGATGACAAAACAAGAGCAGGATATTCAGAATGATGACGGAAAAAAAAAAACAAAAACGGTAGACAGACAGATATTGTAATCCACACAAATACTCAGGCATCTGTAAGTTCCTCGCAGTGCGCTTTTCATCGGTCTGTTCGCCATCTTATCTCCCCCCTCTACAATCCCTCCTGCTGTACTCCGCCATCACAGAACAGGGCTGAAGACAGTGGAACACAGGACAGGAGAAACTATAGGGGACAAGACGACAAGATTCAAACGATCACAGTTCTTGTGTCCGGATAAGAACAGAAGGTGCCATTTGGAAAGCAGAGACACGTACGTTTTGACGTCATATCAAATTACTGAAGCAAAGCAACACTAATTGTGACTTGAGAACAATAATTCTCCTGCAAAATGATTATTTGCACGAGCTTTTACATTGTTAAGGTTTTAGACAAAAAGTCAAATGAAAGAAAGGATTTTCATAACATCAGTAATTCATGACTATTGAACACAAAAAGTTACGACAGTTATATTCAGATCCCAGCATCTCATGGCTTTATAAAGCAGCTTCATAAAGACATACCAGTCTGAAGGCATCTGTCATGATCATCTCTCTCTATTGGACATAATTGTCTGTTTTCATGAATCGTAATTTAATGAGTTTTCAGAAGTTATGATTATTACCTTTTTTTTCCACAAATAGAGCAATTGTTGTTCATATTTCTTTTAAAGAAAGTCAAGAGATTCAAGCGGAAAAAAAAACCTTAACAAGAGCTTTTGGGCTAAGAAACTTCCATAGGTTGGGCAAACATTACTGGCACCTTAGAGAGCCGTGTCTTGTGTTCATGAAATATTGAAGCTGGTGTTCCATGGCCGCAGCATTACAGGCTGTTTCCGGGGGATTACCCAAGCTTGAAAGCCGTGGAGTAGAACCTTATTGTGGTTTTCCCGCCAATGGCTAATAAATCTCACCTGTCAAAAACGCTTGCAGTTGAGTTCCCGGTTAACTCAGGGGAATAGATTGCAGTTAAAATCGCAATCAAAAACACGCGAAGAATGTGTAAAAGAAAAAAAATCAGCTTTGAATGCATTGATTATTCTCTTGATGATTGAAAGAGAAATGAAGCTGTTTTAGTGGGTATTCAGTTAATTTGTTATCTTATTTAAGAGAAGCAAATCACAGAAGGATGGAATGGGCTCAGCATTTGCAACACACTCACACACACACACACACCACACAGGGGGGGGGGGGGGGGGGGGGGGGGGTGGGGGGGGTGGGGGTATATATAATATATCTAATACAGGTCTATATATATAAGGGGGATGGGGGGGATATATATATGCGTGTAGGGCAGGTGCTGTGTGTGTGTGAGTATGTGTGTGGGAGGTAAAAATGGGGGGTGTGTGGTGGGTGGGTGGGGGGTATTTTTGTTCATTACTGAACTTGCTTGTAAATTTAAGTCTCAATCAGATGTGAACTCGATAAATGCATTATAAAATAAACAACTAGGGTTTTATCCACTTACTCGACACGTCCTTGGATGCATATGTTTTAATCTTCTCTCTCTCTCTCTGATGGCACCTCATTCTGGGTAACACCTCTGATAATTGTCAGGAGACACAGTCTCGATATCAAAGTGTTGTCGTTCTCACTCCTCCTCTCTCTCCTCTACTCCTCGCAGGGCCAAGCCTCAGATTCCTCTCTACTCTGATCTGTTTCTCTCTCTCTCTTCTCTCAATCTCTCTCTCTCTCCACACACACACACACACGTACCACCACCACCACACACTACACACACCCACATAGCTGAACACACACACAAACACACACATACATACCGATATATGTCTTATTATATAGATCTATATATATATATAATATATATATATATAGATGTATATATGGGGGGTTGCGTGTGTGTGTGTTGTGTGTGGTGTGTGTGTGTTGTGTGTGTGTGTGGTGTGTGTGTGTGTGTGTGTGTGCGTGTGTGTGTGTGCGTATGTGGTGTGTGAAAAGAGGGTAAAAATTGGGATGTGTGTGTGTGTGTGTGTGTGTGTGTGTGTGTGTGTGTGTGTGTGGTGTGTGTGTGTGTGTGTGTGTGTGTGTGTGTGTGTGTGTGAAAAAGAGGAAAAACGTTGGATGTGTGCGTGTGTGTGTGTGTGTGTGTGTGTGTGTGTGTGGTGTGTGTGTGTGTGTGTGTGTGTGTGTGAGTGAGATAGAGAGGGGAGGTGCCAACAATGCCAGTGTGTTGTGGTCTGGCCATGCTGGTTATGAAAATGGATGTTGGCATGGCGTGATCACAGACATCACTGGCTGGTTCCTCAGGATTAGCACAGCACAGGCTGGCTCCGCGTATGTCTCCGCTGTGTTTTCCCGCCGTCAGCCTATACATCTTGTCCAACAGGGAAAAAAAGTTGTTATTCATCACTTATGTGTCCACAAGCAAAGAAGAAGAAGAAGAAGAAGAAGAAGAAGAGAAGAAGAAGAACGGTGATCGACATTCAGGGGAAAGAACTGAGTTAAAGTTAAGCGAAGACGAAGACCTTGTTGTCGTAGTTGTCACTCTGTGGAATTGGGAAAAAAAACCCTAAGTAACTCTCTGCGACAAGAATACCCTTGGCGACTTATTGAGCAGTGATCATATCTTAAGGTGAAATGTTATGAATTCTCTTAACATTATAACTATGCAGCCAATCGACCTCAGAGTTATCTGTCTACAGCAAAGGGTTTGAACAGGTAAGCAAAAACAGCGGAAGAGGGGGGGGGGGTGTTGTTTTGTTTGTTGTTTTGTTCAAACTTTTGCGGAAAAGAGTTAAAAAAAAAAAGAAGAAGCAAACAAAAACCCGCCATGCTACAGTTGCACGACATGCAGATCTGTTTCAACACCTTGTCGCCAATCTTGAGAGTAGGCCTTTAACATTGTGTGACCAAGCTGCTCAGATCAGACCTATGGATGCTGTTGTGGTAATGGATCATGAATAGAAAGACACAGAAAGCACAACGGGGCTCAACAAGCTCTGCAAGTTGTTGGGTGAATCAACGGCATGAAGTATTTTCTGAAATGGCTGAGTTTGAAACGACCTGAAAGTGATATAATATTAATGGCAGTCACTGCGTTTGCGATTGGATAAATCGAACATAGCTTTGGATAGAAAATCAGATCGGGAAGGTGTGAAAGAATAATAAATGGAAAATGGAATCTCTCTCTCTCTCTCTCTCTCTCTCTCTCTCTCTCTCTCACACACACACACACACACACACACACACACACACACACACACACACACACACACACACACACGCACAGAGACGCGCGTGCACGCGCGCGCGCGCGCGCGCGCGCACACACACACACACACACACACACACACACACACACACACATACGCACACGATGTGCATATGCAGCAATCTTATTCTTTGAAATCACAGGGTTGGGGCATCTCCTCTTTAGTTCTCTTTATTTCCGAATGCACTTGACATGTTCTGTACAAAAGATTCTCTACCCGTTCCATCCCTCTCACTGTCAGCAATACGAACAACAAGATGCAAAGCATATAAGCGTACTCCCAGCTTATCCTGAATACGCGTCAGGTATTCTATAAAGAAGAAAAACCATCTTGGGCTGGTGTAACCGTTAGTAATGGCTATTGTGGTAAACATCGGCCATCATCTGTGTCCTATAATGAAAAAAACTTACAAATTTTCAGAGAGGTCGGCCATGTACTTTCTGAGATTTTCCATAAAGAAAAAAAACATTATGGGCCGTTGGTAATAGCTACAATGGTAAACTAAAGCGTCGGGCATCATCCGTGACCCATAATGAACATACCCACAAACTTTCAGAAAGATCGGCCAAGTGCCTTCCTAAGACATTCCATAAAAAGAAAAAACCCGTTATGGGCCGTTATAGCCGTTAGTAACGGCTATAACGGTAAACTGAAACGTTGGGCATCATCGCTGACCCATAATGAACATACCAGCTAACTTCCACAAAGATCAGCCAAGTCCTTTCTGAGATATTCCATAAAGAAGAAAAACGTTACAGGCCGTTACAGCCGTTAGTACGGCTGTAACGGTAAACTAAAACATCGGGCATCTTTCGTGACCCATGATGAACATACCGGCCAATTTTCACAAAGATCGGCCCAGTACTTGCTGAGATATTCCACGAATAAGAAAAACCGGTACAGGCCGTTATAGCCGTTAGTAACGGCTATAACGGTAAACTAAAACATCGGCCATCATTCGTGACCCATAATGAACATACCGGCTAATTTTCACAAAGATCGGCCAAGTACTTTCTGAGATATTCCATAAAGAAGAAAAACCGTTGCAGGCCGTTACAGCCGTTAGTAACGGCTATAACGGTAAACTCAAACATCAGGCATCATTCGTGACCCATAATGAACATGCCTGATACTTTTCACAAAGATCGGCCAAGCACTTTCTGAGATATTCCATAAAGAAGAGGCCGTTACAGCCGTTAGTAACAGCTATAAACGGTAAAACTAAAACATCGGGCATCATCCGTGACCCA
>JADBJO010001101.1:100000-112500 GCA_016801955.1 Conus betulinus
GGTGTTCAGTGGCGCCTGTTCTGATCTAACATACGCAGGACACCACCTACTAAGCCCCCTACTGACGACAATAATTGCTTAGTCGCGGAGCCGGCGTGAGTGAGCTCTCCCTCCGGAGGGCGCCACCACGTCCGTCCAACGACAGCCCCCATGGACTCGCCGATACCGGTGACCCCGACGGAACCAAACCAAGGCCACAGACGTGGAGAAGACATCGAAACTGAGGTCACCATGAGAGCAGGGCATGAAGGGCCACAGAATTTGAGACTTTTTTATGCTGATCGATGAGAATGAGATGATGAGGATGATTATGATGATGCTACGGATTTCCATTTCGGTCTGAGACTACATGACAGCTGTACTCTACGCTTCCTCTCATAATATATCCCGGCGTCAACCAGGCCCGAGAGATACAGACACTTGCAGTGCTGGTCAGGAAATTTGAGCAACACTCTCAGAAACGCATCCATTAAGTGGATGAAACTCGACTGTGTGGTCCCAGTCTTCCCAACTGTGTCCGCAGCAAACTCAACTCTGGGTAGGAGCCGGTCGGGGCAGAAAAAACCCACATGACTTCTGATGGGATTCGAACCCACGACCTCCCAGCCGGGAGTCCGCGACGCTAACCACTTCGCCACGGCAGCTGGTGGAATGTTAAGTTCTCTAACGCTATCAGAACGACAACGAACATAACCAGGAGGGGAGAGTATACAGTCCTTTAACACTATCCGAATTACAACGAACATAACCATGAGGGAACTGTTAACTGTTCCCTGACATAATGAGAACGACAATGAACATAACCATGAGGGAACTGTCAACAGTTCCTTTAACACCATCAAAATGACAACAAACATAGCCATGAGTGAACTGTTAACAGTTCCATAACATCATCAGAACAACAATGAACATAACGATGAGGGAAGTGTTAACAGTTTCTCTGACACCATCAGAACGACAATCAACGTAACCATGAGGGAACTGTTAACAGTTTCTAGAACACCATCAGAACGACAACAAACTTAATCGTTATGGAACTGTTTATGGTTATCTTACCTCACGAAGACCAATACATGTTGAGAGTGGCACTGTAAGTGGCAATATTACATGACCGGAATGTCACCACAGTGAGACTGGCACTGTAAGTAGCAATATTACATGACCGGAATGTCACCACAGTTAGACTGGCACTGTAAGTGGCAATATTACATGACCGGAATGTCACCACAGTTAGACTGGCACTGTAAGTAGCAATATTACATGACCGGAATGTCAACATAGTGAGACTGGCACTGTAAGTAGCAATATTACATAAGGACAAATGTGTAGATGGACAATAAAAGTAGCTATATCTCACCACCATAACGGCAACGTATCAATACAGGCAAGAGAAGTGGCAGTTGTGAGTTTCAGTTTCAATGTACACACACACACACACACACACACACACACACACACACACACACACACACACACACACACACACACACGCACACACGCACGCACGCACACACACACACACACACACTCACACACACACACACACACACACACACACACACACACACACACACACACACACACACACACACACACACACACACACACACACACACGCGCGCGCGCGCGCACGCACGCACGCACACACGCACACTCACACTCACTCGTGGCAACTTCACACCACCAGAACGACAACACCTTGAGATGGAGCAATGTATGTTTCAATACGTTGGGATCCTATATTCGACCTTCAACGTCTGACTGCAAGCAGCTTTCTGAGATAACCTGGCACCCATCAACAGACGTTTCTGACAGGCAAGATGTATCAGCCATTGGCGGAGAAATTGCGATAGGACCCCACTCCACACAATACCAGCACTTGCTAATCCCCCGGAAATAGTAATGATGTGGCAATGGTATACCTGCGTCAGTATTTCATGAACACAGGAGACGGTTCTCTGTGGCACCATTGTTACTTTCTTTACTATGGGAATATCTTTGCTCCATTCACTCTTATAAGCGTTTTTTCGTCGAAAACGGCACTTTCGTTTTAAAAGAAAAATGA
The DNA here is from genome assembly GCA_016801955.1 of Conus betulinus. Classification (NCBI taxonomy): domain Eukaryota; kingdom Metazoa; phylum Mollusca; class Gastropoda; order Neogastropoda; family Conidae; genus Conus; species Conus betulinus. The sequence goes on from JADBJO010001101.1 coordinate 102,066, forward strand.
GCGATAACAGCCCTTTTCTAAGAACAAAATGTAATCATTTCAGGTGTTGTGGATTCATAATGACTCATTTTCATGCTTTTTGACGCGGGTATAGTAATCAAATGTGATCCCCACGAAAAAAATAATCATGGATCGTGATTACAATTATGAATAAGGGAACACAAGAAGTCATTACTCACATGCCTGCACTCCCTGAGCCTATAAGAGGCTGCTTCGTTAAGGCAACGGACACTGGAAGCCGGAAATAAAATTATCTTATTAATGTCATCATGATTTGTTTTCATTGCTGATATATTTCCTAGGTGACAAATTGAATTTAAATTATTTGACGAATCATCTACTGTCTTAATAATGTAAAACCAATGAAAATTATCGTTTGTGTATGGCAGTTTCTGTTTTTTTTTACTTTGCAATGTCCATTGTCTTATATATCGATAATTTAGTATTACGTGAAAGCAGTAGTCATTTCTTAGTATTTGTGTGGATTAGATGTGTATATTCCCCCCCCCCTCTCCATCTCTCTCTCTCTCTCTCTCTCTCTCTCTCTCTCTCTCTCTCTCTCTCTCTCTCTCTCTCTCTCTCTCTCTCTCAAGCGAATGCGTAGAAAGGGCGACAAATGGGTAGAAAGAGATCAGCCTAGTTAGAGAATCCAGTGTTGTGCTCGTGTGGTAATCAGTATTCAATATTTCATCCCAGTGGCGAAGCCAGCTCAGATGCAGCACTAAAACTGCCCGTCCTTCTGCCCTTAACACTCCGCTGCTGTCGCTGGTGTCATTCTGAATAGTGAAAGGGAGAAACAGAATGAGACAAGTGGTAAGCGTTTTGTAGAGGAAATAAATACTTACTTACAAACTTCTTAGAGTTCAAGTTATGAGTCATTTTCGTGGAAGTCATACATCAGACAATAGCACATCGCTACGGCTTAGGAAGAAGCTGTTGTAGTTCATTAAATTAAAAACAATGATGATGATTTTTGTGGGGATTAAACGTTCCTCCTCCCCATCCCGATCGGAAGTCTGGGGTACTTACTTTTATGGTAAAGAAGCCGCCATTACTTTTTTTTTAACTTTTTGTACTCCCCGTTCGTATAGAACAGGGGGTACTTTTAAATAGGAACAAAGAAATGCTGTCCGTGTGTCTGTCTGTCCGTTGTCAAAATGTGTTCCACTCGCTCCAGACAAAACTTCTGGGCCGATCTTTCTCAAAAATTTGTAGGTATGTTCATTATGGGTCACGGATGATGCCCAACGTTTTATTTTACCAGAATAGCCGTTACTGCTGGCTATGACGTCCCCAAAACGGTTTTCTTCTTTATTCAATTACTCAGTGACGAAATACATTATCATGCATATTTTGATTGTGACGTCAAATACATTATGACGCATGTTTGATTGTGAAGTTTTTTCAGGAAGACAAACAGGGGGCACGTTTACATGCTTTGCATCTTGTCTTTCGTGGTTTCCTTTCTGTATGTTTGCTTGTAGTCACAGATGCGATAGCTGACCGCTTTTCTTTTTTTTCTTGTCGGACAAGATGTACAGGCTAACGGCAGAACATTCTACACTGGGGACATCGTCCAGTGCACTGTGTGCTGCGAACAATCCCGAGGAGACAGCGCGCGGTGCCTGTGGTTATTCCACGCCAGCATCAATCTTTCATCATCACCAGCAGCTTGTCCAGATCACAGAACACTGGCACTGTTGGCACCTCGTCTTTCTGCTGAGGAACGGACTTGTAATACATTATGCCCTGGAAACGCACCCCCCCCCCCCCCCCACACACACACACACACACACACACACGCACGCACGCACGCACACACACACACACGCACGCACGCTCACACGGAAGCAAGCACGCACGCACGCACGCACGCACCCGCACCCCCCCCCCCTCCCCCCCAACACACACACACACAATGCACGCATTCAAACCCAAGAGAGCTACAAATAAATGAAGACAAATAAAATCTAAAAAAAAAAAAAAAAAATAGCAAGAAAAGAGGGACGAGGCAGCAGGAGAAGACGCAGATGAGAATGAATATGAGGGGGAAAAGGACGGAAGGAAGATTAAAAAAAAAAATAAGAAATGATCAAAAAAAAAAATTTTCTTAAGCATCGAACAGCTGCTTCATTCATACGTTCAGCTGATGAAACCATAACATGCCCAGATCGTACATAGTAGACCGGAGATCTTAATCAGCTATTGATGAGCAGGAAGAGAGAATGCATCTCTCTTGAGCGATGCATCACTTCAATGTGAACAATATGCAGGCTCCCCCCCCCCCCCCCCCCATGCCCAGAATAGCCGAATACCTGTAATGTGTGGTCGCCTTACCGTTTTGTATGACAGAACTGACCAGTGAGTGGTGGGGACATGGATAAATAGGTGTAGCAGCTCCTTCTTTTTCATCGTGTGACAACTGTGATTGATGGTGTGGGTTACATAATAACCAGCTTTCCTGTTTTCAGTCCACATAAAACATAACAACATCTTGGCAACAGGTGTCAACAAATCCTGTGTCTCTACGCACAAGTGGTTGGATTCTGTGATTTTGTGACATCCTTGGCTGCTGTAGGTGAGGTGAACTATTGAGTGGGGGTGTCACAATACGAAATGGCCGTAGTCCTCTGTAGTTCCCGTGGCTATAATCGTACCGGAACAGTCATGTCATTCCGGCATTACTGTTTCATTGGCAGAACAGCCAGATCGCAATTCCTCAATCTGTTCGGCGTCTGCCCTGACTGTTGTCTACTGCTGGCTGGGAATGGGGCAGCAGTAATTGTAGCAGCAGAGGGACATCCGGAGTCATGAACCGGGTGTGGCCCAACCCCCATAGAGTGTCAGGAGTTAAGGGCCGAAACACTTGCTTGAAGGGGGCTTCTTCTTCTGAGGACTCTCTGCTGCCACGCTCTCCACGAGCTTCTTATGTGTGAGTGTTTTGTGTCTCCGTGTGTATGTATGTGTGTATGTGTGTATGCGCGCGCGCGCGCGCGCGCGTGTGTGTGTGAGTGTGTGTATGTGAGTGTCTGTGTGTGTCTTTGTGTTTGTGTGTGTGTGTGTGTGTGTGTGTGTGTGTGTGTGTGTGCGCGCGCGCGCGCGCGCGCGCGCGTGTGTGTGTGTGTGTGTGTGTGTACAAAGGACATTATGTGTGAAAGAGAGAGAGAGAGAGAGAGAGAGAGAGAGAGAGAGAGAGAGAGAGAGAGAGAGAGAGAGAGAGAATGAGAGAGATGAGAGAGACAGAGCACAAACCAATAATTTGTGAATGTCATGATATAGGGAATACATTTCTCTGGTAGCGTTTGAATACCATGATATATGAACACACCTTCTTAATAATAACGTATCTCTCAATAACAATCACCAGATTTAACATCCCATGTAAAGGAAAGATTCCAAAGAACAATTGCAGTTCTTTACAGAATGGAATGGAACCGTGTCATTTGAACGCCCTAACTAAGATTGGAATCTAACTGTACAGAAATATCTATACTTTCTAGTTGCAAAGCGATCTGAAGCGATCAAAGCTAAGTGAATTTTCGGTATTTTTTTTTCCTTTTTTTGTTTCACCTGAAGAAGACCTAAGAGGTCGAAACGCGTTGTGTTTTGTCTTGTGACTCGTTTGTCCACGTTTTCTCTGGGCGGTTCGCTGACATTTATTTAAGACCTATACTTTCGTTTTGTTTAGCAAAACTGTCTTCAAACCTGTAGAAACTGATCACTGAATTCCATAACGATTTTTTTGCTTTTTTTTTTTTCCAAATGAATTGTTGACGTGCTGTTTGGCTTCCAAACAAGGGACACAGTAGTTGATAGCTGCCGTTTTGCATGTTTTAATGAGCGGTTGGTCGGAAATACACAGTGAACCTTTTGTTACTACAGCCTGCTGATATAAAATTGCTCCCTTCATTTCTGAAACCGTCGTGAAAACCACAACTGGGAATGAGGGAATGACTCATCTCTGACATATATACTTCCTTCTCAGAACTACAGGATAGCATTTCCTGAGTGCTTTTGGACAAACAAAGTTGAATGGACAAAGGCACAATGGACTCGGCGTTCTCTGCGTTTCTGCAGTTTGCTTTGCCCTGAAAATCAGTGAACTAAGCCGCGATCATGTAAACCCAGCTTTGAATATTTCATGATCCGCAGGTATCGCTCGTCACAGCACACATCTTCCACCCCCCTCCCCTGCCCCTATCCCTCCTCCCCCTCCCATATTCCCCCCTTTCTTGTTTCTACAAGAATGGTGTTTATTTCCTGCTGAAGAAGAACTGGAAAGGCAACTTGGGATGGTATTCAGAGAGAGGAGAGAGAGAGAGAGAGAGAGAGAGAGAGAGAGAGAGAGAGAGACAGAGACAGACAGACAGAGACAGAGACAGAGAAAGAGAGAGCGAGAGAGACAGACAGACAGACAGACAGACAGTCAGACAAAGAGAGAGAGAGAGAGAGAGAGAGAGAGAGAGAGAGAGAGAGAGAGAGAGAGAGAGAGAGAGAGAGAGAGACATAGTTCACAACAAGCATGAAAACAATCACTTACAAACTGCATTGATGCTTTAATCGGATGGTGCCTTATAATCAGTGAATTTGAACACATAAATTAACGTTTTTTTGTCTCCGCCTCTCAAAGCCATTTATCAACCCAAAGACTCTTGAAGTCAGGGCCAGATTCATAGAAAAAAAAAATCCTTCTCCTTATAGAACTGGTAAGCGTCAGTATGTTTTTTTAAAAAAGTTTTTTTTTTTATTTATGTAAATCTTATTGGCTAGAGGAATGGAAACGCTTGATGGACTCCGTTATATGATATTCCTGAGAAAGAACTATTGATTGAGAGATGATACGAATACAACGTCAGTGTAGTAGAAACAAGAGGTGGGAGGGGGAGGTTTCTGCCGCAGAGAGCGAGGTGTGCTGGTTATGAAATATGGATGCTGGTGTTGCATCACTGGTGTGTTGTGACGAGTGTGGCAGGCGCGTGGTCCTCTAGGGGAAGAACTCAGAATGTTTCCTCTATGTCACAGTTATAGAGTGGTTTGCATGTTAAATTTTCACCTCCACCCTCTCTCTCTCTCTCTCTAGTGACGGAAGAAGCAACTTTCCGGTACTAGTCATCGAAAGAAATTTGTATTTTTTCTCAGGACTGATAAAAATACTCAAGAGTGGTTCAGGAATAATTTTCCTTAGGCTTGTTTACTTAAACGTGCTTGTGCTTCAACTGACAGACAGAATTAGAGATGAGTTTCAAACATGACAATGTGTGAGCAACAAAGAACTGACACAAGTTAAGTGTGCTTTCACACACCAACTTTACTTGTGTACACAAGAGTAAAATACACCAATCAATAGAACTTCAGTCGAATCAGTCTTTGCTTGGGCTGCACTTTTCCCACGTTATCTCACCACAGACACAGGGGATGTTCTTGATGACCTGACTCAGAGTCCACTTGGTCATTTAGCTGGTTAGCTGTCCACACACCAGTTGCAAAGTGAAACGACTGCAGGCGGAAATCTAAACAAATCTTAAATAAATGTCAGCGAACCGCCCAGAGAAACGTGGACAAACGCCTTCCTTGCGCTGAACTCAGAAGCAATCTGAAGCGATCAAAGCTAAGTGCATTTTCGTTATTTTGTCCGTCTTTGTTTCACCTGAGGAAGAGGAAGACCTAAAACGCGTTGTGTGTTGTCTTGTGACTCGTTTGTCCACGTTTCTCTGGGCGGTTCGCTGACATTTATTTAAGATTTGTCCACACACCAGTTCATCTCATGAGGAACATGCTTAAAGGAAACAGAGCATTGCAACACCGTTACATCTATAACTTGCCAGACAAATGACATGAACTTTGGACAACAGCCTTCACACCGAAATTTCACGCACCAAGGACTTGCTTAAGGAGTCGAGTAGTTATTGAGTGGCACGGTTAGATTGTTTTGAGAACTTTTATCGCGTCTGAAAGTGGATTTTCCTCGTTCTCTTTCATATGACCATCAAGGTACAACCCAGGTGGTTCCAAGCAGACAGATGAAAACGAAAGGAATGGGACTATTTGGGAAAGACCACCTGGCGCAAAGACAGGGTCTCGGAAGAGAGTGAATGCCTGAAATGTGATATCAGCTAAGGGGAAGGTCATATAATTATAAATGATGTCATCCTTGGAAATCCCCCCCCCCCCCCCCCCCCCCCAAACAAGTGAAAATGATAGATGAGGGTTGTTATTTTGATCAATTATTAATTTGATACAAATGCTGGCTCAAGCTTATACCAGGCCGCAGAACGCTAACATGGATTCTCTAGTGGTTTGGTGCACAATTCTGATTGTGGAGTGTGGCCACAAAGAAGCTCAGCGACGCTGATACTCAATCAGCTCTACAAAGGGAAAGTAAAGTTTCTGTTGACACTTGCCTATCCAGTTTTCAGCTGAACGACCAATTATCCTAAAAGCATTGATTCCGTTCATTCTAGACCATTATCTGAAGATCAGAAACCCGAGTCCTGACAAGCCCGTTGGATCAATGCGGTTGTCTGGCGTCTGCGAAGTGAAATCCATGGGGACTGCCACCTTCACCTGTTATCTTTCTCTTGCACTGTAGCCTCGGGGCTGGCAGATATGTTGCGTATAGCGTTATGTATGCACACACACACACACACACACACACACACACACACACACACACACACACACACACACACACACACTCGCGCGTGCAGCCTTGCACGCACACACACACACACACACACACACACACACACACACACACACACACACACACACACACACACACACACACGCGCGTGCAGCCTTGCACACGCACGCGCGCGCGCGCGCGCGCGCGCGCGCGCACCACGCACACACACACACACACACACACACACACACACACACACACACACACACACACACACACACACACACACACACACACACACACACACACACACACACACACACACACACACACACACACACAGACACACACACACGCACGCACACACACACACACACACACACACACACACACACACACACACACACACACACACACACACACACACACACACACACACACACACACACACACACACACACACACACACACACACACACACACACACACACACACACACACACACACACACACCACACACACACACACACACACACACACACACACACGCACGCACGCACGCATGCACGCACGCAAGCACGCACGCAAGCACGCATGCACACATGCGAGTGATTCTTTCACTCGTAGTTTGAAAAAGGACCAAAAAAAAGACATTTTACTCCCTGGTTTCTCCATGCATGTCCCACCTCCCTTGTAAAAAGTCTTCCTAACTGAACTAGCCCCATATCATTTACCTCTACCATCCAGCTTTGTAAGCATGATGTATCCCAGTCTCAGTTGTTTGGACATGTCCATAGCAAAAACTCTTCGGCCAGTATATGCGTGTGTGTGTGTGTGTGTGTGTGTGTGTGTGTGTGTGTGTGTGTGTGTGTGTGTGTGTGTGTGTGTGTAAACACTTACCGACATTTTAAACATACTTGAAAGTGGACCTTATTCGCGTTATATAGACATGCCATGTTGCCATGATGGGCTTGTTTTACTAAGGACTGAGGGAATGCCAAGAAACAGTTCTTCGCTTAGAACAATGTTCAGTGACCATTTGAACGAAAATGAGGTAAGATAATGCTGCTTACAGCCCAGCCGACCGCAAAGGACCCTATCAGGGCTGTCACCGCGTTGAAGTCAACTCACAAGTCATACATTTATACAGCTCTTTAAAGTACATCTTCTAAAAGCACACCTGAAATTTTGTTTAAAATCTTTTCACTATGAAATCTCAGATCCAATGGAAAATGTTGATATCTCTCAAGAATTGAAAGATCGCATCAGGTGGAACATCTCTGAACAAGGTTTTCATGGAATCTGCTGTAAAATGCTTATGTCTCACATCATGCAAGTCCCAGCACTCTAAAAGAATGTTTCACTGTGAGTGGAACATGACATGGAATGCACCACGGAGCTTCTTCACTCTTTAAAAGGTAGGAATGAGTAAAATATGAATGGCCGGTGCAGCCGGCACAGAACTGTTTTTCTTTGCGACCACCTGAGGTGGATGAGAGGAACTCTTTTAGGTTTGGACGGATCTGAAAGAGTTTGTTATCCGTCTGTGTATTCCAATCGCCCTGCCAGAGGTCTCTGACATAATCATGGGTTTTGATCTGTGTAGGGGATAGATATGTTAAACAGTTTCCCTGTAATGGCATTCTTGGCCTTAAGGTCAGCCATTTCATTCCCTTTAACGTCTTTGTTCTGTCTACAACCCAACAGAAGCCGAAAGCCATGTTTACCCTATGTATGATGAAATCAGATCAAATACCCGAGCGGCACTGAAACATCCCTACGTAAATATTTTGTGTCGTGGATCGGTGACACATATTCGAAAACTAGCTATGTCTATCTTTTTTTTTTAATGCTTTTCCTCAGAGAAAACCCGTCGTGGACTGTGTGTAAATGTGCTTCTGTTGTCCAAACTGCGCATAAGATGAATGTACAGCGGGTTTTTACTTTGTTTGTGCTGTTGTTTTCTAAGTACATTTGGTTTTGTATCTTCATTTTACTTTCCAAACGCTACCTGACTTGATAAATTAAACTATTCCCGTCTCTCTCTCTCTCTCTCTCTCTCTCTCTCTCTCTCTCTCTGAGATCTGAGATCAGCTAACCTTGCAATTTTATGTGCAAATGGTCTTTTTCAGGGCAAAGAATTGCTTCTTTTTTGAGCTCGACACTTGAGGGCATTTTTCTCCAAATGTTTGCTCTATATATTATTATATTTATCTCTCTCCTCCCTCCCTCTCTCTCTCTCTCTCTCTCTCTCTCTCTCTCTCTCCTTCATAGGTATTCTCCCCCACCCTCCCTTCTGTCTTGCTTGAAGGTGGTTGTGGTTGGTATAATATGTGAACAAATTCACGATTTGGAATGACATGTGAACAACTTCTTTATGGAGGTGAAATGTGAACGGAGCTTTCGTTTCTACTCCACAATTAAGAGAATGTTTGTGACGGTCTCTCTCTCTCTCTCTCTCTCTCTCTCTCTCTCTCTCTCTCTCTCTCTCTCTCTCTCTCTCTCTCTCTCTCTCTGTGCCTCCGTTCGTGCGTGCGTGCGCGCGCGCGCACTCTCGCATCCTATCCCCATTTGCGCTCTCTCTATATATATCTTCCGTGCTACTCCGATTTGTACCCCCCTTCTCTCTCTCTCTCATTCTCTCTCTCTCTCTCTCCTCTCTCTGTCTGTCTCTCTGTCTCTCTGCCTCTCTCTCTCTCTCTCTCTCTCTCTCTCTCTCTCTCTCTCTCTCTTTCTCTCTTCCATCCCTCCCTATCATACCCCATCTGTACACACATCTCTCTCTCTCTCTCTCTCTCTCTCTCTCTCTCTCTCTCTCTCTCTCTCATGAGTGAAGAGACATTACAAATGGCCACTCCAGCTCTTTCCTCAACAAGAAACAGACGGCAGTGCAGCAGCAAGGACAGGTGGGAGGAGGTCTGTGCTGTGGTAAGCGAGGTCTGCTGTCATGAAATATTGATGCTGGTGTTGCAGGGCAACGGCATTGTCCACTGATTTGGAAGAATTACCACACCACAGAAACGTGGAGACGAAAGAGTCCATTGTACGCCCCCCCCCCCCCCCCCCCCCCCCCCCCTTTTTTTTCATTTCAATCAAATTGTGTTGTTAAAAAATAACCATGATCAATGTTCTGTAGCTCTGCAAAGAAAACTATTTCTGTGAGAATAGTAATTTCATTTTATTGTTCTTGAGACGGTGTGGAAAGGAAGGAAGCAGATACAGGCAACGTTTTAAAGCGTCGCTTAATGACAGTCTATTACGAATCACCGGCCATAAATAATGCACAACGACAACCGCCTCGGGAATACTTGTGATTTTGGAAGCCTGCAATCATTATTGATTCAGAAGGTATGAAAATCAATTCTACTTCTTAGAGGTTTGGAGTACAGTTTAGAGTACGTTCAAATGAAAGGAATGTTTCATTCCGTTCTGTGAACAGCTACGTGTTTTTTTTTTTTTAAACTTTGCTTTTCATACAATGTTAAGTCCGGCTTTATTACTGAGATATGTTTGTTGCTAAAGACACGTTACTATTTATCATGACGTTTGAACATTGATTATCAAAGCCGGTCTCTCTGTCTGTCCCTCTGTCTGCCTGTCTGTCTGTCTGTCTGTCTCTCTCTCTCTCTCTCTCTCTCTCTCTCTCTCTCTCTCTCTCTCTCTCTCTCTCTCTCCAGTGGACCTACCCCCTCTGTACCACCCTCTCTCTCCCTCTCTCTCTCCCTCTGTGGTTGAAGAGACATTACAAATGGCCACTCCAGTTCTTTCCCCAACGTCAAGAAACAGACAGCAGTGAAGCAGCAAGGACAG
>JADBJO010001101.1:115000-155000 GCA_016801955.1 Conus betulinus
GTGTGTGGTGTGTGTGTGAGTGTGTGTGTGTGTGTGTGTGTGTGTGTGTGTGTGTGTGTGTGTGTGTGTGTGTGTGTGGTCATCCTTGGTGAGCTAACCATAGGGGTAAACAAATAGAAATAAAACAATTCAAAAATTAGAAAAAGTGAAAAAATATAATAATAATAATAAAATACAATATAAAATAAAATTGAATAAAAAAAATGAAAATAAAATTAAAAAAAAAAAAGTACCAGCCAGCGAAGTACTGTGGTAAAAAATCAATACTGGCAGGCCGTGGGTCATCCTTCTGATCAGAACAGGTTTCCTTCACTCAACGGATACTTCACTAAAAGTGCTGCTTAAGAATTCTGACCAACACTGCTGCTGTCTCTGTCTGTCTGGCCTGATTGATGCTAACACTCATTGTTCGTGTAACAAACATTGTGTGCAGGCCAGTCATGAAGTTTCATCCCCAATGAACAAAACGTCTCAAATTTTGGACCCTTCATGCCGTGGTCTTATTTGGACTTTAGGTTTGAATTCCTCTCCACTTTTATGTCCTTGGTGAGCTAACGTTGGGGGTCATCCTTGGTGTGCTAACGTTTGGGGTCATCCTTGGTGAGCTAACGTTGGGGGTCATCCTTGGTGAGCTAACGTTGGGGGTCATCCTTGGTGAGCTAACGTTGGGGGGTCATCCTTGGTGAGCTAACGTTGGGGGTCATCCTTGGTGAGCTAACGTGGGGGGTCATCCTTGGTGAGCTAACGTTGGGGGGTCATCCTTGGTGAGCTAACGTTGGGGTCATCCTTGGTGTGCTAACGGTAGGGTCATCCTTGGTGTGCTAACGTTGGGGGTCATCCTTGGGAGGTTATTCTTGGTGAGGTAACGTTGGGGTCATCCTTGGGGGGTCATCCTTGGTGAGCTAACGTTGGGGGTCATCCTTGGTGAGCTAACGTTGGGGGTCATCTTTGGTGAGCTAACGTTGGGGGATCATCCTTGGTGAGTAACGCTGGGTCAACCTTGGCGAGCTAATGTTTGGGTCATCCTTGGTGAGCTAACGTCGGGGGTCATCCTTGGTGAGCTAACCTGGGGGTCATCCTTGGTGAGCTAACGTTGGGGGTCATCCTTGGTGACCTAACGTTGGGGGTCATCCTTGGTGAGTAACGCTGGGGTCAACCTTGGCGAGCTAATGTTGGGGTCATCCTTGGTGAGCTAACGTCGGGGGTCATCCTTGGTGACCTAACGTTGGGGGGTCATCCTTGGTGAGCTAACGCTGGGGTCATCCTTGGTGAGCTAACGTTGGGGGTCATTCTTGGTGAGCTAACGTTGGGGGTCATACTTGGTGAGCTAACGTTGGGGGTCATCCTTGGTGAGCTAACGTTGGAGGTCATCCTTGGTGAGCTAACGTTGGGGTCATCCTTGGTGAGCTAACGTTGGGGGTCATCCTCAGTGAGCTGACGTTGAGGTCATTTGGTATCAGACAAGTCATGGGGTTGTGCCGGAAGAGATGTGGTAGCGCTGTCTGGGGAGGAACGTTAATCTTCAAGGGTTGACTGCCAGAACCCAGTATCACTCTATATATATATATATATATATATATATATATATATATATATATATAGAGAGAGAGACTGGGTTCTGGCAGTCAACCCTCGGTTTAATCGCGCTGGCTCTGCAACCAAACAATCATTGTCAACCGTAAGTAGGGGCTTAAGTAGGTGGCGTCCTGCATATGCAGGATCAGCACAGCACACTACTGAACACCATTAGACTGATTCAGCAGCTGTGCAGTGTTTCCTCTGGTGGATCGACGACAACGTGATGACTGTATAATGACTATGCTCTGAATTGCCAGTATCAAGGCTGCGGCAGGACAAAGCAGGCATCGCTGTGAATATGGAGCCTGACTGAACTGTGTCAGAGTTGTGCCAGTGAAGTGTGGTATGGGAGATGAACAGCGAACAGAAAGCAGCCATCTTTACGCAGCACAATCCTATCAGTTCTCGCAGTTTCAGTTTTCTATCCCTTCCCATTTCTGTTACATTTCTCCGCCACTGCCGTCCCTGGACGAGAAACAGCTGATGGTGACGGTGATGGTGGTAGAAATAGGGCTGAAGACAGTTGGTGGAACAGACAGGAGAGAAGAAAAAACTATGGGAGATTACAAGATTCAAAAGGCGAGACTCAAAAGTTCAAGGTTACTGTTTCATGATAAATGTTTTTTTTTTTTGTTACAAAGAAAGAGGAGATAGTTGCTATTTCTTGAAATCATCCATTGAAGACAGCATGTACTTCGACATGCAAACAGTGGCTTTTTATGTGTAAACAATAATGTTTCTAGCTTTACACTGTGTAAGACACTGAATAATGATTCAAACGAAAGAAAACAACTTCACCACTGTAGCAGGATATAAGCAGAAAGAATAATAACTGATACTTGTATTCCAAACTTCCATCAACATGTTCCTTTATAAAACACCTTTAAAGGCATACAAGTATGCACACAGATAGGTCATAATTATGTGTCTTCTTGTGTTATTAAAATCTTTTTTTTCCTTGAATCAAACCTACTGTTTTCGTGGTGATCACATTTAACCACAATATGGGTCAAAAAAGAGCAATAGGAACACACAGTTACAAATCTATGACTGTAGTGATAATTACATTTCCTATGTTAAGAAGAGTATCTAGCACATCACTTTCTTAAAAGTGAGATGATTATTTTAGCGAAGAAAAACACTTGAACAAGAAAGCTTTTGCTTCTAGTACAGTTCCATAGGTCAGGGAAGGTTATTGGCACTGTAGAGAGCCGTCTCCTGTGTTCATGAAATATTGATGCCGGTGTTTCATGACGAGCGCATTACTGACTCTTTCCGGGGGATTAGCCAGTGCGGGAGTGCTGTGGTGTGGGACCCTATTGTAGTTTTCCCGCCAAAGACTAATAAATCTTGCCTGTCAAAACGCCCTGCAGTTAGGCGCCTGGTTAGCCCAGTGGAAGATCTTATTGCTAGACATTGTGAATTCGGAAGCTGGTACCATGTGTATACACCACCATGCCATTCGTTTTACTCAGTTCAGTGCATGGTCGTTCTGGTGGTATTAGAGGTGTGCTGGACAGGTCAAATCAGTCTGCTGTCCTGGAATGGTCGTTTTTCTTGTCGTTCTGGTGATGTTAGACACGTGATAGCGGTTCTGTCATTCTACTTTCCAGTGATAGTTTTTTTTTTATGACTGTTATATTTAGTCTGAAAACGCTGATAATGGTATAACATGGTTAGAATTATTCATTCTGTCCTCATGTTTTACACAGAAAAAAATGAAATGATAATTCGTGAGCGTTTGTGTTGTACATTTTTTACACCACTACGTTAGTGAGTCTATTCCACAAAACAACAAACAAACTAACTAACATGAACCCATCAGATGTCATTATAGCAAGTGGTTTTGGATTAGGCAGGACACATAAATTATTATTCTTTATTCTGTAATGAGACTTTGTTGATGGATTATAAGACAAAGAGGGTACTGTAAGATTTAATGCAGTTTGAGGAAAATGATGCAACAGAGTGGACACAAAGCGCGCGCGCTTGTGTGTGTGTGTGTGTGTGTGTTGTGTGTGTGTGTGTGTGTGTGTGTGTGTGTGTGTGTGTGTGTGTGTGTGTGTGTTTTGTGTGTGTGTGTGTGTGTGTGTGCGCACGCGCGCATGTGTATGTGCATGTCCACACGTGTGTGTATGTGTGTGTGTGTGTGTGTGTGTGTGTGTGTGTGTGTGTGTGTGTGTGTGTGTGTGTGTGTGTGTGTTTGTGCATGAGAGAGAGAGAGTCTGTGTCCACATGTTGTTCACCAGTCTCTCTCTCTCTCTCTCTCTCTCTCTCTCTCTCTCTCTCTCTCCTCTCTCTCTCTCTCTCTCTCCCCTTCTGTGTGTGTGTGTGTGTGTGTGTGTGTGTGTGTGTGTGTGTGTGTAAGATCTGGCAAACAATTCTACAGTTTTCACCAGTTAACAGATGCTAAGCCAGTGCAGCAGAAACGAGAGATAAAAGCGAAGTTTGTAAATGCAGATGATTTGAATCCAGACGGTTCTGGAATAATGATGCTGGTACTGGTATTACATGATCACCACACTCACTGTCTTCACAGGATTCCAATTGACCAGAGTACATCCGGTGAGCAAAGACTCCATTCAAAATATGATTCCCAAATACTACCCACGACCTGTCCTGTTATACAGACAAACGAGGAAATGGTGTGTTTAGCAGTTTCGAAATACATATCGTGTATTAGTTTTCCCTTTTTTTTTTGGTAGGAAATTTGGAACGGGTTTCAAGAAGGACCTGATGCCAAGAGCATTATATGTTGAACATTTTGAGATATAGAATAGCATTGAAGAGAAATCGTTTGTTATCAGAATAAGTCATTTCAACTAATGGGCTTCAGGGTAAGATGTGGTAACATTCATATATATATATATATATATATATATATATATATATATATACAATGAAACAATAAATTCCAAGGATAAGTACCGAGCACCATTCCAGCAACTTACAGAGCAGCTAGATGTTGCAATGATTAGGTGTCTTAAGAGGTTATCTTTTTATATTTTCTACTTTTCACAAGAAAATGTAGCTTGTTTTGCTCTTTCATGATTTTCTTTTGCTTCTTAGATGGCACCTTTAGTTTTTTTTTTGAAAACTCAACAAACATACTATGGTATTGCACACCAGCCTTTTTCTGGTATAGCATTCTTCTTAAAACCGAAAAGGCAGAGGAGTCAAATTACCACTTTCCGTGGTCACTGAAGAGAAACAATCAGGTTTCGAAATACCGGTATCTGACCAGGAGTTATATGTTAGTGAGCTTTCTCCCCATTGGAGATGGTCTCCCGCTTTGGAGACTATAAGCTTGCTGAAGGTTCATTTTGAGAGAGCATTTATTTATTCCCCATTCACCCACTCAAGCACATACTGTCAGTTAGGCAAAATCATCAACCACTGCAGATATGAAGGCTTATCACCCCCTTATTTCTATAATCTGAGACATAAGAGCAAGCTTTGTTTATAATTCTATATATATGTTCCTGTCTTTGTCTGTCTGTCTGTGTGTCTCTCTCTCTCAGTGTGAGGTAAATCACAGATTGCCACTCCAGTTTTTTTTCCCAGCTAGAAATAATGGCCCAGTGCAGCGGAACAGAGAGGTGGAAGGGAGGAAGGCTTCTGCTGCAGTGAGCGTGGTCTGCTGGTCATGAAAGATGGACGACAGTGCTGCATGACCACGGCATCGTTCACTGACTTCCAGGCATTAACACTCAGCACAAGTCTGAAGAGCAAGGAGTCTATTGCACGTTTGTCATTCAATCTTGCTTGTCAAAAAACTCTCAGGAATATCCTGCAGTTTTTGGAACAGGCCGATAGTTGTCAGAGAATAATGATTTCCGTTTGTGTGGGTCTCAGGGTGGTTTAGAAAGGAGATTTTATCTTCATTTTGTAGTGATGAGGTTTTACAGAGCAGGGAGGAATGGAAAACAATTTTTTTTTATGTCCAAGACGAGCTGAAGTCCCTTGTCCATTTTTATTTTGCCCGAGGCTTCTAAAATGTGCAACCGTAATAATGACAAAAAAGTCAGATCTTGGAAGCCAGGATGTGCAACGTTTACTGATGTGGAAGACTGTCAATGTCACTATTATATTTATCACTGATCATTTTCAGAGATATGCTTATGGTTTAAAAACACACACACACACACACACACACACACACACACACACACACACACACACACTTCTCTCTCACTCTCTCTCTCTCTCTAAATATATATATATATATATATATATATATATATATATATATATATATATATATTATATACAGACACAATCACCGTGTCTCCCTGATGAGTCCGATCCAGCGGACGAAAGGCCTCGGAGGCAGGCGACACATATACATCTGTCTTCAGGAGGGATTGCGATAGTTTCCTCATGCAGCTAGTGAAGGGGTTTTCATATTTATGATATACATTTTCCCATTTATTTCATCTTCAATTTTATTTTTCCCTCTCAATTTCAAATCTTTGCCAAATCATTACTATAATGATGGAAGAATTGTTAACCTGCTCTTGTTTTCCCCCACTTCTTAATTGTTCTGCATTTATATATATATATATATATATATATATATATATATGTGTGTGTGTGTGTGTGTGTGTGTGTGTGTGTGTGTGTGTGTGTGTGTGTGTGTGTGTGTGTCTTTTTCTGTCTGTCTCTCTGCCTCTTTGTCTGTCTGTCTGTCTGTTTATCTATCCGTCTGTCTGTCTCTCCCTCGTGCTCACTTGCTCTCTCTCCCTCTCACTCTTTCTCTAAGAGTGGAATGAATCACAAATTGCTACTCCAGTCCTTCCCAGCATGAAATAATCGCCAGTATAGCAGAAACGAGGTGTGTGGTTGGGAGGTGGTGGGTCGTTTGCGCTACGGTGAATGTGCTCTGCTGCTCATGAAATATTGATTCTGCGGTTGCATGACCACGTCACTGTTCACTGATTTCAAGGGATTAACAAACATCAGAAGTGTCGGGGAACAGTAAATCTATTGTACGTTTTGTAATTCAATCTTCTTCGCTAAAAAAAATCAACGAATGATTTCCTGCAGTTAGGGACAGTAAGTCTATTGTACGTTATGTAATTCAAGTTTCCTCGTCAAAAAAACAATGAATGAATGATATCCTGCAGTTAGGGATAGTAACTCTATTGTACGTTTTGGATATCAGTCTTCGTCAAAAAAAAAAAAAATCAATGAATGATATGCTGCAGTTCTGGAATAGGAAGATATTTGTAAAAGAATCAGGATGCTTCGAAAAGGAAGGAAGCAATTTCATCAAGATTCTGAAGTGATAAGATTTAAGAGGGCAGATAGAACGTGAAAGCAGCATTTCTGATGCCCGAAAGAGCCTAAAGTAACAAACATCTATTTATATGTTGTCCTGTAATCTGCTTGTCTGTATTGTCTGCGGAAATATGATCTTTCCTTTTCAAAAAAATATAATTGCTTCAATTTCTGCTTTCAGTCACCTCGCTTTGAAACTGTCTATTCACAGTTTTGTTGAATACTAGCCACTAAGTAAATACAGAAAGCCACAATGACCAGATTTTGGGAAGCAGGGATGTGCAGCAGCTATGGACATGGACGACTGTGTAAATACATTTCATATTCACTTCTCAGAGCTTTAGCTATATTTTTGTAAAGAATGAATCGGATCTATCCTGTGCAGTCAGATCGTGATCTTATGTAGGAGATGCAGGTGACAAGGAGGGTTCCTTACATTTAGTACATGACTCAGAAGCAATGCAGCGTCTCCTCTGGTAGGGTGACAACAGCTTTCTGACTTTGCACTAAATTGTTTGCTGTCAGTGTCATGGCTATGATGGGACCCGGCAGGCAAGGCTGTGAATGGTGAGGGGTCAGGAAGAATTGTGTCTGACTAGCGCCAATGAAGTGGCGTAGAACATGAGAAAGGAAAAGAAAAGCATCCGTCTTTCGTAGGGGTTGCCCTTTCAGTTCTCTACCTCTTCCCATCCCCGCTACATTTCTCTGCCACTGCTGTCCCCAGCCAGGACACGGTGGATGGGATGGTGACCTTCATCTCCTTTCCCTTGACTAACGCCTTCGTCATTTTGAAGATTCTGTAGACTCTAACGGGGGTTTGCGTGAAGCTGAAGTCACTTGAAGTAGTGTTTGTTGGGTCGGGGTGTTGGAGGGATGGGGACAGGGGGGGGTGGGGGGGGTGGGGGGGGGGAGGGGGGAGGGGGGGGGTTCAGAGATTCGGGATTTTGAGCCCTCCAGGTTGGAGCTTAGGGCAACCTCAGCAGAAAGGCTGTTCCAGTCAGATATGGTCCTAGGTAGAGAGTTCTGCAGCTGGAAAGGTGGTAGGTTGCTGGATGGGACCGTCGGGTTCCTTTGGGTGCAGAGGGATTCTGAAAGGGCTTGTGGCACGTGTTTGATGATAAGTTTCCGTTGTGGTATGGTGATGGTGATACGGACAGGGCTGAGGACAGTCAATGGAAGAGACGGAAGAAGGAAATGTATGGGAGAGATTACAAGATTGAAAAAAAAAACCGGATTCAAAAGTGCATAGGTTCTGTTTCATAATAAATAAAAGCAACAATGTTATTATAAAAAAAAGAGGAGATGAATCATTGTTTTCATGAACTATGAATTATCTAAAGAGATAGGATTGAACAAGACGTGAAAAATAGTCATTTTTGTGTGTATAAACAGTAGTTTTCATTAGCTTTACATTATTAAGGCATTGAATAATGAATCAAACCAAAGAAAACAACTTTGTGACTGTAGCAGATTATGAGATGTGAAGAATAATAATTGCTGCTATTATTTTCAGCGTCCCATTCCCTTACCAAGCATTTGTAAAGACATGCGAGTGCGCACTCAGATAAGTCACGATTGCACATTTTCATGAATAGTGGTAATCTGTTTTTCATGTACCAATGTTACTTTTTTTCTTAGTGATCCCATTTGAGCGCAATGTGGGGGGATAATAGTGACGAAAAGAGTAGTTTTGACTTTACTGATAATTACATTTCACATATGAAGAAGAATAATCAACATTTATTTTCTGAAAATGATAGTGCTGTTTCCTCATAAAAAAACCTCTTGTATAAGAGCTTTTGCTTCTAGTACACTTCCATAGGTAAGGCAAACATTATTGACACTGTAGAGAGCCGTCTCCTGCGTTCATGAAATATTGATGCCGTTGTTCAATGACGTGGGCATTACTGACTTGTTCCGCCAGATTAACCAAAAACCACAGTGCTGTGGTGTGGGACCCTTTGTAGTTTCCCCGTCATGGGCTAATAAATCTTTGCCTGTCAAAAAACCCGGCAGTTCGAGTTAGCTCAGGAGAAGACTTTGTAGCTAGACATTGTTTGAAACCTGGTCCTCTGTTAACATCACTGTTTGTATTGTCCATCTCAATGTGTCATCATCCCTGTGGCGTTCGAGGTGTGTAAGATAGGCCGCATTAGTTCACTGTCCCTGGAATGATAATTCTCCTGGTCCTTCTGGTGGTCTCACCGAAGTGACAACATCTCTATCTTTCGGTCTGTAAAAAACACAGATGATGGTTTTGCATCGTTGAAATTATCCATTGCACAATCAAAATTAACACAGAAAGAGTGAAATGCTAATGTGTAAAAGTTTGTTGTACATGTTCACTAGGACAGCGAGTCTACAACGAAAATGCACCTTCTAGGCGTCATTATGTCAAGTCTTGGGCAGCATATGAAAACTGTTATGTCATGTTCTGTACTGAGACGTCTGATGATCACACACACACACACACACACACACACACACACACACACACACACACACACACACACATGGTGCATTCTCTCACAGTCACGCACTCCTCTGTGTGCACGTAAACACACACACACACACACACACACACACACACACACACACACACACACACACACACACACACACACGAAATTAGAACCCGCATCCACCATGGAAGGTAAACCACCGTCACCATTTTCGGCTGCCTTCGCTCCCGGCAAGGATCAGAAAGCGAGAAGGAGAGGCGCCAATAGGACTGGCACTGCGATCTGGTTCTGCTGCTCATTCAACAGCGATGCTGGGAATTACATGATTACACCATCACCCACACTTGTCACAGGAGTGACAGAGAACTACGCCCATTTCATGTGTGTCACACCTCTGCCACTGCATCCAATCTGTAAAAACCCAGACAATCATAAACCAAGCGTTCTGAGTTTCGAAGGATCTGTCATAAATGCCGACAGGATTTTCTGTCCTTATTTTATGAGGTTTGAAAACAATTATTCTGATATTATGCAGCCACACCATGAACGACAGTTTTCACAGGATTTAAATATATCAAAAACTAAATCCTAAACAACCTTTTTCCCATCATTCCCTTGTAAACCCCTTGTATACCCTGTCACAAGGTATGGTATTTGCTTGATCTGTGCACAGCAGGAATATGGAATTAAACGTTGCATCAGCTTTGCACTGGGTTGCGGTCTGGTAATGATGATAAGAGTGAGGTATTGAGTCACAGGCCTGATACTGTTCGTAATACAGTGATAGTTTAGAAAAGGCACTGCATTCGGTTTTGTTTATTGATTGATGTTGAAGGTTTCTTGCCTATAACCTAGGGATATCATAATCATATGAATGCATCAATTAAGGAGCAGTATGATGCTTTTTAAATGTCTAAGGTTTCATGATGTGGTTTTCTTCTGTACAAATTCACCAAATTCCCTGTACAATTCCCAACTGCCTTATCCATCCTGCAGCCTCCTATTCTTTATCCAAAGAACTGCCTTTCATCTACCCCCCCCCCCCTCTCTCTCTCTCTCTCTCCCTCTTTCTCTTAATTTGTCTTTGCCCCTCTTTGTTTTGAGTGTATGTATGACTATATATATAAATGAGACCACGTGCACGCGTGCATATATATATATATATATATATATATATATATATATATCATGAACAATATATAAATGTCCTTAAAAAATGCACCTTATGCTCAACAGAAAAATGGTTGATATTATGTAAACCCCACCTAGCAACTTTGAACACAAAAGTAGAAATAGTAAACAATTGCAGGCACAAATGGAAATCTTTGTTAGCACACCCCACCTGAACAGACCCCAACAAGAACCACAGACCACACGTGCAATGAATAAGATTGTCACGGAATCAGGTACCGCATGCTATGAAAGAGCGACAGCGTGCACTGGAAGGATATCCTGATGAGAGCAAGAGGAAAAAGGCTCGAAACAAGCTTGTAGTTTTTTTATGCTTCATTTTTAACAATATATATATATATATATATATATACACAATGCCTTCGTCAGTTGTAGCTGACCATGGATAGAGTATATCCGACCTAATATTTAACTACCTGGGCTGTCTGCTCGACCCGAGCAGTGTCACCTGTGGCTGTACAGACCGATGCCAGAGGAGACCGATGCGACAGTGTCTGTCGCAGCAGTCACATCTGTAAGTTGACACTGGTTTGTTGGCTGTCATCCCCTTTCTGCGGGCTCGCTTTTCTGCTGCAGCAGCTGTCAGTTTGTCTTAGCCAATCTGCAGCTGTTTCTTGAGAGTGCTGAGAGTGCTTCTCCAGCTGTAGCGGTCTGCTCAGTGCTGATCTCAACTGTCTTCGTGTCTCTTTTGCAAACGTCTTTGTATCTCACCTGTGGGCAGCCAATGCTCTCTAACCCAGTGCTCTCTCTAGAGAGGAAAGACACGCACACTGTCACCATAACATCTCTTTCCAAACTTTCACCAGATGGCTTAATCACGAAACTGGCATTGGCTGTCTCTTACAGAGTGAGTTCTTTAAAACGGAAAGGTAACAAGAATCCCTTTGAAATTAACATTGCCTTTTAGGCTCGCGTTTTTTGCATTCGTTCGTGATGCAATGCCCTGCCTTCGTAGGAGATAATTTTTCAATTGCATATTTCATTTGATGTGATCCACCTGTATATACCTTTGGCTATATCTACCTACCTATCCATCAAACTATGTCTGTCTGTCTGACTGTCTGTCTATTGATATCTATGTCTATACATATACACGCACGCACGCGCGCGCGCGCGCGCACACACACACACACACACACACACACACACACACACACACACACACACACACATACACACCTTCTGTTGGAATCCTCTTCCATCAAACAAGGTAACTTGCTATCTCCATTGAAACTGCCCTCCCAGCAAAGAGCAGAAAGTGAGGAGGAAGTGCACCAATATGATTAGCTCACTGTCATCTGGCTCTGCTGCTCATAGAACGACGTTGCTGGCATTACACGATTACACCATCACCCATACTATACTCGTCACAGGAATGACGTAGAATCACGTCCATTTCATGTTGACAATCCACTCACCAGTCCATCTAATTAACAAAAGCCCAGGCTTTCACAACTCGTAGAAATCAGCGTTCTAGATTTACACAGATTTGCCAATAAATGTTGCCGAGATGTTTTTTTTTAATGAGGTGTGAAGAAAATGCTTCTTTCGAACTCTTGCATCTAGTCAAGTCCCATAGTAAGGAGAGCATTATTGGTGCCATAGAGAGCTGCCTCCTGTATTTGTGAAATATTAATGCTGGTGTTCCATGGCCGCAGTGCTACTGGCTATCTCCCCGTGGATTGGCCAGACTGGCAGACTGTGGCGTGGAACCCGAGTGTAGATTTCCTGTCAATGGCTAATAAAGCTTGCCTGCCAAAAAACCCATTCAGTTGTGCGTCTCGCGTGATTAGTGGCAGAGAAAGGAGTGAGCGGTTAGACGTTCTGAGTTCGAATCCTGCTGATGTCAAACACAGAATTTGTCATTTGTGTGGTATCCCTCTCAAGATTTTGTTATTTTTTGTGGTGTTTGTTTGATACGTACTTCCCAATATGCATTCCTGTCATATTTCGTTGTTTGTTTGTGTGTTTTGTTTATCTGTCTGTTTGTTTGTTTGTTCGATTGTTTGTCCCTTTGCTATTGTTGTTTTCGTCTATCTATTCGTGAGGATGATGGGCTTGTTTCAGTACTAATAGCCTACCTCTCCCGCCTTCCTGAAGTTCTGTTCGAGTAACTTCTTCTTCTTCTTCTTCTCTCTCTCTCTCTCTCTCTCTCTCTCTCTCTCTCTCTCTCTCTCTCTCTCTCTCTCTCTCTCTCTCTCTCTCTCTCTCTGCCTTTTCTTTCAGATTTGTCTTTCTTAGCCGTTGTCCCCCGTTTTTCTTCCCTTGTGGAACGCTCCCTATCTTTGGTTTGGAGACTCTTTCTATACTTTTGTCTTCAATCTATGGCAAGCCAGTGGATTTGTTCTGATGTGCCGATTTCATGGTGAAATTTGTACACACTGCCTAGGTTGGACACTGGCTGTCCATTCCGCTGTGTCTATTTGCCCTTGGGGCTTTTCTAAATGTATTTTGGTATATGCTCTTCATAACTGTGTTTGCGATTTTGTGTATTTTGAACATGAACAATCAAGGGAATTATCGAAGCTTTTGCAGAAGCTTAAGTTTACTTGACTAAGATCTAAATAGTTCAGCAGCTACGTCATTAATAGTTTTCGTTGTTTGTTTATTTTTCAGGGAATAGTAAGTCTGATCATTTGACCCATTCAATATGTACAGATTGTTTATTTTTCAGGAAACAGTGAGTTTGATAACTTGGCCCTTCAAGATGTACATTTTGTTTATTTTACAGGAAAGAGTAAGTTTTGATAATTTGTCCCTCTCAAGATGTACGTTTTGTTCTGAACGAATTTGACAGCCCTGCAGAATCTTAATGAGATTGACTTGGCCATAGTCAGAAAAAGAAACTTAAGACATTACACACACACACACACACACACACACACACACACACACACACACACACACACACACACACACACACCCCATATTTTAGACAATCTCGGCTTGGGAAGATTTGCTGATATTTTAAAAAGAGATTTTGCATTTTGTCAGGTTGGAAACAATGACAATAATACTTGAAAACACAATAATTTTGATTAATTATAGGATTAGTAATACAAAGATGATCGCATTTCACATCTGTTTTAACACTCACTAATCAATCTTGCCTGCCCAAATAAAGAAAATGCAAATTGAGTACAAACCTTATCCATCAGCTTTTGGGTGAGGGGGGTCCCCACTAAATATTATGGTTATTGTGTGTTTGTGACGACTGAAAATGATGAGAAAGGTAGAAACTCCACCAAAGTTACATATTAATCATCTTGAAGAGTTGCAACGTAAAAGACAATCCATTCAACTATGTTGGATGCTGCACTTTAAGGTTTTTAGTCTACGAAATACAACCTGAAAAATATCATGGTTAGATGAACTTCTGATTGAAGTATCAGCATGATGCCTGAACAACACTGAAAGCTTATTCAACTCCGTGTTCTATTCTTTTTTTCTTTCTGTCCCACTCTCCGCCCTTTCTCGTCTTTCCTTTGACTGACCTGTAGCTGTGCCATCCTCATCCTCATTCAAATCAACACTTCCTAGTCCCTCTCCCCGCGTCATCTTTAATATCCTCTTCACCTCTTTCTCCCGTTACATAATTTTTTTTTAGTGCGCTCGCTTCTGTGTGTGTGTGTGTGTGTGTGTGTGTGTGTGTGTGTGTGTGTGTGTGTGTGTGCGCGCGCGCGCGCGGGGGGGGGGGGGGGTGGGGGGGGGTCCGCGCGCACATGTGCGTGCGTGTATGCATGTGTGTGTGTGTGTGTGTGTGTGTGTGTGTGTGTGTGTGTGTGTGTGTGTGTGTGTGTGTGTGTGTGTGTGTGTGAGTGCATTTGTGTGTGTGTGCATGTGCATGTATGCATGTGTGTGCCTGTGTGTGTGTGTGTGCATGTGTTCGTGGGTGTGTATGCGCGCGCGCGCGCGCGTGTGTATGTGTGTGTGTGTGTGTGCGCGCGCGCGCGCGCGTGTGCGAACGCGCGAGCGCGTGCGTGCGTGCGTGTGTGTGTATGTGTGCATGTGTGTGTGTGTGTGTGCGTGTGTGTGTGTGTGTGTGTGTGTGTGTGTGTGTGTGTGTGTGTGTGTGTGTGTGTGTGTGTGTGTGTGAGGAAGTAATGCATCTCATGTTAGCACTTCTCCCCCGTCAGGGACCAGACGTCAGGGCAGCAGAGAGGGGAGGTGCCAACAATGCCAGTGTATTGTGGGCTGGCCATGCTGGTTATGAAAGATGGATGTTGGCATGGCGTGATCACAGACACCGCTCGCTATTTCCTCAGGATAAGCGGAGCGCAAGCTCGTTCTGGAGTATGTCTCCGTCGAGTGTTTTTCCCCGCAATCGGCCCGTACATTTTATCCCGCGAGAGAGGAAAAAAGATTGTCCATCATTTCTGTGGTTCCAAGGAAAGGAAAATATCCTCTGGCTGCCGTTGCATCCAGGTCAGATGCTGGGACTGGCGAGTAGGGTTACACCTTGTCAGAATGATTATCACTATGGAAAGGTCTGAACCTACCTCAGCTCCTATCCGGGGCATATAGTTGTAGTTGTCATTGAAATGTTACACTTGCCACAGAGCAGCCATAACTCAAAACTGTTGTGACTGAAGATGTATACGTTTTGGAAAACGTTTACGTTTCCAAACTACGAAATACAACCTTGAAATATCATGGCCAGATGAACGGAAGATTGAAATATGTACAATATGTGAAAAAAAAAAAAAAAGTTCTTTAGATCTATGTTTTTTTTTTTTTCTTCCTCTCTTCTTTCTTTCCTTCCAGATTCTCTTCTCTTTTTTCTTTGTCCGACCTCCCCCTGTGCCTTCCCCCCTCCTTCCGTTTGTGCCAACACTTTACGATCTCTCTCCGCATTCTACCCGTACCTTACCCTCACTATCCTCTGCCCTTCTTTCTCCCTTTCTCACGATTTCTCTCTCTCTCTCTCTCTCTCTCTCTCTCTCTCTCTCTCTCTCTCTCTCTCTCTCTCTCTGTCATGATACTGTCTTTAATGATACAACTACCATGGATGCGTGAAGAAAGTGGTTGAGAAATAGTGCTTTGAAGCTGGTGCAGAGAAAAGTGATCGTTTTGAGAAGAGAGAGGTTCTAGGATTTGAGTCGTGCTGAAAACTGTTTTCCTTAGATATGTTTGTGTGTCCACCACAGTTATTGGTATAATATCAAAGGTCACCATTCGAAGGAGGACATAACGTGTAGTCTTTGGTTGATTGTGATCTTAACCGTCTGTTGACACTTTCCTGGATGAGGCAGATTACATCAGAATGTCTGACACACACACAAAAAGCCGGGATTTTCACAGTTATTCTTAATTGACTCGGGGTATGTTCATGCTATCCTGTAAATAACAGATAAGGCACGGATTGAGCTGTCTTTGCATAAAACAGAGAAAAAAAAAAAGGCTTCCGATTTCCCCCCCCCCCCCCCCCCCCCCCAAACAGATCATGTCACTTCGCTCAGAGTGGTGTTACGGACACAAATCACAAATGAAACACCTGGAATCACACAATCATCGCCCTCGCGAAGCCGTCACCTGTCTCAGCGGCAGGGAAACGTCTCCTTTACTGGGTGGGCTCAAGGCGACCTGTTGTTGATAGTTTGCAGCGGAATACAGACACCGCGCCTGGGGTGGGGGGAACATTGGCATGGCTCTGTCTGGGATGCCAGATCTAGTTGGGCCGGATGGGAGCAATACCGGAGAAGGAACTCAGAGAGGGCAGAGAAAAAGAATGAAAAACCGGGGTATCTTTTTTTTTTTTCCTAAAAGCAAAAATAGCATTACTTTGCCGCCAAAGGAAGGAACAAACAAATTACAAAAGAGACACAGCGCGCATGCGTGCGCGCGCGCACGCACACACAGACACACGCACGAACGCACGCAGGTACAAGCACACACGTCAGCATGCATGCACGCACGCACGCATACACACAGAGACACACAGGGACACACACATACACACGCCCGCACGCGCACACACACACACACACACACACACACACACACACACGCACGCGCGCGCGCGCTCATGCGCACACACACACACACACACGCGCGCGCGCGCGCGCGCGCACACACACACACACACACACACACACACACACACACACACACACACACACACACACACACACACACACACACCATGCGTATGCCTGGACATCATTCCTGAAAATGTCATGTGATTAGTTCAATAGTGGGATTTAAAACGGCCACGTGCTTAAAACTTTTACCTAGGGGAGAAAGTACTAGCCAACGAAGGCGTCAGAAGAGATAAGTGTGGAGGAAGATGGACTGATCAATAAAAAGTTCCACAGACTTCGTATTCTATGGGCTTTAGAAAAGATGTGAGAAAAAAAAAAACCGGCTGAATTGTGTTCAAGTGACATATCCATGTCATTCAGAAGTTGCTACTCACATGATCGGTAGGCCTACTTAGCGTCTTGTCAATAAAAGGATTTGAAAAAGAAAGAAAAAAATCTCTCGGGTCTACAAGGAAATACCAGGTGTTATTGAACTGAATGTAAATACGATTAAACTGACAGGATGATACCGATGCAAAAAAAAAAAAAAATTTCAAGTTTTCTTCTGAAGTTTTTAACTCTCTCTCTCTCTCTCTCTCTCTCTCTCTCTCTCTCTCTCTCTCTCTCTCTCTCTCTCTCTCTCTCTCTCTCCCCCACATATCTGAGTTCTCTTGTAGTTGTCCACAGCAGGTACCCAGCATCATAGGAGTGGGAAAACTGCCAAGAAGGAAGACACACAGTCATCTGGCACTGCAGTGCTAGAACGCAGAATGTATCAGCGTAGCAGCTTGAACGAAACTTTCGACAATGTTACGATTTCGGTTGAGTATGTGCAATATAACATTATCATAGTTTTCTTTGTACGCAAACTATTAATAAGAATCATCAGTTGTTGCACTTCTTGTGCATGAAACACAGCAATCATCACCAACTGTGATATTATGCCAAGAAAGTTTGCAGAAGGATTCTTCTTCGTCGATAGCTTCAGAAATCAAATGGAACTATGCGAAGCACGAGTCCTGCATGGACAGCCGCTTTGACAAAATATATATATATATATATATTTTTTTTTTGCTGTCCCAACCTCTGCGCCACCTCAGAGGCAGTGCTCCCACGCCGCTCATTCCGACACCCCGTCCTCAGCCACAACCCGGTCAACCCCGCCGCCGCAGCCCCGGCACCAGCAACCCACAGGGAGCAATGTCAAGTAATAACCCACCGGAGGGGACATTGCACTGCTGCCGAGTCACTTCGGTGGTGTTCAGTGGCGCCTGTTCTGATCTAACACACGCAGGACACCACCTACTAAGCCCCCTACTGACGACAATAATTGCTTAGTCGCGGAGCCGACGTGAGTGAGCTCTCTCCCTCCGGAGGGCGCCACCACGTCCGTCCAACGACAGCCCCCATGGACTTGCCGATTCCGGTGACCCCGACGGAACCAAACCAAGGCTACAGATGTGGAGAGGACATCGAAATTGAGGTCACTATGAGAGCAGGGCATGAAGGGCCACAGAACTTGAGACTTTTTTTTTATGCTGATCAATGAGAATGAGGATGATTAAGATGATGCTACGGATTTTCATTTCGGTCTGAGACTACATGACAGGGCTGTACTCTACGCTTCCTTTAATAATATATCCCAGCGTCAACCAGGCCCGTGAGATACAGGCACCTGCAATGTTGGTCCGGAAATTTGAGCAACACTCTCAGAAACGCATCCATTAAGTGGATGAAACTCGACTGTGTGATCCCAGTCTTCCCAACTGAGTCCGCAGCAAACTCAACTCTGGGTAAGAGCCGGTCGGTGCAGAAAAACCCACATGACTCTGATGGGATTCGAACCCACGACCTCCCAGCCGGGAGTCTGCGATGCTAACCACTTCGCCACGGCTGCTGTAAATATATAATAATAATATAATAAATATATGATAATAATATAATAATATATAATTTTAGTCTGAGAAGTCTAAGCTGGGGTTGAGGGCTATGGGGAGGGGGGAATGGGGTGATTAATCAGAGATTATCACCCAAAAGGACTTAGGAACCTACGACGTCCGGCGACAAAGCTTTTGTTACCAAAATGGACAGCAAGGTGTTAATGGAACCTGTTAACTGTACATTCACGATCTGCTGAAGAATTCAAATAGATGGAAATACAGTAATTTTTTTACCCATTGACAGCAAAACATTTACGCTTCATTGTTCTATCAAGTTGGTAGTTATCGATCTATCAAACACAAAAAACAGCTCTTTTGACGAAAACTATAACAACTGTTGCATTGTTCGAAAGTGACGGACGAAAATGTAGCAACCATATCATTTTTTTTTGCGCATTATATGATAATGAAAAACAAAAATGTAAGACAAAAAAAAAAAATGTTACGTTTGCTACATTTCTCGCCCAAACAGTACAGACCCATTCATTGTTACATGTTCACGTTGTATCATTGCAGCAGTTCATTACATACATGTACAGGTCATGCATAATTCGACAGTCTCCAGCTGTTTTGTGGCAGGATCTTAACACCGTCCATTGAACGCTTCCCCGCTGTTGGTCGATAAAACGTTTTGTCCATTAAACAACGCGAGTTTATCAGAAATCATGACACGTAACAAATGTCAGCTGATTGGCGTTTTGGCGTGAACTGTTGCACAGAGTTTGATTGTTCGTCCCTGTGTGGAGGATGGAGGTGAAGGGCGTGAAGGGTGTGTGTGTGTGGGGGGGGGGGGGGGGGGGGGGGGGGAGGGATCAGTTGGTTTCTAATTTTGCTAAGGGCAGTTAGGTCTTGACAGCACTTTATCAAAGGATCCAAGTCTCAAGAACCACAAGAATCGCTGAGTGGTGTTCCAACTAAAAATAAATAAATAAATGAAATAGAGAATAAGTAAATAAATGAATAAACAAACGGAATCGGTCTGCTCGGTACCTTCTTTAAACTCCAAAATATGGCAATTGACAGATTTCCAAAGGAAGCCCACTTGATGATTCTGAATAAGATTCCCGAGTTTACCCGTGGTCATTTCAATCATCATAACTGGTCATATTACTAAAAGATGTTTTGATATTTTTGGTTTGTCAGAGATTTGGATACATGGAGGGGTTGGAAATGAAAATGATGTTCTTGAAAGAACTAAAAACAACGAACGCTGGATTGCTATATGCAAGATTGGAATGCAAAAATTTCTCAGAGCGACCGTTTTTTCAACAAACAGATCATTCAAATCTACATTCCACACAGAAAAATATTTGTCAGGTATCACAATTTGTAAATTTCGGTATACTTTTTCGAGACTTTTGGGATTATGCGATTTAAAAATTAATACAGATATGATGAACAAGCAAAAACACCGTCCATTTTGGAATAAAATTGAAAACGAATTTAATTTCTTGTTTGAACGTTTGAAGTACTCAACGTTTGCAAGAAAATAATCTATCAAGATTCTATTCATATCCAAATGGCATTGTTTAGCTTATTTGATGCAATCTGAAAAACATGATGATCGTTAGAAATTTGGCAATGTATATCTTTTCTGCACTGAAAACTAGACATGAACTTGTGAACGGAAACTAGATATATGAATATGTGTTGTGGTTGGTTTCAAACGCAAGCGAAAATATTTTTGTTTATCTTGCTTTGTTTTCTTGAATTATTTCCCCTTGTAATTACTTGTTTTTTTGTGTTTCTGGAAAGAAATCACTTCCTTTTGCTTATGACTCGTACCCATTTTCATTCTATTCTCAGCAAACGTGTACCCATTGTATACAGGTCGGTGGCCTTACAATTAAAAACTTATTTCAGAGTTCGGAGAGAGTTCAGAGTTTCCCCTCTCCTCTCTCTCTCCTCTCTCTCTCTCTCTCTCTCTCTCTCTCTCTCATGGTAAACGTGTGTGCATGTGTTTGTGTGTGTGTGTGTGTGTGTGTGTGTGGGGGGGGGGGGGGGGGGGGGGGGGGAGGGGGGTGCGCGCGCGCTCTCTCACGCGCTTGTGTGTGTATGTGTTAAGCGCGCGTATGCACGCGCGCATGTGTTCATGTGTGCGTGTGCGCGTGTGTGCGCGTGTGTGCGTGCGAGTAAGCGTGTGCGTGCGAGCGTGCGTATGCATGCGTGCGTGCGTGTTCGTGCATGCGCGTGCGCGTGTGTACATGCGTGCGTGCTTGCATGCGTATTCACTGCACCCTGTAATTGCCCTCAACAGGAAACAGCGCCTCAAAGGAAGAGAGCGGCCAGTAAAAGGCGGGAGAATTGTGCCAGGCCATAAACATATCGAGGCTGGAATCGTATTGCATGACCCCCAGCAGCGCCGTCGCCGTTTACGCTGGATTAGCCAGGGAGCACACACACACACACACACACACACACACACACACACACACACACACACACAGTGTAGAACGAGGCCATTGTGTGTGACGCTGGTGTGTTTCCCTCTCCCTGCCACTGACCAGGAAATCTGCGCCCAAACACAAGCAAGAAAGCAAAAACAAAACGGCCCTGTTGGAAAGCTGGTTGAATCAGTAAATCAGATTTAAAGGCGGACACCAATCACCTGTGATATGACCAGAAGGAGACGGAGTGGGGGCTAGTGGGTAGCGGTGGAAACGTGGGGAGGGGGGTGAGGGAGGGGCGGGGGGTTGGGGGGGGGTTATGGGTAGGGTGGTCTAACATTTTACCGATACTAGCAAAGCTGCGAGGCGTTTAAGACTGGCAGCAACAAGGTGTGCTCTCCCCCAATTTGCGATGACGTCTTATTATCACACAGATGCACGCTGCAAACGTCAGACTTTACGCACGACGTTCAGAAAGAAAAGCCCAATAATTCCACTTCGGTTCAGAAAGAAAAACCCAATCATTCCACTTCTGTTCAGAAAGAAATGCCGAACCATTCCATTTCTGTTCAGAAAGAAAAGCCCAATAACTCTACTTCTGTTCAGAAAGGAAAAAAAAAACCCATAATTCCACTTCTGTTCAGAAAGAAAAAGCCCAATAATTCCACTTCTGTTCAAAAGGAAACGCCAAATAATTCCACCTCCGTTCAGAAAAAAAGCCCAACAATTCCTCTTCTGTTCGGAAAGAAAAGCCCAATAATTCCACCTCAGTCCCACCCTCTGACTAGTGTTCAGTGGCAGTGGCCAGACACTGCTGACCTTGTCAAAGGCAGCTATGCAGTGGCCAGATACTATTGACCTTGTCAAAGGCAGCTATGCAGTGAATAGACACTGCTGGCCTTATCAACAGCTATGCAGTGGCCAGACACTCTGGCCTTGTCAAAGGCAGCTATGCAGTGGCCAGATACTACTTCACCTTGTCAAAGGCAGCTATGCAGTGGCCAGACACTACTGGCCTTGTCAAAGGCAGCTATGCAGTGGCCAGACACTATTCACCTTGTCAAAGGCAGCTATGCAGTGGCCAGATACTATTCACTTTGTCAAAGGCAGCTATGCAGTGGCCAGATACTATTCACTTTGTCAAAGGCAGGCAGCAGTGGCAGTGGCCAGACAAAGGCACTGGCCTTGGCAAAGGCAGCTATGCAGTGAAATAGACACTGCTGGCCTTGTCAAAGGCAGCTATGCAGTGGCCAGACACTACTGACCTTGTGTCAAAGGCAGCTATGCAGTGGCCAGATACTGCTGACCTTGTCAAAGGCAGCTATGCAGTGGCCAGACACTACTGACCTTGTCAAAGGCAGCTATGCAGTGGCCAGACACTACTGGCCTTGTCAAAGGCAGCTATGCAGTGGCCAGACACTACTGGCCTTGTCAAAGGCAGCTATGCAGTGGCCAGACACCGCTGACCTTGTCAAAGGCAGCTATGCAGTGGCCAGACACTACTGGCCTTGTCAAAGGCAGCTATGCAGTGGCCAGACACTACTGCCCTTGTCAAAGGCAGCTATGCAGTGGCCAGACACTACTGGCCTTGTCAAAGGCAGCTATGCAGTGGCCAGACACTACTAGCCTTGTCAAAGGCAAGCAGCTGCATGGCCAGATACTATTCACTTTGTCAAAGGCAGCTATGCAGTGGCCAGATACTATTCACTTTGTCAAAGGCAGCTATGCAGTGGCCAGACACTACTGGCCTTGTCAAAAGCAGCTACGCAGTGGCCAGACACTACTGGCCTTGTCAAAGGCAGCTACGCAGTGGCCAGATACTATTCACTTTGTCAAAGGCAGCTATGCAGCGGCCAGACACTGCTGACCTCGTCAAAGGCAGATATGGTGATAAAATGTCTGACTCCCACTCTGGAGCCAGTCTAAGATTAAGATTAAGATTAAAGATTATAGTCCCGTCAACAGCAGAGGTTATCTCAGGACTGGAGCCAGTCTAAGGATTAAAAATGACAGAAAGATGGATGGACAGATAGATAGTAGATAGATAGATTGATTGATTGATAGACAGACAGACAGACAGACAGATAGATAGATAAATAGGTAGTTAGACAGATAGACAGAAAGACAGACAGACAGACAGATAGATAGATAGATAGATAGATAGATAGACAGATAGTAATAGATTAGACAGACAGGTAGATAGTAGATAGATAGGTAGATAGATAGATGGACAGATAGACAGAAAGGTAGGTAGATAGATAAGTAGATAGATAGATATAGATAGGATAGTCGATAGATAGATAGATAGATAGATAGATAGGTGGATCGATAGATCGATAGGTAGATACAAAGATAGGTAGAAAGAAAGATAAAGACAGATAGATACATAGACAGATAGATAGTGATCGAGATAAAGAGAGAAGGATAAAGAAAGAGAGAGAAGTAGATAGATAGGTAATTAGACAGACAGACAGACAGACAGGTAGATAGATAGATAGATAGATAGATAGATAGATAGATAGATATATAGGTAATTAGACAGACAGGTAGATAGATAGGTAGACAGATAGGTAGACAGACAGATGAATAGATAGATGGGACGAATGTAGGTGTCACTGTGCATGGTGATGGCTCAGGCGGTAGTTTAAGTTACGTTGGGGGGTGGGGATGGGGGTGGGGTCCGGGTAGTATATTTCTTGAGAGGATATGGAAAGAGTACACACACACACACACACACACACACACACACACACACACACACACACACACACACACACGCACGCACGCACGCACGCACACACACACATTAACACGCGAACGCTAACTACATGTCAGGCCGTAATGCTCAGAGCTCACTCGATTACAGAATGCTATTTCAGGGTTGCTATGCAGTAAAAAAACAGCAGTACACGCAAATCCTGAAATCCTTAGACCAGACCAAGACGAGTTTTCAACTTAAAAAAAAAAAGACAATCTGAACCGAATACATCTTTAACCGCGTCGAACCCAAATTTAAAAAAAAAAAAACCGGAACTACTTGTTTCCTCTGGAGAAACTTAAGGTTAAAAACCACGTGGGCAGGAGCATCTTGGATCAAAGTCTTCACAGAAACCACAGTAACATAATTTTGCAAATTACAAGGGAAAAAAACCGCCGCCACCAGATTTCATAATTCATCAATTCCTTCATTTTCTGAAGAAGGAAGCAGTTATCACAACGCATTTTTTTTTTTTTTTACCCTTTGAGAGTTTTGTTCGTATTAGTCGGTGAGAAAGGAAGCAATCAACCAAGGAGACTCTACAGAGAAACCATCCCTTCCTTTTGTTTTAATCAAATTGAGTGCATTCGCTTTAAAGCTGCCGAAATAAACCATGCTCTCTCTCTCTCTCTCTCTCTCTCTCTCTCTCTCTCTCTCTCTCTCTCTCTCTCTCTCTCTCTCTCTCTCTCTCACACACACACACACACACACACACACACACACACACACACACACACACACAGGGAAGAGGGTGTCTTGAGCAGGTATCGTGTCAAACCGAGTCGATGTGTGACATGGTGGATCAGAATTTCATCCCTGGTGGGTATATGGGCACATCCTACGGAGCACATCCTCCCACGCTGTTACCAGGTCTGAGGTCGTCAGATGCCGCCTAGGACCCGAACAACAGTCTTAGAGAGTGGGGCCGTGTCCATCCGACGGGGAAGCCTGATTTGTTGTACCCCTTATCCTGCAACTCTAACATGGTGGACACCGTCTAGGTATGTTGGCGTGGCTGTTTTTGAGGAGGGGGGGGGGGGGGGGGGGGGGGGGGGGGGGGGAAGATGGTGTGAGGGTGGAGACGCGAGGGGAGGAGGTGGTAGTGGGGGTGGGAGCTCTTTCGCCATTGCAGACGAGGACAGGGAAGAGGGCGGAGCCTGACGAGAGTGAAGCGGGACTTGTATTCTACAAGAGTCTTCAGAACCAAGCTGCCTTGTCAAGCGCAAATTACCTCTGTCGTTCTATAATTTTCACCAGATGATGATGTCCCCCGCCGTTTCTTTTTTTGACCTACCTGTTGTATTGTCTTCGGACTTAGCTATGGAAAAAAATCCTATGTTTTATATTATCATATTTGAAAGAATGTTGCTGCTGCTACCGATACTGCTGCTGCTAATGCTGTTGCTGGAATTGCTGCTGCTGTTGCTGTTTGCTGCTGATAATGATGATATTGAACATCATCATCATCATCATCATCATCATCATCATCATCATCATCATTATGATGATCCTGAAAAGAAAAGAAAGAAGTAAAGTATTTGTAATACAGCCCGGAAATTTCTATCAGCGCTTCTTTTTTTGTCTTTCATTGTCTGAATCTGGGATTTTTGTACAGAGGCTCAGACTGACATCACTCTAATATGTGGCATTCGTTTAGTTTGAATGGTGGGGAGTCACATTATTCTTTTATGTAGAATCTGCTCCCATTTGTCGACGGTCCGCCCCCTTCAGTGCGCAAGGATACAAACAAAACAAATTGGACATCTATCGTGGAAAATAAGAGAACACTACTTTGAAAAATTGGATCATGCTACTAGCTTGAATTGGCAGTAGATGCTCTAGGTGTGTGTGTTTTGTTTATACGTATGGAGGTTGCTGAACGTCTGGAAAAAAAAAGCGACAGTGGAACACACACACACACACACAAAAAAGACAACACCCCAAGAATTGGTTCGATGGGGAATGCGTCGATACAGGGACAGTTTGGAAAGCATGAATAAAACTGTGTCGCTCTTCACAGGATGATGACCACTTCACGTGTTGCACTCTAAGATATAAACACGTAAGATATAAAGATATAAGACATAAACACCTATTCAATGGGAAAAATAGTTTAACAAGTTATTCAGTCAGCTTATGCCTGGCATTGGTGATCAGAATACTTTTTCGAATGCTGTACACAACACTCTGCCTAGGAAGACCTCTGTAAATAATTAGATATCCATGCGTCAATGGTTTATATACTTTAAAAACTTGCTGGAAAAGCATAATCTTTATGCAAACGATTAACTTGCAGATTTGAAAAGAGATTATGATCAGTGTTTAGATAGGCCTATTTCTGCAGATGAAATGCTCCTTGTTACTAGGAAATTAAAGTTAAGAAGAAAGCTGCTGGCCCTGATGGAATAATTAATAAAACGTTGAAATGTTCTGTTATAGAAATTGCTCCATTTTTGCTGAGTGCTTAATTTTTTTTTTTTTTTGCTGGATGAGTCAATCATCTTAGCCTTATACAAGAAAAGAGACAGCATTATTCCAGACAATTGCGGAAATATCACTCTTTGTAATGTTACAATTATTAATAACAGGTTGCTGGCGTAGGCTGAGGAGTGTAATCTTTACATGGCACTAGCAAGCAGGTTGTAAGCAAGGGTATTCCACTATTGATAATTTATTTATACTTATGTTTTGTGCTTGCAAACAGTTTAACTATAATGGAAAACTGAATGTTGCCTTTATTGATTCTGAGAAAACATTTGATTCTTTGAACTAAAATGTATTGGAGCCTTTATCAGTTAAAATATTGGCATTTGAAGGAAACGTTTTTTTTCTGTATTAAAAGCATGTTCAAGTGTGTTCAGGAAAAAGTAAAATGTTGAGCAAAACGGACTGTACATTCATTGTTCGGCAGGTGTAAAGCAAGGTGATGTTCATAATTCTGTTTTATTGTTTTATTCATTGATGAGTTAGCGATTATTGGGAAAACATGGTATATGTTTTTTGTTGATCTTCAGAAGCAGCTTACTATCTTGCATAAAGCAACATTATCTCTCGGGCTTAAAATTACAATGGACAAAAGTAATATCAAAGTAATTAGAAACGATAGTTGTTTAAGTAATAGGCAAAAAATGGCTTTACGTGGAAAGGTGCCCTTTGTCAATGCTTATAAGTATTTAGGAATTCATTTTTCAACTACTCCGAATAACAATGCTACCTTTATGACCTTGTTAGTAAAGCCACACGTGCATTTTTTTTACATGCTGAGAAAATTGAATGTAATTAATATATTTCAACAGAACTATTCTCCAAGTTGTATGAAGGACAGTTACAGCCTATAGTGTGGTATGGTTCTGAAATATTGGGTCTGGATAAAGGAGCTGCACACTGCAAGAAAAAAAAAAGCATTCGTTCGCTCCAAAGAAATTCCTGAGTAGGAGACATGCGCCGTTAGATTGATAGATACTCCTGGCGCATTCTTAGCCTCTGTAACGTAAGATGCGCGAACAATGGAGAAATAACGACAGGAGAAAGACAAATCATGCACAATAGTGGAGAAGACAACAAACACGTACACGGAATGTGATTCTCAGTTAAGAAGAAAACCAGGAACGCAGTACTGAGATGGCACCCCAGTGTGCAGCAGGATCCTTCTCTGTGAGAAAAAAAACAAAAAAGAAAAAAAAAAAACGATCGACCTGTACAGTAGTGCAAATATAAAAAATCCCGCATGATAATAACCGATGGGTTTATCATTGATCGACCATTACAGCAGTGCAAATATAATACTCCCGCATGATAATAATTGAATGGGTTTACCATTGAACTCGTGAGACACCCTCCTCCAGTTCGATACCGAGAGGGTTTTTGTACCGCAGGGGTTTAGTCTCCATCCCTGTCGCTTGTGGACGGGAAGCCTAGCGATCACCGTTCCACGACCGCCGCCTAAAGGGTGTGTAAACCAATCAAGTCCGTGTCAATTTATCGTCTGATCCCTCAGGTTCCCTTACCACGGACGGTGTGTCGGCTGCCCGGCTAAATGTGGCGGCGTCAGTGATGGACGCTCGTCGGCGGCTCTTGGCGTTCAAGGCACTGGGCTGGTCGCCGGGATGGACAGTTTGGTGAATCATTAACCGAGCGGCCCGTCACTGACAAATTACACCGACAGCACTCTCTCTCTCTCTCTCTCTCTCTCTCTCTCTCTCTCTCTCTCTCTCTCTCTGCGTGCACGTGCATGTGTGTAGAATATGTGTGTGTGTGTGTGTGAGAGACAGAAGTGGAGAGAGAGAGAGAGAGAGAGAGAGAGAGAGAGAGAGAGAGAGAGAGAGAATGTGTGGGGGGTGTGGGGGTGTATACTTGTGGTTGGGTCTCTCTCTCTGTCTCTCAGTCCCAGTTTGTGAGTTGATATGCGTATGTGCATGCATGCGTGCACGCGCGCATGTGTGTCAGTGAGTCTCTCTCTCTCTCTCTCTCTCTCTCTCTCTCTCTCTCCTCTCTCTCTCTCTCTCTCTCTCTCTCTCTCTCTCTCTCTCTCTCTACCATTTCCTCATCTATTTTAGTAACACATTGGCTTGCGTACATGTATTCAGTTCAAGAACAACGTCGGCAGTCTTTTCAGTCCGAAGTCCGAACCAGAACAAAGCAAAGCGTGGTGGGGTGCATTTCAAAGTGTTTGGATGCACGCATCTTTCATGGGAACTCTAAACATTAATCGGTAGACGCTATGAGGGTTATAACATCAGAGACATATTCACTCTCATAGACGCATCCATTTAGAGTATGAAACTCGTCTGTGTGATCCCTGTCTTCCCAACTGAGCCCGTAGCAAACTCCAGTCTGGATAGGAGCCAGTGAGGGCAGAAAAATCCCACATGGCTCTGACGGGAATCGATCCCACGACATCCCTCCCAGCAGGGAGTCCGCGATGCTAACCACTTCGCCACAGCGGCTGGTTCCATGGGTTGGTTAGTCTATTTATTTGTCAGCTAGCTTATGCAAAAACTGCTCATCATCCGATCGGAATCAAACATGATTAACAGATGGATTGTGGACATGCAGGCAAAACCCGTAAAATTTTGGTACGGATTCACATCAAACGGCAGATCCGGGATCCGTTCAAGGATAATATTATATCCCCCCCCCCCCCCACCCCCCCCCCCCCCCCCCCCCCCCCTGAACATGGAAGAAAAAGATATATCCAAAGGTGCTAGTGGCACCTAGAAAAGTACTGTCCTCAACTGCCGAACTACACAGCAGGGGTCAATCGTGCACCCCCTCGAAGCCCTAGGAAGCCTCCCCTTTCCTTTGAATATAAACACTGCGAAGTCGCTGTTCACGAATTGATGATAACCATCTATCAAGTATTTTCATAGAATCTTGAAAATTTCTAACGATACAAACGCTGCGTTTTGTAAGTACAAAATCAAATTTAAAAATAAAAGCACATTAAAGGAAATCTCTCTCTCTCTCTCTCTCTCTCTCTCTCTCTCTCTCTCTCTCTCTCTCTCTCTCTCTCTCACACACCATACACACACACTCAGTCCACAGACACTCTTCTCCTGGGAGATGATAATCTTCCGTGATCCAGCTGACCTTTGTGGAGGTCTGCGTTTCTCTCGTGTGCCCTTTTTAGGTTAGAGTGTGAGAATGTCAACGCGATGGTGACACTTTTATAAAATCAGAATTGAAAGCACATTAGAACAAGCACGAAAGAAAGAAAGAAAGAGAAAGATAGAAGATAGATAGATAGATAGATAGATAGATAGATAGATAGATAGATAGATTGATAGATTGATTGATAGATAGATAGATAGATAGATCGATAGGTAGGTAGATAGGTAGATAGGTAGGTATGTAAAAAGACAGACTGAAAGACTAAAAGACAAAGAGACAGAATACAGGAGACATACAGGCAGAAAGACAGGCAGAAAGAAAAAGAAAGAAAGAAAGAAAGACAGACAGAAAGAAAAAAAAAAAGAAAGAAAGAAAAGAAAGAAAGAAAGAAAGAAAAAAGAAAGAAAGAAAAAGAAAAGAAAAAAAGATGAGAATCCCGGCACAATAGTAATATATCCATCCATCCATCTATCCATCTATCTATCTATCTATCTATCTATGATAGTCCCAAGCGCTAAGAAAAGAATACCTAAATGAATGGATTAATGAGCTAGTGGCAAACTTGTGTGTATATGTTGTTGTTTTTTTTCGTTAGGCATCTCTCGCCGCCCGCCCAACTGTGCCCCATCTCTCTCAGGCGGGGGAGCAGGATCAACATCGCTTGGTTGACCAAGCAAGCCTGCGCCAGCCACTCACGTCACTGTAAATTTGCCGTGGGATTTACCCACCAGCCAGCACGATCCCCACTGCTGGATCAGTAAAATGGGAAGGGTGGATCATTGTTGGCCCATCCTGTTGCGCAGAGTTATCGCCCGTGTCGTTTGCGCCGCCATTTTTTTTTTAACTTCTCGTCTCTTGTATAGTTTAATGTTTGTCGGTTTTTTCCCCCCCCTGTGAAATGGTTTCCTTATGGCGATGTTGATTTTTCTGTCATGTATTGCTTATTTATTTTTTGACTTGCTGAAAGCTCTCGAACAGTACACCTCTTTGAAATCTGAGGGATACAACACTGATTTTGCTTGGGTTCCCAGCCATGTGGGCATTCGAGGCAACGAGGTGGTTGATCAACTTGCCAAGAGTGCCACAAAGAGAAGTGGAGCAGGTTGTCTATCCCTCACACTGATATGAAACCCCAAACACAGGTTTATGTCAAGAAACTCTGGCAAGAGGAATGGAACTCGCAGATGGATTACAAATCGTATAAAATCCGTCCAAACCTGAAAGAGCTTTTACCATGTTCCCAAGTGGGCCGTGAAGCCGAAACGGTCTTGTTCCATCTGCATACAGGCCACGCGTTTTACATCCATTCTTATCTTTTATAAGGTGAAGAAGCTCCGTGGTGCATTGCATATGTCATGTTTCACTCATAGTGAAACATATTCTTTTAGAGTGCTGGGACTTGCACGACGTGAGACATAAGCACTTTACAGCAGATTCCATAAAACAATGTTCAGATATGTCCCACCGGACGTGATCTTTGAATTTCTGAAAGAGATTAACATTTTACTTCTGATCTAAGATTTTTACGGAGGAAAGATTTTTTTAACGAAGTTTCTGGTGCGTTTTTAGGTGTATTTTTTAAAGAGATGAGTAAATGTTTGTTTGTTTTTTTTTTTTACTTGTGAGTTGCTTTTAAACGTGGTGACAGCCCTGATATGGCCATTTGCGGTCAGCTGGACTCTAAGCAAAACTACCTCACCTTACCTTAATTACCTTCTTTGACTTTTGTTTCATGAACAGTCCCATCCCCACCGTGCTTTCTCCGTCCGTGACAAAGGGCCTTGTAACCTTGCCTCATTAATAAATCATTCACTCATTCATTCCCCCGTTGTCAAAAGGTTCGACTGAAATGGAAAGTTCAATGCAGTGTGCATTCCTCACGTGAATGATTCCCTGCCTGCCAAGGAAGTTATGTTTTCACCCACGTCTGTCTGCTTGCTTGTTTGGCTGTCCACAGGATCACACGGAATTTATCAAACCATTTAGAACCTCATTCGATCACAAGGTTGGGAGTGTCATGTCCAAAGGACGAATCCACTTCACTTTGGTGTGGATCCAGATCAAACAGCAGGTTTTCAAACATTTTCAAGAAAAGAAAAATGCGGAACAAGTTTCGACGAATTATGGATGGAAACCATTAAATTTGCCGCGGAGTCTTGGCAGAATTGCACAAAAGCTGCTGAACCACGTTTGAACAAAACTTCGTCCACACATGGAATGTGTCATACCACAAAGACAAATCCACCGAGTACTGGAGTGAGCCCAGATCAAACACCAGTACCGTTCAGCAAGAATATTACAAGACTTGTTGCAATGAAGTTATCCCCCAACACACACACACACACACACACACACACACACACACACACACACACACACACACACACACTGTTATACCAACAATGACAAAACGTGGTAGAAAAATTGGAACTAGCCACATGATGATCTCATAAACAAATGCGTGCCGTGGAACCGTAGTGACAGTCTCAATTAAAAGGTGGATTCCTCGTGTGATCTTGAAGATCATTTCAAAATTTTCAACTGAACATGAATACCAAGAAGTAACTGTCACGAATTGATAATTATCTACCGAATAATATATTGTTAATAGATGATCAAAAAACTTCCTAGTGATAGAACTCAGTCAGGCTGGGGATACACTGTGGAGCAAGATGGCCGAACTATCCAGAAAGACAATGGTGCACACGGGTTTAACCACTTAGAGTCTAACAATAGAGACGACGCACGCAGTGACATCACTCCACTAGCTCTCATCCACAGACAAGCGTAGAATTCAGCAGGCCATGATACTGACTGACTCCACGAACCTGCTTCAAAATGTGGACAGTAGAATGGGAAGCCCTGCTTGGCATGAAGTAGTGTACAGCCTTTCAACAACTGTTTACTGAAGGCTCACATTGTTCAGTTCTTTTACAAACCGTTGTACACAGATTTTTTTTTTCAAGTTTTTTAACTTTCGGGACAGTACGTTCGTTCCAGACGGAAGTCTTGTGACCAGGTCGGTGACCGCCATTTTCGGTACCGGTCCTTCAGTCCATCGGCAGTCTTACGAAACTCTGGTCATGACCATAGAGGGTTACGACGATAGAGGGTGAAGAGGTTCAAATGCTGAACGACAATCTCATGGCTTAATGATGGTGAATATAATTTGATATTAGAGACCCACCATTTCCAGGACATAATAGTATTAAAGATGTTGAATGACAATCTCATGGCTTAATGATGGTGACGGTAATTTGATATTAGAGACCCACCATTTCCAGGACATAATAGTATTAAAGATGTTGAATGACAATCTCATGGCTTCATGATGGTGAATATATAATTTGATATTAGAGACCCACCATTTCCAGGACATAATAGTATTAAAGATGTTGAATGACAATCTCATGGCTTAATGATTGTGAGAGTAATGAAATATTTTTTTTAGAGAGCCACCATTTCCAGGACATAATACTATCAAAGGTAGGGTCCGCGCATCTCTTTCCGCCATCGTAATCTCCGCTGAACCGAATCTGGTACCCAGATGGTGCTGGATGCACAGACTGGGTCTCTGCAACCGAATGATCAACTGAGGCTTAACCACATGATCCACGAAGTTTGAGGACATTTTTTAAGGCTTATTTCTTTTTGGTCCATTTCTTTTTGAGACGCAGTCGAATGTTTCGTTTAAAAAATACTTCACATCATAAAACTACACGACGACTAAAACTTTCAGACACTACGGCGCAAAGTTCTTCGCAGACGGAGATTTATAGGCAATATCCGTGCCCCATAACAATCAAACGTTGAAGTTTTAAACAATTTTAACAACTCAGAGGTATCCACACAAACTATCGTGAAAAATCGTAAAGACGCACGTTATCATCCACAAGAATCCAAGAGGACAGCCATTTTGATATACGGCACCTTATCATTCCCAGTCGCCCAATCTCGTCATATACGGAATGGCCTTAACCCGAAGTCTACAATCCGAGACTGTTCTTTTCGTGCATGCCAAAAGCAATCCAATTTACAGTCAGTCCATCTTCTGACCCCCAGGTCCCCGACACCACTGACACTGTGTGGGCTGCCCAGCAATGTAGCTGCCATGAGGGGAAAACTGTCGGCTGCTCCGGACGCACAGAGTTATTGGTCTTGTCATTTTCTCGGACAGTTTAGCGATATCAATGAGGCGACGATGCTCCGGTAAATCGGGCTACCAGGAGAGCTGGCTGCTTCCAGTCTACTATCTCTCTCTGTCTGTCTGTCTGTCTGTCTGTCTGTCTGTCTGTCTGTCTGTCTCTCTCTCTCTCTCTCTCTCTCTCTCTCTCTCTCTCTCTCTCTCTCTCTCTCTCAATAATTCGTCGTAATCATTTATCT
The DNA here is from genome assembly GCA_016801955.1 of Conus betulinus. Taxonomy (NCBI): domain Eukaryota; kingdom Metazoa; phylum Mollusca; class Gastropoda; order Neogastropoda; family Conidae; genus Conus; species Conus betulinus. Next base: position 148,610 of record JADBJO010001101.1, read on the forward strand.
CTCATATTGTATTTTTTTTTTTTTGTAATGATAGAACAATAACAGTCTTTTGTCAGAATATAAAACCGTCATTGTCGGCCAAAAAAAAAAAAATGAATGAATACATAAGCAAATGAATGGATAGGTAAATGGATAAGTAAGTAAATAAATAAACGAATTCAATGCATCAGAAATTCACGCTAACACAGCTCTTTTCTCTCTCTCATTTGAGTCTTCTCATTTTTGTTCTGTCCTTAAACACTTGTTACATTACCTTCGCCAAGGATGTAATATAATCTTCTGCGTCTTATTTTTTGTACACCCAGTTCTCATAGAACAGGGAATACTTTACAATGGGAACGAAGAAATGCTGTCTGCGTGTCTGTCTGTCCGTCCGTGGTCAAAATGTGTTCCACTCGCTCCGGACAAAACTGCTGGACCGATCTTTCTGAAATTGTAGACATGTTTATTATGAACCACGGATAATGCCCAATGTTTTATTTTACCAGAATAGCCGTTACTAACGGCTATAAATGATAGTTCTGTGATGTACACTTTAAGCAATAACGGTTAAGTGTAACCAAATTCTGTGAGCTCCTCGGTAGTGTAGTATCCCCGCCTATCACGCGGGTGACCCGAGTTATTTCCCCGCCGGAGACAGCAGCATTTATTTTTCTTTTCTCTTACATACAAAATGTCTACCACCAAAAGGGAGAAAATGCTATGGTGACTGATTTATATATATATATATATATGTGTGTGTGTGTGTGTATATATATATATTTTTTTTTCTCCTTCTTCTTCTTCTTTTTTTGTACTACTTACTGGGAGTGCGTTTAAATGCTTTGCATCTTGTTTTCTGTTCGCAAGATTTTGTCGAAACGACGGAACCGGTTTTAATGAAACTCGCTAAAGGGATGAAACGAGACCCGAGGATGAGATGAACCCGTAGCTGTATTGAAACCAAAATACAAAAATTGTACACGTCTTTATTTTGATATAGGCCTGGTTTTCATTGGGATCTGTGAAAGAACACACACACAGATGAAGTTTTTTTTGTTTGTTCGTTTATTTGTTTTTTGTTCGTCTTTTTTTGTTGTTTGTTTCTCTTATGGGCCAAGTGTTAAATTTACAAGAGCAAAATGGATAAAAGCAGACCAAGTGTATCAGCCTTTGTAAAAGAAATACTGTGTTGCTATTGTACGAAAAAAACCACACCTATATAACCTTATGTGCCAAACACCAGAATTACAGGCAAGAACTTGTAGCAGTGTTGCAGCTGTTGCCATCACAACCAATGCTCTTAATGTTGCTGTGTAGTAGTAGTAGTAGTAGTAGTAGTAGTAGTTAGTAGTAGTAGTAGTAGTAGTAGTAGTAGTAGTAGTAGTAGTAGTAGTAGTAGTAGTAGTAGTAGTAGATATGTGGCCTTGGAGTCGCAACAGCAGCAGAAGCTTTAAGCATTGTAGTGGCAGAAGTGAGGGCACAAAGACTGTAACTGTCATTAAATGGCCTAGCGAGCTGGCCTTAAGAAGCGCAGGAGAAGTAAAACCTATGTTCAAAAATACTTATAAAACTTAACACAAACACCCCTTCCCTGAAAGAACACGTTAAACATGGCAGGACCTTACTTTACTCTTCCTAGCTTTGTGTTAAGCTCTGTGTCCTGGCTCCTCAAATAAAAAAAAAACAAAACAACATCAGAATCAGTTTTTCATTTGTTAAGCTCTGTGTCCTGGTTCCTCAAATCCCAAAAACAAAAAACAAAACAACATCAGAATCAGGTTCATCTATTAAGGTCTGTGTCCTGTTTCCTCAAATCCAAAACAGAACGAAACGGCTTCAGAATCAATTTCATCTGTTAAGCTCTGTGTCCTGGTTCCTCAAATCCAAAACAAAACGAAACGGCATCAGAATCAGTTTCATCTATTAAGGTCTGTGTCCTGTTTCCTCAAATCCAAAACAGAACGAAACGGCTTCAGAATTAATTTCTTCTGTTAAGCTCTGTGTCCTGGTTCCTCAAATCCAAAACAAAACGAAACGACATCAGAATCAGTTTCATCGGAATCTGTTTCTTTCATCTCCCTTTGTGTAAACATTCAGATGAAAAAAAGATCTACCAAATAACATGCATGACCAGATTCAGCGCCCCCCCCCCCCCCCCCCCCCCCCTCCCCCCTTCCTTACCTCATCCCCACCTAACCTCGTTTTAAATTCTATTCTGTAAAATTGATGTTTTTTTTTTCAATAAATAAAGAAGGAGCGAGAAGTAATGCATTGAATCTGATTTCTTTTGAAAAAAACTCTCCTTTAACGTTGGATTCTTTTATTTCGGCTCTAAAAGCGTACCACTTTATATCCCGATCTGAAATGAGAGTTTACAGAGTGATGCAATGATTAATTTTTTTTTTTGTCTCTGTGTGTAGTTATCTGTCTGTCTGTCAGTCTGTCGGTGGTGGGGGTGGGGGTGGGGGGGTGGTGGTGGGGGGGGGGGGGGGGGGGGGGGGGGGGGGGGGGGGGCTCAGCTAGCTAAACACATGGCTGTGGCAGCAACAGCAATCGTTACCATATTGTCTTTGCACGTAGTGTTTATCATGTCACCAATCATCGTATCTGGACGTGCCGCTTTAACGATTTCTCAGTGAGCTGAAGTTCACGTGGACCCAAAACAGGCCTCAGAATTAAGCGGAGCTGAAGGCATGAACGGTTACGTGTCCACTAAACCAACCCTGGACTGCAAGTCACTCTGTTGATGTTTGCAGTGAAGGTTCATTGATAGAGACTCAAATCGTGACCTACCATGGAGGGAAAGAGGCCACGCCTACGAGACAGAGAGAGAGAGAGAGAGAGAGAGAGAGAGAGAGAGAGAGAGAGAGAGAGAGACTCTTTGATTAGGTATATACATTCCAATTTTTGCCACCCCAGGCAATTAGTCTTTCTCAGAATACCTGGACAGAAACATTCACATAATCAGTACCTTGCTTCATTCATACGCACCTAAAACCAAATCCAGTGTTTCGTTCTTAGAATGGCCACTTAGTTTTTCTCACCCTCTGTTATCGGACAGAACTTCATAAGCTTTGTGTGGTAATCTGTTGTCCTGTGAAAGAGAGAGAGAGAGACAGAGAGAGAGAGAGAGAGAGAGAGACAGACAGACAGACAGACAGACAAACAGACAGGCAGGCACACATGCACACAGACAGACAGCGGAGGTAAGAAGAGTTCGGTAGAGGACAACAGACAGAAAGAGGGACAGACATCTTTACAGAAATGGACAGAGAGCGAGGGAGCGAGGGAGACTCTGATGTGTGTGTGTGTGTGTGTGTGTGTGTGCGTGCGTGCGTGTGTGTGTGCGTGCGTGCGTGCGTGCGTGCGTGCGTGTGTGTGTGTGTGTGTGTGTGTGTGTGTATAGGCGCGGTGCGCGCGCGCGCGAGAGAGAGAGAGAGAGAGAGAGAGAGAGAGACAGAGAGAGAGAGACAGACAGACAGACAGACAGAGAGAGAGAGAGAGAGAGAGAGAGAGAGAGAGAGAGAGAGAGAGAGAGAGCAGTTTGGGGGAAGAGGGGGAGAGAGAGACAGACAGACTGATTGACCGACAAACAAGCATTCATCCGTTCCCTACATCCGTTACGAATTCTCTTGGAATCATTCCATCTCTACATTCAGCATTTTTGGCCTGAGAGCCTCATGGGAGTTATGACCGAGTCACACACCAATGTTCCGCCCGTAACCCGTCATACTGCCTCCTCCGCCTTTACAAACTCTGACACAGCATTATGGCCTACCCCCTCTACACACACACACACACACACACACACACACACACACACACACACACACACAGATATACATACTTCCATCTGCCTTCCCCTTATCACTCTGAAAAGACATCTTCCCGAAGTCAAGCCTTTATGCACACTGTCTAGACTATGCGTCCCCTCCTCTTCCACCCCTCTCTTTCCCCCTTCCTCTTCCTACCCTTTATACCCCCCTTCCCCTGCCATACCCCCTATGTCCCCCCCCCCCTCTCCATCCCCCTCCCATACCCTCCCCGCCGGTTTCCTCTCCCCTGTACAGACAACTCAATCCTCCCTGGCAGGGGGCTTGAGAGTAACGATAAGAGCATCGCTTGCTTTCATCGAATTAATCATCCTTCGTCCAAAGCGGTGGCTGCAAAGTTTGCTAATGGTTCGGCTTCAAGGGCCATCACTCTGCCTTATTTCATTTGACTTCCGTCACTTGAACGTTGGACTTTGTCGGAAGCGGCTGTAGGTTCAGTCTCACGTCGGCTAGAGTTTCAGTTTCAGTGTCAAACTCACCAAGTAGCCCTTCTTGCGTGTGGGCTAGCCCATAAGTGCTTCGCCGCATCTGCTGTCGACGTGAACAGTGTGCAGGGGGTTCTGTTAGCTGAACACATGGCTGCAAACAGCAACGGCAATCGTCCTCGTCGGCATTCCCCCTCATCCTCAATCTCATCATCATCATCGACGTGGTCGTCGTCGTCATCATCATCATCATCATCATCATCATCATCATCATCACAACCGGAAAGACATTAGGGAGAGTGCAGACCTCAGACAAGATTTTAAAAAAAAAATGTCCTCGTAATTTCAATGATCCGCTACCAGAGCCATCGCATGTCTGTCTTAATATATCTGCTATACTGGGCACAGAGACATCATGACTGTTTGTACCTCCTACCTGAACCATTATTGTCTCAGCAATTCTCCGGCGGCAATTTCAGCTTCCTTGTTCAAGTTGTGACTGAGCAGTGACTAAATTTCTATAACCCCCCTAACCTAACCTTCCCAACCCCCTATTCCGATCTTTATGAACGTTATTTTGATCGCTGGATCCTACCTGCCTTCCAGGCTTGCGCCATCTCTTGCAGGTTTGCAGACAGCAATACATCCAATAAGCCCAGTATTTGTGTTCACGGACATACATATATATTTTTTCAGAATTCCACCAAAACGTAAAAAAGCGGTATTTCGCGGTGTTAAAAGAGTGAAGAATAAAATAATGGACCCTCTCTTTGATTTGCAACTGCAAAAAAATAAATAAGTAAATAAATAAATAATAATAATAATAATAATGGTTCCTTCCGTCCGCTACGCCCTGTCTTTCCGCCGAGGAAACTTGATGACAGAGAGACACATAAACAAATAAACGTAGAGGGAAAGACGGGTGAGCACGTGACCTCTTTAGCAGAGGTAAGATTGATTATAATAATGAAAATATACAGGCGCCTCATCTCGAAGCGCGTTCTATTGACGTTCAAATCTCCATTCACTTTCATTCGAATGACACACACACACACGCGCGCGCGCGCGCGCACACACACACACACACACACACACACACACACACACACACACACACACACACACACACACACAACTCATTACAAATCCAAATCTCCCCTCCCAGTTTACATTCTTCACCGAATCTCACATCACCATCACCCGCAACTCACACACACACACACACACACCCAACACACACACACACACACACACACACACACACACACACACACACACACACACACACACACACACACACACACGTATGTATTACAAATACACGCTCGCGCGCGTGCACACACACACACACACACACACACACACACACACACACACACACACACACACACACACACACACACACACGCACGCACGCACGCACGCACGCGCGCGCACGCGCGCGTATACACCACATCATCGTAGAAACAACTACCACAAATATTCTCTTAATCAAGGAGTAAACATACAAACGACGATTTCGTTCACATTTCACCGAATCAAATAATTTTCACGTGTCATCCCGATAAGGGATTTGTCTACATGTTACCCCCAAGAAAAGATTCGTTCACATGTCATATTCACCCCCCACCCCTAAAGATTTGCTTATTTGCTACTCCGATACATGATTCATTCACATATTAACGTGACCAAGATTTGTTTTGCCATGTTGCCACAACAAATAATGCGTTCACATGTAACCTCAATAAAAAGAAAAAAAGTCTACGTGTTGTCCCAGTAACGGATTCATTTAAATGCCACTTGAATTACGGTTTCGTGTCAGTCTCAAAAGGATTCGTTTATTATGTAACCCTAAAAAGGATTCGTTCTAACGTCATCCCCAAAAATGATTCGCTTACTTACTATCCCAGTAAGAAATTCGTTCACATGCTACCCCAGTGAAGACTGAATTCACATGACGCCCAGATAAAGGAAGTGTTCACTTGTTATCTTCTTGAAGAAAAACAATTCGCTCACATGCTACCGGAATATAGAACTGGTTCACATGTCACCCCTGTAAATAAATCGTCCACGTTCTATATTTCAATAAGGATGAACTCACTTACTTACTAACTTATGAAGTGAACATTTTATTCATACGCTACCCACATG
>JADBJO010001101.1:162500-167500 GCA_016801955.1 Conus betulinus
CCCTTACCCATTTTTTGCAAATCGCGCTCCTGCATCCACAACCGTCTGCCTTCAGCCTGCATCCTATCCCCTCCTGTTAACGCTGCCACGTCCATGTTTCCACCATACCGTCCACCTGTTGCCTTTTTTTTGCACTGCGCTCCCTTCCCCAAAAACCCACCTTGTCCACGCCCCATTGCAAATCCCCTCTGCCCCACTACACCCACGATGTTCAGCTCTTTATCCACGCTCTGCCCCATACATCCCCCTCTCTTTGTTCCCCCTCTGCCCCACTACACCCACCATGTTCAGCTCTTTATCCACGCCCCCTCTGCCCCACTACACCCACCATGTTCAGCTCTTTTTTGCATCTGCGCCCCTCTCCCCACTACTAAAAAACCACCTGTGCCTCTTTATACACGCCCCCTCTGCCCCACTACACCCACCATGTTCAGCTCTTTATCCACGCCCCCTCTGCCCCACTACACCCACCATCTTACGCTCTTTATACACCCCCTCTGCCCCACTACACCCACCATCTACGCTCTTTATACACGCCCCCTCTGCCCCACTACACCCACCCTCTTACGCTCTTATCCACGCCCCCCTCTGCCCCACTACACCCACCATCTTACGCTCTTTATCCACGCCCCCTCTGCCCCACTACACCCACCATCTTACGCTCTTTATCCACGCCCCTCTGCCCCACTACACCCACCATCTTAAGCTCTTTATACACGCCCCCTCTGCCCCACTACACCCACCATGTTAAGCTCTTTATCCACGCCCCCTCTGCCCCACTACACCCCCCCCATCTTTTAAGCTCTTTATACACGCCCCCTCTGCCCCCCTACAACTACACCCACCATGTTAAGCTCTTTATCCACGCCCCCTCTGCCCCACTACACCCACCATGTTAAGCTCTTTTATCCACGCCCCCTCTGCCCCCCACTACACCCACCATGTTAAGCTCTTTATCCACGCGCCCGCCCTCTGCCCCACTACACCCACCTAACACCCCCACCTTGCCAGCTCTTTATCCACGCTCTTTATCACCGCCGCCTCTGCCCCACTACACCCACCACGTTAAGCCCTCCTGCCCCCTCTGCCCCACACACCCACCATGTTAAGCTCTTTATCCACGCCCCCTCTGCCCCACTACACCCACCATCTAAAGCTCTTTATCCACGCCCCCTCTGCCCCACTACATCCACCCACCTCACGTCCTTCATTCGCGCCCACTCAATCCAGTACACTCACCATGTCATACCCTTCATCCGCACCCCCTCTGCCCCAAAGCATCCATCCACGCCCCACGTCCCCTCACCCATGTTAGGCCCCGTATTTGCACTTCCCCTTCCCCCCCCCCCCCCCCCCCCCGTCCCCACACCCTTGTTACGCCCAGCATCTACGCCACCCCTCCCCTCCCACCCTGTATCCACCAGGCCATAGCATACCCTGTATCCAATCCCCTGTACTCCACACGTCGTACCCGCTCCTCCCCTCCCCCCCCCCCCCAATGTATGTCCAAACAAGTCACCCTGCGTCTGCACCTCCCGTCCCTCCATTCCTCTCCCTTCACCCGTCCTTGTCAATGCCCGCTCGCTCACTACCCCCCCCACCCCCCACCCCCAGTAGACCCCACTTACGTCACACTCAGCCTACTCGCTCCTTCCTCCCCATTACGCCCACCCTTGTGGTGTGTGTGTGTGTGTGTGTGTGTGTGTGTGTGTGTGTGTGTGTGTGTGTGTGTGTGTGTGTGTGTGTGCAGGTGCGCGCGCGCATGTGTGTGTGTATATGTGTTTGTGTGCGTGCGTGTGCTGGTGTGTGTGTGTGTGTGTGTGTGTGTGTGTGTGTGTTCGTTCGTTCTTTGATTTAATGTCTATCCACTTTACAGTGATCTTAGACAAAAATAAGAGACAAACGAACAGGCAAACAAAACAACAAACAAACAAACAAGAATGTAAAAGGGGCCGATGTGGGGGTGGGGGTGGGTGGGGATGGGGCATAAATGTGTGTTGTTTTAAGAATGTCATTAAAAGCGTATGGAGTGATCACTTTAACCCCATTCTAATCTACCGGCATAATGGTAAACTACTTTAGTCTTGATTCATATCTGAACATTAAAAAAAAACCAAAAGAAACAAAAAAAAACAACAACATTTTTTAACCATTGGAATAATAAGAAAATAAATTCAACAAGTATCTCGAGAATCAAAGTAAATGTCCAGCTGGACTCTTAACAATTGCCCTAACAGCTTCTATAGCCTTCGCTTCGTCCCAAAAATGTCCCAAAAATTCTCGATTGATGGGTTCAAACTTAATAGCCAAGTGGGGTAATATTTTTTAATATTTCTGCAAAGAAAGATGACATGGAATGGTGTAATATTTTGGCCACAGCTGCAAGTGACGTTTTTACAATATTTTGTTTTGTATGCATCAAGTCTAAGTCTAAAGATCAGACTCTTCAAAATCCGTTCCTGATGGAGATTGTGTCCAGTTTTATATTTTACAAGATTCTTAAAGAAGTTTCCCTTGTTGTCCTTTATTATGTTTGGACACTCTTTTTGTCTTCGTATCATCGAATCCCATGATGCTTTACGTAAAAGACTATAGTTTTCATACAGGATAAAGGAATATTTATTTTTGTAAAGCTCTTTTTCTTAGCTGCACTATTTTTTTGGCTAACCGATCAACCCTTTCATTTGCTGCTAAGCCACAATGTGATGGAATCCAACAAAAGTCAATAAAGAACCACGTAAAGACAAAAAGTGAATTAAATGGTATATCTCTGATATCATTTCTCCTCTCACTCTTGTATGAGAATATTTTAAAGCTTGTAAGACAGATTTTGAATCGACACAAATAATATTTGGAATATCGTATATGGAAAAGCTAAGAAGATAGTTCAGTGCCATAATAATAGCAATTAGCTCTGCTGTGAATACAGAGAAATTTTTCCCAATGTGATACGATTTCTCTATTTTAATGATGGAATAATGAATGCAGCACCTGATAATGGTTTTCAAGTACAGAACCATCTGTATATATTTTAAGATGATTTATATAGTTTTCATTCATATGTGCCTTGACATATGTTGGCAGCATGGTCCCATCACTTTTCCTTAAATCTGTATAATTAATATCGTAATTAGCCTTACTAAGCTCCCACTGAGGAATATTACTGTAACTCGTTTGAGGAGCTACTGTTTGGGGTTCAACACCAGCATCTGTAAATAATTGGGACGTATAGGAGCCTATAGTTTTTACAGAGTCAAAACTCTGTGCTCGCTTTGGAAAATGTATTTCTGATTTTAAACCAGTTTCCTTGATACATGAATTTTGCGTTGAATGGCTCCTTAATATATATTTTGCTGAAGCAAGTTTCATATTTCGGCAAAAGGCAAAATTCCTATTCCTGTGTAGGTTTTTTTAGTGTTGAGGCATGGACAGGACACCGAGAGCTATCTTATAAGCTTTGCAATCGATACTTTGCATCTTTGCTATCAAACATTTTGGAGATGAAAAGAATATTTCCTGAGCATAAGATAATTTTGATCTCACAAGTGCAGTTGCTAAATGAATAAGTACCTTGCTATCTTTTCCCCACGACTGTCGACTTATCATTTTTAATAAATTTAATCCTTTTCTGGCTTTTGTCAGAATATTTTCCAAATGGTAGTTCCAATTCAATTTAGAAGTTAGACTTACTCCTAGAAATTTTACAACTTTTTTATATTCAAGCGGCATTCCATTTATTTGAAAAGAGGGTAGAGATTTAGGATCATGGCCAGAGTTGAAGAGAACCATATACGATTTTTCATGTGAAAGAGTTAGTCCGTTTTTTCTATATCAAACCCACCAGACTTTTTCCCCAATTATTCTCCGATCTATCTTCAACACCCTCATCCTCCTTTTCAGACAGATTTCCAACAAAACAACCCCCCTTGACAGACAACCCCCGAACCCCAGCACCAAGATCGCCCCTTCTGCCATCAAACGGCGGTTCTGCCGACCCGCCCCTCTCCGGGATCTTTGGCTTCCCCCCCCCCCCCCCCCCCCCCCCCCCCCCTCTAGGACCAACACAGGGTGCCAGCTCTCCAAGGTTCTAGAAGTTTGTGACCCGACCTGAACTGGCGGTGGTCATCTGACTCACACGCGTGCTTCCAGAAGTTACATGCTATTTTCTTTTTCATGTAATGATATGGTAACATTATCTTTGTCCAGTTAAAAGGGCATATATGAGTCATTTAGGCGCATTTAATACCATCTGACAGCGCCACTGGCCCTGTTAGTCTTTTTTTAACCCCTGAATTAAATTTTAGCAATAACGTTTTTTAAAGTCCATGTAATAGGGCGTTACGAGTCATTAGGCGTATTTAATACCATCTGACTGCGTCATTGGCCCAGTTAGCTGTGTGGTCCTCTTTCTCATTTTTATTTGATAATTGTATCAACCTTTTTTTGGTCCACCTAACAGAGCATTCACGAGTCATTAGGCGTGTTTATTACCATCTGACTGCGCCATTGGCACTGTTAGCTGTGTAGTACCCCCTTTTTTTCTCTCATTCAATGATAATATCAAATTTTTCGTCCACCTAACAGAGCATTCACGAGTCATTAGGCGTATTTAAATACCATCTGACTGCACCATTGGCTCTGTTAGCTGTGTAGACACCCCCCCCCCCCCCCCCCCCCCCCCCCCCCCCTCCCTTTCTGTTTTTTTTGTTTTTTTTTTTTGGTTCCTCATTCAATTATAATATCAAATTTTTCGTCCACCTAACAGAGCATTCACGAGTCATAAGGCGTATTTAATACCATCTGACTGCGCCATTGGCCTGTTAGCTGTGTAGAACCCCCCCCCCCCCCCCCCTCCCTTTTTTGTTCTTCATTCAATGATAATATCAAATTTTTCGTCCACCTACAGAGCATTCACGAGTCATTAGGCGTATTTAATACCATCTGACTGCGCCATTGGCCCTGTTAGCTGTGTAGACTCCTCCCCCCCCTCCCCACTCCCT
>JADBJO010001101.1:170000-172500 GCA_016801955.1 Conus betulinus
CATCCTCAGCCGTCAAGCCATACGAAACCGTCTTCACCACTTCGGCCTCAAATCACGTCGCCCAGCTGTTCGACCACGACTGCTAGCAGCCCATAGGCTGGCTCGCCGAGCTTTCTGCCATCGTCATGTGAGATGGAACCAACAACAGTGGTCCCAGGTCCTCTTTTCAGATGAGTCGCGGTTTAGTCTTGAACACAATGACGGCCGAACTAGAGTTTGGAGGCGTGTTGGTGAACGTTACATTGATGCAGCTGTTCGCCAGACCAGGGCCTTTGGGGGAGGATCTGTTATGGTTTGGGGTGCCTTCAGCCTCCACCACAAGACACCACTCTACCATATTGATGGAAACCTCACAGGCATCCGCTATCGGGATGAAATCCTGGCGCCTTTCGTTGTTCCGACCATGCAACGGATAGGACCCATGGCAGTCTTCCAAGACGACAATGCTCGGCCACATAGGGCCCGGGTGGCCGAAAACTTCATTGTGCAGGCCGGCATCAACAGGATGATCTTCCCGTGGGATGAGTTGGGGAGACGTGTGAAGGAGAACCATCCACCTCCCAGAGACCGCCAGGATCTCTTCCAAATGCTGCAACTGGAATGGCAGAGAATCCCTCAGAGGGTCATCAGAACACTGGTCAACTCGATGAGGAGTCGCTGCGTGGAATGTCTCGCCAATGGCGGTGGCCACACCCACTATTGAAATGATTTTGTGACTGAACAGATTTTGCGAACTTTGATTTCGACCCATCCTCTGTTTAATTGTCTGTAAATCAACAACCGTTCATTCGATCCCAATGAAATTCAATGTACGTTGGAACAAGAGAATGAATTAAATCTGTTCCCAATTTCAAAATCGTGGCTTTTATATTTTGGTGTGCGTATTTGTTTATTCACCCATTGTATGCTAGCTGAATAAGTGGCACTGGAAATGTGTTCTGTGCATCTTTTTTTTTTTCAATACCCGGAGCATGTCACACAGTACATACTTGTTTTGTTGTTGTTGTCCTGACCACTTTTCTGAGTTTTTTTTTCCCTGACTGACTGCACTACAACTTAAAAGTTTTGATGCTTACCAACTTCGCCTGACCTACATTTAATTTTTATAGATAAGCGTGCTGATAGATGTCGGAGTTCTCAACACATCACTTTGAATGTCAGAACATATAAGGCACTATTTGGTTCTCCTGAACTCTTTTTAAAATTTCATTTAACATGAGTTATGTTGAAGCTTGTAAGAATGTAGGTGTATCCCCCTGTCCTCGTTTAAAATCTTATTTCATATTGATCGTTCGGAAATTTGTCTATGATGTTATCGTACGGAACCTGTCTATAATGTAGCGGTTGTTTAACATTCTTGACCTCATTTGAAATGACCATTTCTATCAACCGTTCTGAAACTTTCAAAGCATAACAATAACGAAAACATTGTTCTACGACAGCACGTAACAACCAGTAAAAATGCACGAAACACACACACACACACACACACACACACACACACACACACACACACACACACGTACACACGCACGCACACATGCGCGCGCACACACACTCTCTCTCTCTCTCTCTCTCTCTCTCTCTCTCACTCTTTCTCTTGATGCCCAACAGTAAGAGAAGTCTTAAAATAAACAAAAGGGTGTGAGCTAAGGGTCAGAACGCTTCTTCGAAGAAACAATTCCAGGAGGCTGCAAAATCTGTGGTCAGGTCTGCTTGGCGAACAGAAAGGAGCTGGTTACAGATGGAAGACCCTGGTATGAAAGGAAAACCTTGGCCGTAGGATTTCAGGCCTTAAAAAAAAGAGGAAGTTTGTACATGTGGATGTCAGAGAGAAGAACGTTGGTTTTGGCCTAAAGGAGGGATTCTGTAGATACGGATGTCAGCAGCAGAACGAAGATGTGAACAGACAGAGGGGTTCGGAGTGACACGCTGGAGCCTGGTCTTCAAAGCTGCTTAAACGACAGAAGAGACAGACTGGAATATATTTTGTTCAACGTGCGACCGGCAAAGGGGAGCACAAGAGGCAGGTGCAACACAAGCTTGGTCGGAGGATCCGAAAACTCGTGGTGCAACACTGTTCTGGATTTCATCGAGGCAAGATCCTCAAGACTAGAAAAAGATTTTCCGTTAGCTGATGTACCGTGGACACAGGAGCGCGTAAAAGTAGAGACAGCTTCTTCATTAAGACAGGAACGGAAGGAACTGATTCTTCTACGCTCGACAGTGGAAGGTGCGACTAATGCAAAGGAAGAGAGTTGTTGGAGCGAGAGTTTCGTCGACCAACACACCCATATCTTCGTCCAGTAAGACAAACTTCATTTTTGGCTTGTTTTGTTTGCATGCTGAAGAAAGAACAGATCTATGAAAGAAACAAAGGGAAAAAAAAGAAAGAGAGAAAGAAGGGGAAAAGGGAAGGAGGAAAAGGGAGGGGAGGGGGGGATCTAAAACCGACGCTAGAGACAGGAAGAAAAAAAGGTTATAGTCGTCACACCCCTCC
>JADBJO010001101.1:185000-189092 GCA_016801955.1 Conus betulinus
GTTTTCAATCGTAAGATCGTCGCATTCCTCAATGCCACCAAACAAGAAACTGTCTAACTGAGGTTTCGATGAGACACCTCGCCCCATAGGAGACGCTACACTACAGCTGTGTTACTTCGATGGCGTTTTCTCGTTTTTATTTTCGTTGAAAAAAGAAATGCATGACAAAACCCTTACTAAACTGAGCTCTTACAAGGATATTTGCTACAGTCATCGAACAATATTGCAGTGAGAGTGAATGGAAGGTTTGCCCTCTGGATCGGAGACACGAACAGCCACGAACTGGCCACAGACATGGATGCTTAGAGGATGTCAACGGTAGGGTCAGAAGGGCTATACATGATACCTTTCTAACGAGAAGGGAAAGCAACACACACACACACATAGAGAGAGAGAGGGAGAGGGTATAGCCAGGAAATGCATTAGAATCTGACGGAACGAATTATGGTTTTAACCAAAGGAACCATTTCATTTCATGCAGGAAAAATGAAAATCAAACGCACAGAGGCTGCAACAACAGAGAGAGAGAGAGAGAGGAGGACATTATAGACTGAGACATAACAGAAGAAAACCACAGCTAGAATTCAGTACTGAAAAAGTTGTTAGGAGGTAGGATACGTGGTGGAGGATGGAGAAGGGGAAGTAGGGCCAGGGAGGCGGTTCAGAGGCCCCTGGCCAGGGAGGCAGTTTAGGGGCCCCTGGCCATAAAGGCAGTTTAGAGGCCCCTAACAGGCCTAGCCATAACATCTACAGAAAAGAGGGTAGCTGGGGCCTGTCTAACACGACCTTCTGTAAGCAGAACGACAACAAGGTAAAGTGGACAGCAACAATGGCAGTTTTTATGTTGGGTGCCAGTAGACAGATACATAAAGAGGTATGGATAATATATATATATAGCTTAACAATTAAGTAGTGGGGGGAAAACAAGTGCAGGTTAACAATTCTTCCGTCATTACAGTAATGACTCGGCAAAGATTTGAATTTGAGACAGAAAAAAAAAAAGAAATTGAAGATGAAGTAAATGGGAAAATGTATAACATAAATATGAAAACCCTTTACTAGCTGCATGAGGAAACTATCGCGATCCCTCTCGAAGACAGATCTATATGTGTCGCCTGCTCCGAGGCCTTTCATCCGCTGGATCGGACTCATCAGGGAGACACGGCTGATTGTGTCTGTGCTCTTGGCGTCAGATAGAGACACACCACAGTCCATAATTCTGTGGTGTTCTGACTGCCAAGGGTTCGAAAAAAGAATGCAACAGCACCCCCAAAGCAGCCAGCGAAAGGTCGTAGAATTAAAAAAAACGAAAGTGTGGAGAGAAAAAATGTTGTTGAAAACTAACAAAGCATTACACAAACAGTATAAAATGTAAGGGACAGTCTTTGAGCCTATGCTTGAGGATCCATTTAAGGATGCAAGGGAGATCAAAAGATATAGAATAGTCTGAGTGGTCAGCTCTGCTGTTATATATATATATATATATATATATATATATATATATATATATATATATGTGTGTGTTGTGTGTGTGTGTGGTGTGTGTGTGTGAGAGAGAGAGAGAGAGAGGAGAGAGAGAGAGAGAGAGAGAGAGAGAGAGAGGTTCCGAACAAGAACCATTTGACTGTGAAACTCGGTACGGTCGTCTCCCGCTGAGCTAGCGAGGCACCCGTTCATGACGCTCGCATAATCATCGAGAGTGATAACTGAGCCTGACGAGCCTACCCATCGGACACCGTTGACATGTACGTTCACGTGCGAAAAGAGAGCCTCATGGCATTAGACAAATGGTTTCCTGCCTAACTCTTCAAGGAGACACTTGTGTTGTGTTTTGAAGGTTAGGTGGATCTTACACAGAAAAAAAAGCGGAGTCAGAGACTAGGTCGTTTCAACTGGGGTCGGCCCGCTATTGCGGGGGCCCGCTATTGCGCGGGCCCGCTATTGCGCGACAGTGTAGACGCAGCCTGGGGAGTACTGTAACTGACAATAATATGCGATGCAGCCTAAGGTATAGGGCCGCCTAAGGTGTAGTAAAACGTTGCAGCCTACGTACGATGCAGTAAGGCTGCAACGTATATTATACCTTAGGCGACACTGTCGTTTTATACTTTAGGCTGCTAATCTTCATGGCAAAGACAATGCATATTTTTAAACAATAAAGGGAAATAAAGAGGTGTCACAGTTTTTTTATTCCACAAAATCACTTTTGCAATCCCAACATTCAAAGCATCGAGCTCAAAAACACTACCTTATAAAACAAATCTCAGGTGGTCATAATATGATACCAACAAAATAAACTGGCAAAGAAAATGTTGATATTGCATTCATTCGAATCTTGAAAATAAATTCAAACATAACACGGCATCCTGAAATCATCTTTCGTCTTCTCAACTTCTCAATAAAAAAAATAACTAAAGTAACTTGGAAGAACAAAATTAATACATGAGGAAATGCCAGTCATTTTTCGCATTTTCCGAAAACCTGGACAAAATGAAACCAAGAACACCTGTTCTCTGTCTTATTATGAAATAAAATAAAAAATCATATTAAATTTTAAAAAAAAAAACAGCTTAATTCGTAAAACTAAGATTAAAACCTTAAATTTACTTATTTAAATAAAGCAACCAAGACAAAGAGCTTGTTATTTAAAACAAAAATAATCTTTTGTGCAGCAAATACGAAAAATGTCGGTTTTATCCTTGATAGTTACTTTGTTATGCAGCCTTTAGCATTACGCTCTCTCTATACTTCAACACAAGAAAGAAAAAGAAAACCCATTGTGCTTCTTGATTTCTAATCACATCTTGGGCAAATGTATCACATTCTTTATACTCACACTTTATATGATCAGGTACACACATAGAAGTATATTAAGAACTAAAATCAACATGAAAAATGTCAACATAATGGATGCTTTAACGCGTCACTAAAGCGATTCCACCAATAATAACCTTGACATCAACTGTTTATTACAAAGCACAGTACACTGCAATCATTTTTGAAATGAAAACGTTGTCCATTGCAATAAATGCAATACTTTTTATTCATACTGGATTTAGTCTTCAGCATTCAAGCACTCAAACACACTAAAGTTTTCTGGCATTTCCTGGTTTCTCAACTCTGTGGGACAGAATGAACGCAATCCCATTTTTACCTATGGATTCCACATGCAGTGTGCAACTGCATTCCAGTACTGCTTGCAGATTCCTGTTCCCTTGCTGAAAAGCCGTTTTGAGGCGCTGGATCCTGTCGTCCAGTCGTCGCCACTTCCTTTTTCTGAGCCTGGGAGATGCCCGAGGCTGGCTGCAGTGAGGTTGGACTCCGCTAGCGACTGCCGATCCTTCAAGTGAGTTATGAAGACCCAGATGTTGGGATGGCGAACTTGCACCGCGCCGTTCAAGGAGCGATGATATGCTTTACAAAAAAGAAATAGATATAATGCTGAATAAAGTGTGATCTTTAGTCTTTGGTCATAAGCTGTCGGGTCAAAGTTGTTTAATGGTCAAACATAAATTCGATAAGCTATAAAGGATAAAAAAAAAGGATGTCTGCTTAGGGGGTAATATACACGAAAAAGTTTAGGAGGTAGGGGGTTTATGCTTTTTTTTAATTGAAAGGTGAAATTGATACCGATTGAAAATATATTAATTATAAAAAGCGAATACAAGCATGGGTTAGTCCTTAAACAAGGTGAAGAGCGCTAAATGACTGTTTTATGTTATGAAAGGGAAAAAAAAAAACTCATTTGAGGTGATTTTTTTACATTTCTTTTTTAAGACATCAACAAGTCCTGGGAACGGGGTGGGTTTTAAGCTAGGGTCGCTGGAATATCTTTTGGCCTAAAGATCCTCAAGCATATGTCCGTTTCTCGTCTTTATTTGTATCAACGCATATATGCAAGCTGTGCCAATCCTTTTGTATTTGCTCGTTATACGGATGTTGTGATCAACCGTTAGCATATTTATGTGTGTTGGTCGCTTTAAGTAAGCTGCAATCCACGTACACTAGAAGTATTTATTTTTTTCTGTGATCTACCCGGGAAAAAATGAATTTTTGGCCATTCTGTACCTTCCTTAGAGAAGATTCACCTTT
>JADBJO010001101.1:190060-197560 GCA_016801955.1 Conus betulinus
AGCATTATCACGAATGTGAGACTGTTGGCTTTCAATTACGAACCACTTTACAAAAAAGACTACGTTTGATCTTGTTTTCTCATTCCATTATATTTTGCAGAAATTGTCTGATTGGACCATTCCTCAGCAGTTACTTTTCTTTTCTCTCATACTTTATGTCCGAAATGAATATGTGCCGCTTAGAGCAGAACCTCTTTTACCAGATTTTGTCAGAGATGGAGTCTTCCAAGGTTCCAAGGCCCCCCTCCTGATTTGTATCTTCATCAATGATTTACCGTTATTCATACCAGATGAAACTACGGATTTATTTGCAAATGAAAGTAAACTACGAACATAGAATCTCTCTCTCTCCTCTCTCTCTCTCTCTCTCTCTCTCTCTCCTCTCCTCTCTCTCTCTCTCTCTCTCTCCTCTCTCTCCTCTCTCTCTCTCTCTCTCTGTGTCCAGGAAAGTCTAACTGAAGTGCCGGGCTGGTGTAATTTTCAAACTCAACGGTCATATACCCAGGCAGAACAAAACTCATGTGATTATCACCACTCGTCAAAAGCACTCAGTTAGCCCCTGTTTATCTATCATTCATTTCGTTTGAACAAAATTTCTCTCGAATTTGTAGATGAGCATCGTGTCTAAAGTGCAACGGTAAATTTAAGAATCAAAAGGGCAGTCTCATCTAAATTATTATGCAAGATCATCTAAAAAAAAAAAATCTTATTATCTCAACGAAAACACTGTGCCGACATTGCTGCGCTTAAACTTTTCTTCTTCGCGCGTATAATATCATATATCAGTGATGTTTCCACAATATTCAATGAGAGTGGTGACGTCCCCACACACCACACAAAAAAAGACTGCATTCTGCAGTCTGAAGGAGTAGCTTTTGCTGCACGTCTCTGTGCGCAGACGTGCAAGCTACTCCTTCCAGCTGCGCCTCTAACAACTCATGACAAACTAAAGCGCTGAACATACTTCCTCTGCGAAAAACACTGTGAGATCAACAAGATATGATAATTCTGTTTGAAACTTTCGACACACACACCATGGCACAATGAATGATTTTGACAAACCTGAACAGCTGTTCTGGCTCGTGGAAATTCCTTCTACCCTGCCCACGCATTAATCAGTACAAAAGCAGCTTAGTTCGCTCCGGATCACATGTCTGGAACTCGCCTAAACTTAATGTCTCGATGGTTTGATTATCTGATTAAAGATTCTAAAAAACCCATTCGCAAATTCTGTTCGCTGTAATTTGAATACCCCGTCTGAACATTTATACACTCCACTCCGTCACCTTTCTGTCTGTGCTTCTGTCTGTCTGTCTGTCCTGTCTGTCTGTCTGTTCTCTCTCTCTCCCTCCCCTCTCTCTCTCTCTCTCTCTCTCGTTCTCTGACTGGTTCGTTTCTCTCTGTTCTTCTGTTGACTACTACCCAGCGTGTCTTGTTACATTTCGGAACAGTCAGCTTGTCGGTATTAGAATTGCATGTTATGGTGAGCAAGGGGGGGGTAGGAGGGTGATGGGGATTGGGATGACAAGAGAATTGTAAGACTTGGGCTCGCAGGAAAAATGATCCTGAGTATTAAGATCCGTGGGAAGAGCTCTCTCTCTCTGGCGCATCCTGTCTCTCCTCTAAGATCGAGAAGAGTGACTCTCTCTCTCTCTTCAGCTTCCTAGATAGAGCGTCCTCTCTCTCCTCTAATCTCTCTCTCTCTCTCTCTCGAGAGAGAGAGAGAGATCTCGATCGATCTTCCCTCTCTCTATCGTCTCTTCTCTCGCCTCCTCGCCTCCTCCTCGATCTCTCTCTCTCCCTCTCTCTTCTCTATCCACGGCGGGACATACTGAGTCGCATGCAGTTCCGTAACAAAAATCCAGATGAATTTCCGGTTTCTTGAAGATTGATATCCACAGCTATCTTGTATGACATGACAAAGGGATGGGGGGAGGAGAGGGGAGGGGGCTGACAGCAGGTGCACCATATGAACTAGTGTAAACGGAAGGGAAGGGGGAACCGAGGGAGAAATTGTGGAGGGGGAAGGGGGGGTGTGGCTTAACTCTGGGGTGGAATATTGTCAACTTAGTCAGAGGGGGGGAGGGATGGGGTTACATATGAGAGAGACAGCCCGACAGACATAGATGCAGACGACGACATACAGATGACCGACGGGACGAACAGACAGACGACGGACTACAAACAGACAGCCTGACGGACGGAGCGTGACAGACAGACACACAGACATACCGATGTGATGGACAGCACGACTGACAGAGCCCGAGACAGGAAGAGGCAGAAAAGAGAGAGAGAGGGAGAAGAGGCTCGAGAGGGAGGGCTTGTGGGGGTGGGGGTTCGGGTGACAGGGAAGGGAGCGAGAGAAAGAGTAAAGGAAGGACCCATAACAGTGAAACAGCAGAACAGTTGAAGGACATGGAATGTACCGTGTGTATGTCGGGGGGTGTGAGGAGGGAAGGGAGAGGTGATAAATGTGAACATGGAAGGGGAACTCACGGGGTTAGAGGAAGAAGAACAAGACAAGGGGGCGCAGAGCTGGCGAGAGTTAACAACAGGATAATACAAAGGAAATACGGAAATGAACAGAATGGACAAAGTGGGCAAGCGAAGCTCATTCACAGATTGAGGAGAGAGAAATGCAGACGAACAGACGGACGGACGGTCGGACGTCAGACAAAAGGATTGCGGATGGACGGACAGACAGACAGACGGAGGACAGACAGGGAGGCTAGCGAGATAGGCAGACAGAGGTAGCAGGCAGCAGGCAGGCAGGCAGTCAGCCAGACAGACAGACCGACAGACAGGTGGGTTTGTATATTAGTACATAGTCGTCCATGTTATGCTGGAAATTTAATATCCAAAGAAATTCGTTATAGGATTTTAGATGTTTGCCAAAATATCCATAGTTAAGATCAAGAGCATAAAAGGAAAAGATGTGTGTGGAAAAAGACAGACAGACAGACCATGTCAGGCATGCATGGCATGGCAGGCAGATACACATAATGGACACACAGACAGACATAGACACTGAACAGAGACCAGAGAGGGAGGAGAGAGAGAGAGATAGATAGAGAGAGAGAGAGAGAGAAGAGAGAGTGAGCGGTGGGAAGGAGGAGGGAAGGGAGACGGCGGCCATAAAGTACAGAACAGAGAAATGGGAATGACACCAGATATCAGAAAACAACGGAATTGCACTCTTCCATCCATATAATATCTGAAAGGATGCACTGGCATCATTCACAAGCAGGCGCGAATGCATCTATTTAAATCAGTTTTCTATTTTTGATTGTTCGGTGGCACGAATTTGGATTAAGCTAAGGGGTTCTCTCTTGTTCATGCCCTTTACCCCCACCGCCGCCCCCCACCACACCCACACCCCCTCTCCATCCTACCGCATCCCCACCCTCTCCCTAGCCTCGATCTCCCCCTTTTTCTGTTTTAGTGGCCGCGTGATTCCCATCTTTCTCCAGGTCTCTGTCTCTCTGTCTCTCTGTCCTCTCTCTCTCTCTCTCGCTGCTGTCCTCTCTCTACTGCTCTCCTCTCTCCTCTCTCTGAGAGAGACAGAGAGTTATGAAGTGAGAGGGAGGGTGCGGGAAGAGAGAAAGAGGGTGCGTGTGGTGTTCTTTGTGTGTTGTGTGGTTGTTGTGTCTGTGTGTGTGTGTGTGTGTGTGTCGTGTGTGGTGTGTGTGGTGTGTGTGTCATTCATTTAACGTCTTTTCCACTAATCGTGACTATTATACGATAAAAAAAAAGTGTGTAAGAGAATCAAGACAGTGCATGACTGAAGTTATTGAGTTCCAAGTATGCGTGCATGTATGTGTGAATCTGTGTGTACATATGGTGCTTAGGCGTGGTATTTAGGAATATATCTGATTAAAGAAATAAGGTATAAAACTACACTTTTAGAAATAGTAAACAAACATATATATAACAACAAAATCACAGTTACACCACCCACCCCACCCCCACCCCACCCACCCCCACCCCTTTTCTTTCCTTCCCTCTCATCCCCTCCCCATCCCTCCCCCCTCCCCCTCCATCATTTTTTATTTAAGAAAAAAAAAAATTCAGATACTGTAGTGACCAATTGGACCTGATATCTAACTTACGACAAAAAGTCTTAGGTTAAAGCTGGTGAATTGAATATAATGTGTGTGTTGTTGTTGTTGTTGTTGTTTTGTGTTGTTGTTGTTGTTGTCGTCTTCAATTTAACGTCTTTCCACATTAAGTGCTATTGACGAAAGGGTGTGTGGTGTGTGTGTGTGTGTGTGTGTGTGTGTGGTGTGTGTGTGTGTGTTTGTGGTGGTGTGTGTGTGTGTGTGGTGTGTGTGTGTGTTGGAAGGGGGCAGAGGAGAGCAAAAGAAGGCACGTGTGGTGTGTGTGCAGAGATAACCAGAGCAATAACTAAGATGATACTACAGAGATATGGAAAATGGACTTTGGTAAACAGAGACAGTGAATGAAGGAGAGGAGAGAGAGAGACACACGACACACACACACACAAGACACCACACACGACACACACACACACACACACACACCAAACAGACAGACACACACACACACACACACACACAACAGACAGAACAGACAGACCAGACATACGGCAGACAGACAGACAGACAGGACAGGAAGAACAGAGAGACAGAGACATTCCGATAGATAGACACGGACAGACGGACAGACAGACAAACGTAGTGGACAGAGAGCTTTATGTTCCCTGAATAAATGTCTGTTTTATCCAATTTTCGGTAGTTTTTTAGCCTGTGTAGTTATTCTCACCCCCATTTACAGTGGAAAGGCCAGATGATATCTCTAAGTAATATGTGTAACTCCAGTTCTCCGTAAACACCTGCCCCGAATGGGGGTCGAAGTTGACGAAGAGGATTTATGATTGTGGAAAAGCTTAATATTTCCCGATGTTCAAACTCTTGTCAAAACAAATCGAAAAAATAGATTATATAAAATATGATATAACAAAAACATCCAGCGTTTTGGTTTTTTGTTTGTTTGTTTGTGTGGTTTGTGTGTGTGGGTGTGTGTGTGTGTGTGTGTGTGTGTTGTGTGTGTGTGTGGTGTGCTCTACTTGTAGTTCCGACGCCTTCAGATCAAGTCTGTCAATGGAAATTTGCATATCCTTTTCCTGTCATGCTACTCTTCTGGCATCCTTTTTTCCCTTTAATTTAAATAGGAGACTGGGGAATGAGATGGGAGAGGGTCGGAACGGGGATATATATATATATATATATATATATATATATATATATGTGTGTGTGTGTGTGTGTGTGTGTGTGTGTGTGTGTGTGTGTGTGGTGTGTGTGTGTGTGTAAATATAAATGCATACATGTGTATGTGTGCACGCGCGCGCGCGTGTGTGCGTGCGTGCTGCGTGCGTGCGTGTGTGTGTGCTATCTTCTGTGTGCATCTGTGTGTGCGTGCGTGCGTGTGTCGTGCGTGCGCGCGCGCGTGTATGTGTGTGTTGTTTTGTTTTTTTTTTTTTAAAATTTTGTTTCTTTTTTAGAGGAAGCTGGGATAGATGGGGGGGGTGGCGGGGACAGACTGTCATTTTTCGTGCTGTATTGATCAGAAGAGCGTTTTGGGATGACTTTCACTTCGTATTGGTTGGTCGGTGTCCCTTCAGTAACTTCAAAGTGAATGAAAAACGACTTATTGAACAACACACCGACTACCCTTTTTCGGTAACGATATCTTGTATCTTGTAAAAAATCATAAATTAAATAAATAAAAAATAAAAAAGAAGAAAAAAAAAGCCATGATAATTTTTTTCAACAATGTTGTGTTTCAGAGGGGATAGGGGCGTACCAAGTGCGGTATAGGGTACTTGCCTCACTGATTTTTTTATCCTTGCGAAATACAGATCCAGTTATTGTCATCCAGTACCTCATCCTCCGCCTGCTCTGTTCCTCATCCTCCTCCGCCTCCTCCTCTCGTCATTCAATCATTCAGTTTCGACCCTCCTCCCTTCCCTTCTCCTCCTATTCAATCCTCATCTTCTTCCTCATCATTCCTCCTCTCTTTCGTCTCTCACTTATTTTCATGATTTATCCTCCTCCTCCTCCTCCTCCTCCCTGCTAGTATTTCATATCACTCCTTCTCTCTCTCTCTCTCTCTCTCTCTCCTCTCTCTCTCGTTCGCTCTCAATCTCTCTCTCCTAAAACTCTCTCTCTTCCTCTCTCCTCTCTCTCTCAAAATCTCTCTCTCTCTCTCTCTCTGTCAGTCAGCTCTCTTCCTCCTTCGTCTGTCTCCTCAATCTCTCTCTCTCATCGCGTCCTCTCGTCTCCCTCTTTCTCTGTCTCTCTCTCCCTCTCTCTGTCTGTCACTCTCCTCTCAATCTCTCTCTCCTCTGGTCTCTATCTCTCTCAATCCTCTCTCTCTCCTCTCTCTCTTCCTCTCTCTATATCTCTCTCTCCATCTCTCTCTCCTCACGTCTGTCTGTCGCTCGCCGGTACTCTGCTCTCTCTCTCTCTCTCTCCGCGTCGTCTGGGTTGATTCCTCTCTCTCTCTCTCCTCTCTCCAAGCTCTCTCCTCCTGACTCCGTCTGTCTCCGGCCCCTCGGGTCCGTGGGCTCGCTTCTCGACATCCACTAAACTCGTTCCGTCTCAAAACGAGCACAGCTGGCTTTCTTGTCTGGCTCTGTCACCTCTCTGGCACTCACAAACTCAAGGCATCATCCTCTCAATCTGCATCTCCTTCTCTCCGCTCAACCTCGTCCCCTCTCTCCTCTCTCTCTCTCTCCCCTGAGCTCTCCTCTCTCCCCTCTCCCCCCCCCTCCCTCCCTAACCGTACTCCTCCCGAGGGCTCTGCTCCCTTATTAGACCGTGGAGGATCGCTTCATCCACTACCCCTACCACCCCCCTCTCCGTTCAAACTAGCACAAGCAACTCAAAACTGGCCAGGCCCGCCACCAACAACACCAACAAACAACATCAAGGCACTAATTTCTAACAAAAAATGCCAACGAGGGTATCCATTTCAATAGCATTAGGACGACGGGCGTGTGCGGCGAGCCTGAGCAGAGAGGAGGGATGGAGGGGGGGCGGGGGGGGGGGGGGGGGGGTAAGCAGGGGGGGGGGGGGGGGAGAGGGAGGATTAGGGGAAGGAGAGAGTGAGAGTATCTGAGAAGGGAGGATATGATCAATTTACCACCGTCTCAACCTGTTGTGTATAACGAGCCGACACCACGATCGACTTCTGGCAAGCTGTTGGACCAGGGCTTCCCCGCCTGAGGAGTTCCCCCTTCCTTCCCCGACAGAAGAGGGCTCTGATGTCTCGGGGCAAAAAAAAAAAAAAGGTGACCAGAAAAAACAGTCGGGGCAGGAAAAAAAACAAAACAAGGGGAGAAACCCTGGGACTGGTAAGGGGGAGGGGATGAGGAAAGGCAAGTAAAAGAGAGAAGAGAGGCTGGGGGAGCAAAGACAAGGTAAACAGAGAGAGCGAAAAATGTTGGAGGGAGAGAAGGAGGAGAGGAGAAAAGAGGAG
>JADBJO010001101.1:200060-202560 GCA_016801955.1 Conus betulinus
CAGATTGTATACATTGAAGAGAAAAGAGAAAGAACTAAAGAAAGATAGATAGAAGGATAGAAAAGAAAAAGAAAAAAAGAAAAAGAAAAAAAAAGAAAAAGAAAAACGCAACGATGTCACTGAGTTGAGATCCTCCAGCTGACTTCCGTTTAGTCTCAGTAGCCAAGCAAGACACTGACCTTTACACACGCTATTATCCGCAGATCAACTGATAATCAAAGGTCAAAAATGAGTTGCACCGCTATCTCTTTTTTTTTTTTCTGTGGGTTTTCCAACCATGAGCTAGATTCAAAGGAGAGCAAACCTAGCGTTTTGTGCGTTTTGCTTTTGAATAGTGTGTAACAATCACAACACTGGGAAACTGGGCCAGTGCAGCGCAAAACTGAGAGTGAATTTTCTTTTGGCACCGTTGATCATCCTTTTTTTTTTTACAGAGAGAAGAGAGAGACGAGAGAGAGAGAGAGAGACAGAGAGAGAGAGAGAGAGAGAGAGAGAGAGAGAGAGAGAGAGAGAGAGAGCGTTTTTTCGTCAGTCAGATGTGTGGAAAATGATGTGTGTTTACGTCTGAATGGGAAACATTCAAACGAAACATTCAACTTATAGCCGAAAACAGTGTGCAATTTTAGGAGGATAACTGGTGAAAAAAAAAAAAAAAAACCAGAGACAGAGAGGGGAATACTTAAACTGACCTGGAATCGGATAATTTATTTCATTTGAATGCATTGGCCTCGTAAGAAAAGTTAGTGGATATCTTTCATCAATAAAACAAATAAATAAAAAAACAAAGCGTGAGGAGCACGCACGTTTACACTCACGACGCACGCACGCACGCACGCACAGCACGCACGCACGCACGCACACCACACACACACACACACACACACACATACAGCACACTTCACACTCACACACACACACACACACACACACACACACCCACACACACACACACCACACACACGCACACGTACACACGCCGCGCGCACACACACACACACACACACACACACATACACACACACACACACACTCGCGCGCACACACGCATGCACGCGCACGCGCGCGCGCGCACACACACACAACACACACACACACACACACCATACACACCACACACTCGCGCGCGCGCGCGCGCAAACATTAAGGATAAATTGAAGATGCATACACTAAACATATTTGAATCATAAGACTGCAGTTCTCTCTCTTACTCTCTGTCTGTCGTCTGTCTGTCTTGTCTTCCTGTCTCTCTCTCTCTCACGTCTCTCTCTCTCTCTATCTCTCCTCTCCTCTCTCGCCTCTCTTCTCTCCTTCTGTCTCTTCCCTCTGTTACTCGGTCTCTCTCTCTCTCTCTCTCTCTCTCTCTCTCTCCTCTCTCTCTCCTCTTCGTCTCTCTCTCTCTCTCTCTGTCTTCAAGACTGAAGCAATAGTACAGAAGAATTGCACTCTTGTTTTCTCATTTTCTGTTTTTTGCTGCCCCCCCCCCTTCTGTTTATTTGGCTGGCTAGTCGTCCATAACTCTCCTCTCCCCTTCCCCCTCACTTCCACCTCCACCTCCATCTCTCTCTCTTTCCTCTCTCTCTCTCTCTCTCTCTCTCTCCTCTCTCTCTCTCTCTCTCTCTCTCTCTCTCTCTCTCTCTCTCTACCAACCCCCGTTTCATATTTCTCGTATACATCAGCTCTGGTTATTTTGTACTTTTGTGTTTATGTTTCTTTCGTTCGTTTCGTTCCGTTCGTTGTTCTTTCCTTTTTTATTTTTTTTTTTCTACCTTGTTTCTTCCTTTCATCATTTTCTTTCAAGATCTCTTTTTTGCTTTCTTTGTTCAATACTTTCTTTTTCCTTTGAATCTTTTGTATCTCTCTCTCTCCTCTCTCTCTCTCTTCTCTCACTCCGTCTCTCTCTCTCCTCTCTCTCTCTCTCCGACTCTCTCTCCCTCTCTCCCCGCCCCTGCTTGCCTGCTGTGCGTCTTGCCCCCCTCGGCTCTCTATCTCTTGCACGTGCTCTTCCGTCCCCCCCCCCCCTCTCTCTCTCTCTCTCTCATCTCTTCCCCCCCCCCCCCCCCCCCCCGCTCTTGCATGCTTGCGTGCCTGCGTGCGCGCGCGCGCGCGCGCGCGCGTGTGGTGTGTGTGTGTGTGTGTGTGTGTGTGTGTGCTCTCCTCTCTCTCTCTCTCTCTCTCTCTCTCTCTCTCCTCTCTCTCTCTCTCCCCTCTCCCCCCCCCCCTTCTTCTTGCATGCTTGCCGTGCCTGCGCGCGCGCGCGCGCGCGCGCGCGCGTGTGTGTGTGGTGTGTGTGTGTGGTGTGTCCTCTCTCTCTCTCTCTCTCTCTCTCTCTCTCTCTCTCTCTCTCTTAGTTTTTGCATCTCTGTGAACGGGTTTCTTCCTTTTGTTGTTCGTCTTCCTGGCTTTGATTTGTTCCTTCTTCGCTCATTTCTTTTCATTCCTTCTTTCTATCTCATTTTTTTGTTTGTTTGTTGTGTGTTTTCTTTGGGGGTATTTTTTCTGT
>JADBJO010001101.1:207560-210060 GCA_016801955.1 Conus betulinus
GGGGGGGGGGGGAGAGGGAGAGGGACAAGAAAAGAACGAAGAAAGAGAGAGAAAAGAAGAAGAAAGAAAGAAAGAAGGAAGAGAAAGAAGAGGAAAATGTAAGAGGAGAGAGAGAGGAGGAGAGAGAGAGAGAGAGAGAGAGAGAGAGAGAGAGAGAGAAATGTGTTATCGCTGCGAAGATAAGGGCGCTGTAATTAAGGGCTTTAAGGGACTTCTCAAAGCCGACATTCCATCCGAAGTTGGCTTTGATCGCTTTTCTGATCTGCCGTGCACATCTATAGCCTGGTTGAAATATTTGCTTTGGCAGGAACCCCCTCTCCCCCTCTCTCTCTCTCTCTCTCTCTCTCTCTCTCTCTCTCTCTCTCTCTCTCTCTCTCTCTCTCTCTCTTCTCTCTCTGACTCCTGTTCGCTGACACTGGCAATTAATCAGATCCTTTCATGTTTTCTTTCTTTATGTCCATGCCTGCGTGTATTACTTCCAGTCGTCAGCTACTAATTCATTTACCAGTCCTTTTATTTATTGATTTTGTTCATTCATTCATCTTTCACACATGATTTTATTACCGTATTTGCAACGACGTTGTTATATTAACGATCAAAACTTTTTATTTTGAATACAGAAATAATATTTCATGTGAGAGAAGAAAAAAAAAAAAGGATGAAAAACGCGTGATACACAGAGGAATTGACTGGGTAAGAATATGGTTTGACTGTAATTTGTTTCCCTAACATTTTCAGAAACTTTGACTGTATTCAAACAAGGCTTTTTTTTCTGTACAGAGTATTAGAAAGAAAACAAAAATGCACCGACATTTCGGATTCTGATAGTTTATCCATGCGTAACTGAGTTTGTAAAGTTCAGTGGCTTGCCACAGGGCGGAAACGGAAGTCAGTAGGTCATCAACGCCATGATTTATGCATTGTTTCCCCTTGAATAGTGTACTGTGAAATGTAGTGCATTATTTGGTTCTTAATGTCAACTCTTTTTTTGTTGTTTTTTTTTTGTTTTTTTTGTTTTTGTTTTGTTTTTAACCCTGAATCCCCCCTGGCATTCTCCCCCCTCCCCGCTTTCCCTCCTCCCCCCCCCCCCCCCCCCCCAAAACCTCTTCCCCCACTTTCTAGAACCACACTGACTTTTGTTTTTGCTGAAGTGGAGGGTATACGTGAGAAGAAGGGGGTGGGGTGGGTGGAGGGTGGGGAATGGAGAGAATGTTTCTTTAAGGTATCTTATATATGTGTACGTCACGACGAATGTGTGCATACACATAATTAGCCTATGTGTGAGAGCACACACACACGCGCGCGCGCGCGCGTGCGCGCGCGCACACACACACACACACACACACACACTCGCTCTCTCTCTCTCTCTCTCTCTCTCTCTCTCTCTCTCTCTCTCTCTCTCTCTCTCTCTCTCTCCAGGCCGGCGCGCAGATGTGAAAAATAAATGCCAGTTTGGTGAAAACTGTATGTATGGTAAATTGGGAGAGAAGTCTGCCGTTCTTAGTTTTTGGATGGTGCATCGTATGCGTTTAAGGTGTAGTTAAACATAAACAGACCGCGCCGTAGACTTCAAATGGATGGGTGTGTGTGTGTGTGAGTGTGTGTGTGTGTGTGTGTGTGTGTGTGGGGGGGGGGGGGGGGGGGGGCGTGCGCGCGCGCGCGCGTGCGTGCGTGTGTGGGAGGGGGGGGGGGGGTGCAAGATGTATCGGGCAGTAGGTTTGATTCACTTTTGTTGTTTTCTTAATTCAAAGGCAGCTCATATTTTTATACAGTACATAGGCGATCTGAAAACAGGCGTATCGGAATCACCAGTTTGGGAATAGGTAGATCAGGAATATATAAGGCCACACGTCACAGTTAGGATTTTGCTCTGAACCACAGTATCACCCACACAAGCGTTTGGAGGCCTGCCATACGTTTGGGCCAGCATTTGATGTTTAAACTGATAACTGACCTAAAGAGCAACTCCCCATGAATTATTTTGCTTGTTTGGGGGGATTTCCACCGATGGTATAGAACATGCAGTCTTCAAATGCATGACCCTTCCCCTTAGTTGACGCATATTTCAGGCCTCTGCATTCATTCACCCGTGACCCTGTCTTTGCGCCAGGTGGTAGGTAGTAGCCCCTAAATAGTCCCATGCATTCCGTTGAATTTAATCTGTCTGCTTGGAACCGCTTGGCTTGTACCTTGATGGGCAGCATATGAAAGAAAAAACAAGGAGAATCAACTTTCACACACACACACACACACACACACACACACGCACACACACGCACCTACGCACGCACGCATGCACGCAAGCACGCACGCACGCACGCACACGCACACAGCACACACACACACACACACACACACACACACACACACACACACACACACACACCGCACGTACGCAGGCACGCACACACACCCACACACGCGCACACACACACACACACACACACACACACAACTCTCTCACTCTCTCTCTCTCTCTCTCTCTCTCTCTTCTCTCTCT
>JADBJO010001101.1:217560-222560 GCA_016801955.1 Conus betulinus
TGCAAACACCTTTCTCTCTCTGTCTCTCTCCCCCTCCATCTCACCTCCTCCCTCTGTCTGTCTGTCTGTATGTCTGCCCTCCATCCATCCCATGCAAACACCTTCACTCACTCACTCACTTACTCTCTCTCTCTCTCTCTCTCTCTCTCTCTCTCTCTCTCTCTCTCTCTCTCTCTCTCTCTCTCCTCCTCCTCCTCCTCCTCCTCCTCCTCCTCCTCCTCCTCCTTCTGTCTGTCTGTCTGTCTCTGTCTCTCTTCTCCCCCTCTCACTCTCTTTCCGTCTTTCTACCTGTTTGAAAGTGTTTGTCTCACAGAAGCAGCCAGCTGTACGGTGTGGTGCCGAGTTATGGGGGTTGGATAATGCAGTATTGCAATGCCAAAAGGTCCACTTCTTTGGGCTCAAAAGTTTCTTGGGAGTTGCATTTGCGAAAACCCAATGATCATGTATAAGGAGAAACGAACAGGTACCCTATTTGCATGAATTTGGCCGTAAGATGTGTTAAGTTTTAGTGAAGATTGACAAGAATGCATGAGAGTAGATTACCACGTGAGGCCTATCGTATGCTTTTGTTTTAGATTAATTTGACAAAAGAAACCGGGTTTCAGATGCTCGTTGTAAATTGTGTATATACGGATTTGGTTATGGCTGTGACTGTCTGGTTGAATCAAGGTGTTAGTGCGACTGCTGATTTCCTCAGAATTTTTAAAAGATAGACTGGTTTTAACGCAAGTAGCAGGGATAGAATTTTCGTATCAATAACAGCGAACGATTTATTTTTTACAAGTCCTTTTGCACTGTACCTGACGTGAAAAAAACGCACCTACTGCTAAATCTGGATGTGCGCTTAAAGTATGTAACGACCACATTCAGGCTTGGCATGTCTGAAATTGCCGAGCATTATTACCGTCATCAATCTCATAGCGATGCTGATCTGATACGCCGAAATGACACCGAAAATGAAGCGCATTTTGTGTTGTGCTGCCCTGTCTTTGCGCAAGTGAAGAGCTCAGTATATACCGTTCAAATATACATAAATTCCCAGGTCGGTTTACATTAGCACTTCTTTTAGCATGTTTGCAGGAGTAAAATATTAGAAATTTTCAACAACAACAACAAAATCAATCAAGTTGCGTTCATTCGTCTATCATCAAATACTCTTCTGAATGAATATTATTATTGATGTTTGCGAGCAGTTGCATGGATGCTAGGGTGATTTTATTTAACTTGCACCTCCCTTCACGAGGAGCGATGGCCTGACCATGAATAAATCATCTTGAGATTCTGTCTCTCTCTGTCTCTGTCTCTGTTTCTCTGTCTGTCTGTCTGTCTGTCTGTCTGTCTGTCTGTCTGTCTCTCTCTCTCTCTCTCTCTCTCTCTCTCTCTCTCTCTCAAACACACATACTATGCACATTCTGTCTAATTGATAATGAGAGAGAGAGAGAGAGAGAGAGAGAGAGAGAGAGAGAGAGAGAGAGAGAGAGAGAGAGAGAGAGAGAGAGAGATGGATGTTTTAGAATATGAGCATGGGGGCAACGAAGCCAAGAAAGAGAAAATGGTTCGGTGAATTTTTTTTTTTTTTTTTTTTTTTTTTTGCGATAGAATGGGAAATCCCTCAAATGATTACAACTCTCAAAAGCCTTACATCTTTTTCTTAACTGGGGTTAAATCTCTCTCTCTCTCTCTCTCTCTCTCTCTCTCTCTCTCTCTCTCTCTCTCCTCTCTCGCTAAATGCTTACGTATAGCGAAATCCCAGTACAATTGTGGCGTGATCATTTCTCTAATGTTTTTGGCGAATCTAATGACAAAGCAGCTCATGCTTTAACAGAAGAAGAACGGACGGGTTCGAACCAGTGTTTAACGATCCTTTATTAAGAGAAGGGTTTCTTGCCGATAAAAAAAAACGTTTTCAATCAGAAAAGAGTTCAGGACCAGACCACGTCACTGGAGAAAGGCTGAGTTAAGGAAATAATTGATTTCATTGTTCAGTTACTTAACCAGGATTTTGAAAATGGGAACCTTCCTTTTAGAATGGGGTGAAATCGGTAATTGTTTTATCTATAAAAATGAGACATTAATAACCGATAAATTGCTGTGGGTTTGCAGTTAACAGTAGTTCAAGTATAGTTCATGCTCGCTTATGAAATAAAAAGTAACTCGATGGGCTGAAAACCAACCATATATATATATATATACATATATATATATATATAGAGAGAGAGAGAGAGAGAGAGAGAGAGGAGAGAGAGAGAGATTGAATAACAAGCAACATCAGAGCCAGTCATAGCACAGTTGATCATATTTGTCGTATTTGTCGAGAGAAAAAAACATACTTAGTATTGCCCAGTCATAGCACAGTTGATCATATCTTCATGTCGTATTTGTCGGGGGAGAAAAAAACACATACTTAGTATTGCAAAATGTGTATATAGCATTTGTGGACTTCGATTCTGTGAACCGATGTAAAAGTTGTGTGAATGGTAAGAGGGACGAGAGCCTTAGAGATGTCTACAGCTAGGTGTTAGCGTGTGTGTCTGTTCGTACGTGCGTTCGTGCGTGCGTGCGTGTGTGTGTGTGTGTGTGTGTGTGGGGGGGGGTGTATTCAGAGTACTTTGAATGTTTGAATGGAGTGAAACAAGGTTGTCTTTCATGTCTCCATTGATTTCCAAGATAAACGAACTTACAATGGAATCATTACGAAAAGGAAAGCATGGAAAGCATGTTGTGTAAATTATTTCTCTAGCGATTGAGATATTTTAAAGCTGCTTGCGGATGATGTAATCTTTTTGTACGGAACAGTTACAGGCTTGCAAAACCAATAAATGCTCTGAGAGAGGTCTAGTTGCAAAGTGAAACGACTGCAGGCGGAAATCTAAACAAATCTTAAATAAATGTCAGCGAACCGCCAACATGAAACAAATAACGAAAATGCACTTAGCTTTGATCGCTTCTGTGTTCAGCGCAAGAAAGAAGGCGTTGAAGGCGTTCAACGCCTTCTTTCTTGCGCTGAACACAGAAGCGATCAAAGCTAAGTGCATTTTCGTTATTTTGTTTCATGTTTGTTGCACCTGAGAGAGACCTAAGAGGTTGAAACGCGTTGTGGTTTGTCTTGTGACTCGTTTGTCCACGTTTCTCTGGGCGGTTCGCTGACATTTATTTAAAGATTTGCTCTGAGAGAGGCTTAACAGTCAACATGGACAAGGCAAATATCACTGTGTTTAGAATGGATGGGTATTTTCCAAAGCACGAAAAATGGTTGTAAGGAAAGAAGAAATACAAGTGGTCAAGCCATACAAATACTTGGTGGTAGTTAACATAATTCCAACTAACTTAAATTAGAAGTATGCATGGAAGAGTCTTGCAGCAAAGGAAAAATAGGTATTGAAATATTGAAATCACAAAAGAAAACAAAACAGGAAAAAGAACCTGAAATATATTGCCAGTTGTATCTTCTGGAAACTGTTCAACACAGAGATAGAACCCATACAAAACACATGCAGCCAAAATTTGGGCTTTACAGACAGGTTCCCAAATTGAAAAAAAGTGCATCATTATGCCACTCGTTTAATTTCTACAGGTACCTATCTCTTCATCTAATACGGTTTTGAACAGAGAGACACGCCAAACTCCTTTGCAGATACGGACGTTCGTCAAATGCATTCAGTACTGGTTGAAACATTACAACTTCATCAATTACTCTATTTTCTGTTTGACCTTCTGTGGCACCCCAGAGGTATTACCCCACCCTGCTCATTCCGGCAACCGCCCATAGTCACACACACTGGCTTGTCCCGTCTCAGCCCCGGAACCGGCAATCCGCAAAAAGAATTAATGTAGAACAGTTGCTAACTCGTCATGAGACAGCCCAACAGAGGACACAATGCTCTGCTGCCAAGTCATTCAGGGCGGTGTTCAGTGGTGTCTGTACTGAGGACACCACCACCTATTACGTCCCTGCTACACCCCCTCCTAGCGACAGTCCCCATGAGAGTAAGACGTGAAGGGCAGCAGAATTTGATACTTTACTTTTTTAATTGCTGATCGATGAGGACGATGAAGATGATGTAAAGGAGATCCATTTTGCACTGAGACTGCGCGAAAGGACGGTTATCTTTGCATGCTTTCATAGTATACTCCAGCGTCAACCAGCCCCGAGAGATACGAACACTTGCAGTGTGCGTCAGGAAATTTAAGCAACAGTCTCAGAGGCGCATCCATTCAGTGGTTGACCGTGTGGTTCCGGTCTTCCCAGCTGAGCTAGTAGCGTACTCAGTTCTGGGCAGGAGTCGAAAATCTCACAAATATAAAAGGCTCTAATGGGAGTCGAACCCACAGCCTCCCAGGCCGGAATCCGCGACGTTAACAACTTCTCAATGGCGGCTGGTTTCTCCGTCACGTTTATGCAGATAGTCCTGTAATACGGTGCTTTTACAATTTAATTTGAGCTGAGAAAATTGGGGGCATTTCGAGTAAAACAAATTCTGTCAGAACGTGTTGCGGAATTGTTGGGATGTCCCAGGGTGTAGGAAACGAACGGAAATTTGCTGCCGAATTGAAAGCGAGACTAAACTGTTCCTTGAAGCAGCACTGGCAGATATGGACACTAAAGTAAAAATCGATGGATCTTTTCATTCAGAAGCGCTTTTCAATGTGAAACGTTTCTGAATAGATGATAATAATAAAAAGAAGAGTGTAAATTATGCAAGTTTTGAATTACGCACACTGTGTTTCGATGCGAAAAATAATTGGTTCAACCTAGGGCATCGACAGAATTTCAAATTCAGTATCCGCGATGCGGAACCGACATCAATACTGAAAAAAATTTCTATTCAGCTGTACCGTTTTCTGATCAACAGGAAAAAAAAAAAAAAAAAAAAAAAAAAAAAAGAAAAGAAAAACGAGCCTTTTTTTTTTTTTTTTTAAATTAAGTTATTGCAAAACGACACGATGGTTCCAGTGTTTTAATGTCGTATGACCAAACTATCATTAAATCAATCGAAATG
>JADBJO010001101.1:227560-230060 GCA_016801955.1 Conus betulinus
CTCTATATTCCCCAGTCCCGGTGTTCCCCTCAAGAAAAAAAAAATCGAAATTCAGTGCCTAAGTTCCCCAGTTTCGTGTTCCCCATCCTGTGGCGATCCCCCGATGTTCCCCATTCCCGCAAATCCCCGGTCCCGGTGTTCCCCAGTCCCGGTGTTCCCCAGGCCTGCTGTTCCCCAAGTTTTTGCCGTTGGTGGTGTTGGTGGGTAGAATACATTTTTTATTCTGTGGTTATCACACGCGGGTAATACCAGACAGGTGAGATTCAATACCTGGATGGGTCTGAGCAGTTTGATGACGTTTCCATCGAATACTTTTACACGTTCTGACCTCCACGTACACACACACACACACACGCACGCACGCACGCACGCATCCCCCCTCTCCACCCATGCATGCACTTAACAACCCCCCCCCCCTCCTCACTGTCCCCATACAACCGAGAAGGGAGGGGGGGGGGGGCGTGTCGGGGGGGAGGGTGGATGGGTTTTTTACGTCTTTTTCCACCATGAAGCTGATTTCGAAGACGGGACACTATGGAAAAGGCAGAACAAATTTTTTGCCTCTGACAGGACTCGAACCCGAGACCCTTGGATCACGAGACCGATGCTCTACTACTGAAACCATCCCGTCCCCTGTGGGTCGGAGGTTGGGAGGGAGAGGGGGGTCAGGGAGAGGCGGGTAGGAATGTCCGTGTGACAACTCATGCCGTGACATTCCTTACCCAACCTTTTTCTTGCCACGACATTTCGTTGCCAGAAATCTTGTATAACAGAACTATAACTCGCAGTAGGTCTAGCACTACTCCCCTCCCCCTCCTCCTACCCAACACTCACACACGCACGCACACATCAGTGCACGCACACACACAGACATCAGGCGAATGTGGGATGTGCCCGGCGCAACCTCTCCTTGTACAGTAGGGCCCGTACTGGCGCTAACGTGCATTGAAATCTGTTTGGGGAACAGCGCTACTGGGAACAGAGAACCCTGGGGAACACCGGTACGGGAACAGCGGAACGCTTTTTCGGCCGGGGAACATCGACACTGGGGAACAGAGACACGGGGAACAGCGCTACTGGGGAACATAGAACCCGGGGAACACCGGCACGCTCCCGAGACAGAGGTGTAGGAAAGAGATCAAAGTGACTCGATTTGGGTCGCCACAGTGTCCCTGGCAAACATCATCATTGGTTGGGACACGGAGAGTCGGAGTCAGGAGCACACAGAGACGATGTAGCACATAGAGACGGGGGGCCCCTAGGGAGATGTGGTCTATAAGAGACAGGAGACACAAAGAGACAGGAGACGCAAAGAGAGACGGGTGCACAGAGGGGAGCGTGCCATTGGTCCCAAGGTCCATTGGTCCCAAGGTTCGTTGGTCCCAAGGTTCATTAATTGGTCCCAAGATTTGTTGGTCCCAAGATTTGTAGGTCCCAAGGTCCGTTGGTCCCAAGGTGTGTTGGGTCCCAAGGCTCGTTGGTCCCAAGGTCCGTTATGTATTTCACAGATCTATATGGACCTTGGGACCAACAGACCTTGGGACCAACAGACCTTGGGACCTTGGGACCAACAGACTTTGGGACCAACAGACCTTGGGACCAATGGCATGACCCACCCCGCACAGAGAGAGGGGCACAGAGAGGAGGCAGGGTCACTTGGACATGGTGATGGGTGGGGTGGAGACTACATAGAGAGAGAGGCTGGGAGCATATAGAGACAGTGGATGGGAGCGTCATACAAGCACACAGGGACTGGGACACACAGAGACTTGGAGGGGGGGGGGGGGGGGGGGGGGGGGGGGGGGTGGGGGGTGGGGGGGGGGGGGGGGGGGGGGGGGACTTTGGTGTGGTCGCGAATGGAAGCTCCACTAATGTGTAGATAGATCTGCACGTCGATTCTGTACTTTTTTTTTTTTTTTTTTTTTAACTCGTAGGCCTTTGGTATGTCGGTGGATGCAGAGGTCAGTCAACGCAGAGATCTACCGGTGTGGAAATCTATCAGTATGGAGATCCATCAACGTAGAGATCTATTGATGAGGAGATCTATCGATCTGGAGATCTATTAAGACGTAGCCACTTGATTAGATCCAACGAAAAAACAACACCCAACTTGATTAGATTCAACGGAAAACAACACCCAACTTGATTAGATTCAACGGAAAACAATACCTAACTTGATTAGATTCCACGAAAAACAACACCCAACTTGATTAGATTCAACGGAAAACAACACCTAACTTGATTAGATTCAACGAAAAACAACACCCAACTTGATTAGATTCAACGGAAAACTCGAAGTGGGCGCAGTGACACAGGAAAATTAGGTAACACCGTTAACAACATGGGAAAGTGCAACTTGAACAAACAAACAAACAAACAAACAAAAAAAAAAAGGGGGGGGGGGGAGGGGGAAGGGAGGGAGAATGCTGTCGGCCATATCCCTTGCTCTCCGCGGTCGGCTGGTTTTAATAAACATCAAGGTGGCCTGTCTTCTTAACAT
>JADBJO010001101.1:237560-245060 GCA_016801955.1 Conus betulinus
AAAAAAGCGCGCAACTCGCCCTGCCCCCATGACGCAAGTAACCCGCTACACCATCACCTCCACCACCACCAAAAACTCCCCCCCAAAACATCACACACCCATAATGCAGATTAAAAACCCCTGATCGATACAGGCCCGGAAGTTCAACCTCTTCAAGGCCCAGGGAAGGCTTCTGCCAGCTCTCGTTTACTACCTTTGAAGTCGCTGCGAGGGGTGATTGCCGTAATATCCTTCGCTTTCAGCTTCAGTGAACAAAGAGTTCTCTCCCTTTGTCGTGCGCCCCATAGCTGTTCGCCACGCCCGCCCAGAAAGCCAGATGTCAGTGGCAATTACTCTGTGCGGGGGAAGGGAGAACAGCGTCGTTAAGAATTGATGAGGACGCCGGCGATGTCTGTCGGTGTCGTGAGAGCGCGGCCTAACTCGTCTGATGCTTTTGGTTTTGGTGGAGCGTTAGCCCGGCGTGGGTGGGATTATATGTTATCTCTTTTTCCTTTCTCTGTCTTGTCTGTCTTGTGTGTCTGTCTGTTCTCTCTCTCTCTCTCTCTCTCTCTCTCTGTCTCTCTCTCTCTGTCTGCCTCTGTCTGTCTGCCTGTCCGTCCGCTCTGTCTGTCTGTCTGTCTGTCTGTCTGTCTGTCTGTCTGTCTCTCTCTCTCTCTCTCTCTCCAATATTCAAGGACAGATTGGAAGAATAGGTTCTGCCTAAGATCTCAGTCCTTGATCGAATAAAAGGTTTCTGAGTTCTGATCTCTCTCTCTCTCTCTCTCTCTCTCTCTCTCTCTCTCTCTCTCTCTCTCTCTCTCTCTCTCTCTCTCTGTCTCTCTCTCTGTCTCTCTCTCTCTCTCTCTCTCTCTCTCTCTCTCTCTCTCTCGTTAGGGTCGTAAAGTTGTGCTGGCATCTATTATGCTTTGCGAGAATGTTCTACTGTGCGTTCATGATATTTAATGTAGTCAGTATTCTTCCTTACGTTGAAGCTGATGACGAATTCTTTTGGATTTCCCTTGAACCATTTGACTGCTTGATCTTCCTAGTTTTCTTCGTTGGCTTAACGACACTCACACGGAAATTCGATCAGTTGTTCACAATTTCACAGGTTCTGCTACCAGTATTAGTTTAGCACTTTTTTTTTTCCGTGGGCATGGATTGGATGGGAAGCTTAAGCAAGTACCTGATCATCTGTTGCTCTTGGAAGTAAGGATGATGATGTTGTTCATTCTTGTCTCACTCATGGTGTTTATTTGAACGTGTACGATGCACATACTTTTTACATACTTTTGGGAGTGTTTGTGGGGTCGGGGGGTTGTTTAATACCCCCCCCTCCTCTATCTCTCTCTCTCTCTCTCTCTCTCTCTCTCTCTCTCTCTCTCTCTCTCTTCTCTGTATATATATATATATATATATATATATATATATATATATATATATATGTGTGTGTGTGTGTGTGTGTGTGTGTGTGTGTGTGTGTATGTGTGTGTGTGTGTGTGTGTGTGTGTGTGTGTGTGTGTGTTTGTGTGTAACTGTTTCATTTTATTGTTATTGTGTTGTGATTGTTATGGTTGCTGTGGTGGTGGTGGTGATAACATTCTGGTTTCACGCCGACATGTCTCTAGAGGTGCTACCGGTAGAGGAATGCCATGGGCACCCCCTGGAGAATGATGAAAGCGCAACGATCATAAAAACACATTGATACCACCAGAATGACAACATGTAACGGCAAGATGCAAGGGAAACACATTCCATAGACATCAAGGACATTATGAGCTGAATGTCAGCTTTGATCGTTTCACGCTAGAATAAAGAAACAAAAAACACACAAAGAAAAAGACAAACAAAACTCACCACCGACGGCAAAACCTACAAAAACGAAACAAACAAATCAAAACAGCCACAAAAAAAGCCAAAACATGCAACAGCATTAATAAATAATGCTTATAAAACAAAAGCATCCGTCAGATAGAAAATCATCAACAAAAGCAACCAAAATAACACAGCAAGATACCCGCTACCAATCACAGCCAACCAATGTCAGAAACAGCAATAACAACAACAATGAACACCACCACCACCAACTAAAACAACAGCAATAACCCCACCCTTATCCAAAACGACAACGGTAACAACAAATAACAAAACAAAACAAAAAACAAACAAAAAAAAAAACCCACCAACAACAAAGCAAGACATCAAAGAACCAGCAGTAACAAGAAAACACTCCCAACAAGAATCACCACCAACAAAAACATAACACCCAAAATAGCAACAACAATCATAAGCAAGCACGCGCGCGCGAGCACACACACACACACACACACACACACACACACACACACACACACACACACACACACACACACACAACAACAACAACAACAACAAACAACAACAACAATAACAACAACAACAGCAAAACAAAAGTGAGATGATAAGGAAAATTATCAATTTCAGAAGCGAATTCCGTTTTTACTTTACGGTCACACATCATCAAAATATTACAAATGTAAAATACAACGTTTCGGATGTTTTTTTTTTTTAGCAAGTTAAAGACAACACGAACTCTCATTAACAATGTTTGCCAATTTGTCACAGTTGTTTTCCCTTCAAACATTTTTTTTGGAGAGGACACCCTATTCAAATGAAGTCGCCTTGGCGCAGTTTGGCAGTGTTAAAAATAAATGACACTGAAACATGTTGAGGATGTGGCAGGTTCCTTAAAAAAAAAAAAAAAAAAAAAAAAAAAAAGAAAAAGGAAAAGACAGAAAAGAAAAGAAAAGAAGAAAAGAAGATCGAAGACGATCGAAGTAGTGACGTCAGACTCAGCTCGGTGAGGGAGGGTCACAGACGACATTTTAATGCCTGATGCCCGGAGAATCGAACCCACATCTGGTCGCGATTTTAGCGTGCCTTCATATTCATCTGTGTCATAGTTTCTCATAGTCCAACTGACTACACATAATACTATATATTTGAATGCTGGAACTCAGCCCGCATTGAAACGGGGTGAATGTAAATCGCGCAAATTTCGGGTTGACATGGGAATGCGCGAACAGATTGGATACAGACTGCGCACACACATCATCATCATCATCATCATCATCATCATCATCATCATCGCCTATTACCCCTCCTGGGCTACAGGCCGCCAACCAAGGACCTCCAGGCATCTCTGTCCTGGGGCTCTTTTTCTCCAGCTGGTTCCAAGTCATCCCCATGTTCCTCATGTCTGCGTCCAGGTTCCTGCGCCAGGTGTGTCTTGGCCGACCTCTTTTTTTGTTTTCTTGGGGGTTCCATGTTAGGGCTTGTCTGGTGATGTTGCTTGCAGGCTTCCGCAGCGTATGTCCAATCCAGCCCCAATGTCGTTTCTTTATTTCCTGTTCTGCGGGCAGCTGGTTCGTTCTTTCCTGAGCTCGTTGTTATTGATGGTGTCTGGCCATTGGATGCCGAGAATCTTGTGCAGGCAGGCAGTTGTTGATGAAACACCTGCACTTTCTTGGCGGTGGCAACTGTAGTTCTCCAGGTTTCTGCTCCGTACAATAGAACTGTTTTGATGTTGGTGTTGAAGAGCCTGACTTTGGTGTTGACTGGCAGTTCCTTGGAGCTCCAGATGTTCCGCAGCTGTACGAACGCTACCCTGGCCTTTCCGATCCTTACTCTGACGTCGGCGTCTGTGGCCCCCTGCTTGTCGATGACACTGTCCAGGTAGCGTTTCTTCGCACACAGCAACATTTTCTTGCAGTCGCACAAGCTTAATGTGCCTTATTTATTGTGCGACGGAGACTCCGTCTTGGGGAAAATAATCCGCATCGAATGTACCCTATTATCCCCCCTACCCACCCCCACTCCCCACTCCCCAACGTCCTCCTTCCCACACCCTTATTACCCCCTCCCCTCCCCTTCGTGCTTCCATCCTCTCCAGGGTCCAGACCCACTAAAAGAACAACAAAGCAAGGCACAAGAGGAAAAAAAGAAAAGAAAAAGAGAAGAAACCCCGCGCTGAATTACTGTAGTATATTAATTAAGCGACAGCTGAACCTAACAAAGAAAAAAAAGTAAAGAGGGGGGGCAGGCAGTCCTTCATTTCTCTCTCTCTCTCTCTCTCTCTCTCTCTCTCTCTCTCTCTCTCTCTCTCTCTCTCTCTCTCTCTTCGACGCCGCATTCAAGGCCATGACAATTACAGTCGATTAATGCCTCCAGGGCCCAGCACAGAGTGTCCTGTTTCCGTCCTGGCACTGTCAGGGACTGGAACCGTCAGTCCCATGACGTTTCGGAGGACCTCATAACTTGTCACTTTGGTGCCGGAGGACCCCCCCCCCCCCCCCTTCCTTCTCACTATTACACTCCTACTCCCATTTCCTCCATCACGCTTCTCCCTTCCACTTTTCTTCCCCCTCCCCCCACCCCCTCCTCCCTTCCATGCCCGTTCACCGGATCTCTCATCAACCCTGACTTTGTCACTACCAGCCTTTCCTAGAGTTTTCCCTCTTCCCTCTCTCCACTTCCCTCCCTCCGTTTCTTTGTCATTCCACTTGTCTCTGATGATCCTAACTGTTGGCCTACTTCTGGACATTGTCCTCTCTCTCTCTCTCTCTCTCTCTCTCTCTCTCTCTCTCTCTCTCTCTCTCTCTCTCTCTCTGGTAAGTCTTTCTGAATCAGCGTAACTACTTACGCAGAAAGAACAGAAAAAATAAAAAATTGTATAACTAACACACACACACACACACACACACACACACACACACACACGCACGCGCGCCCACACACACACACGCGCGCGCGCGCGCGCGCCCCCCCCCCCCCCCCCCCCACACACACACACGCACACACACGCCCGCCCCGCCCCCCCCCCCCCCCCCCCCCCCCCCCACACACACACACACAGAGAATTGGTCAATATGCATACCTTATGGAACACACTGATGAATTCAAATACCTTGAGTATTCATTTAAAGAAAAAAAGAGGCATCCCGAAACAATTCGAGGCTTTACGCCTTTCCCATTTTCTTTTTGAAACAGTACACTTTCAGAAAAAAAAAAAAGCTGCAGAATTTCTGAAATGAAACTTTTTTATGTGCGGAGAGGACTCGCTGAGGAATGGTTTATTAATTATTAATTTTTAACAGTAAAACAAGAGGGTAACTTTTGCACCCATAAGAAAACCTAACACAGAGTAACTTTTATTCAAGACTGGCTCAGCCTTTTAAACTTGAATAAAGTCAGACAAATACAAAGACGAACAATCTAATAGTGGGGGAAAAAGCAAGTACAGGCCAACAACTCAACAGTCTTTATAGTAATGACATGGCAAAGATTTGGACTTTTAAGGGGGGAGGGGGTGTTGAAGATGGAGAAACTGGGAACATGAAATTAAGAAAATATATTATAGATATGAAAACTGTTCACTAGCTGCACGAAGGAACCATCATAATCCCTTCCTAAGGCGGATCCACCTGCATTGCCCGCCCCGAGGTCCCCCGTCCGCCGGATCGGAACTCACCAGGGAGACACGGCCGGTTGTGTGTGCTCTCCCGGCGTCAAACAGAGACACACCACAGTCCATAATACCGTGGTGTTTTCACCACCAAGGGTTCAAAAAAGAATCCAACAGCACCCCCCAAAGCAGCCAGGGAAGGGCAGTAAATGAAACCAAACGAAAAGTGTGGGGAAGACAAAAAGCCCCCCCAAAACTAAAGACATTATGCAAACAGCACAAAATACAGGGGACAATCCTTGAGCCAACGCCCGAAGATCCACCCAAGGTTGCAAGGGAGATCAAAAGACACAGACAAGACAGACAGAAACAAATACAAATACAAATAACCTCGATTTAATCGAAACGAAATTGAAAAAGAAGTGGGGCAGGGAACAGTAAAGAATAAAACAGTAAACAAGTAGGGTAACTTTTGCTCCCATAAGAGAAAACCTAACACCGAGTAACTTTTATTGTGCTTGTTTTTTTCCCCCCACTATTAGATTGTTCGTCTTTGTATTTGTCTGACTTTATTCAAGTTTAAAAGGCAGTGTCAGTCTTGAATAAAAGTTACTCTGTGTTAGGTTTTTGCATGGGAGC
Source organism: Conus betulinus (assembly GCA_016801955.1). Classification (NCBI taxonomy): domain Eukaryota; kingdom Metazoa; phylum Mollusca; class Gastropoda; order Neogastropoda; family Conidae; genus Conus; species Conus betulinus. Next base: position 243,622 of record JADBJO010001101.1, read on the forward strand.
AAAAGTTACCCTACTTGTTTACTGTTTATTGTTTAATGTTCCCTGCCTCAATTCTTTCTCAATTTTATTAATTTCAGTCTGCGTATGGCTGTTGATTTTTACCACGTGAGAAGAAAGTGACATTCTTTCCACAACGCCGTTCGGAAGTTGTAAATCGTGAGCTGCTGTGACCAGCACACTGACGACACACAGACGCTATCAGTGATCATTTCCTGTCGGGATCTCAAACTGCGACCAATTTCTGATGATGAAAATAAACACTGATTCAAGCACGTTTCTTTGACGTGGATGTTTTGCGATGCGACAGGAAACTGACTAAAAGGCTAGCAGCAGCGAGGCCTCGTTCTTCCTTCACATGTCAGTGTCAAACTCGGAAACAAGCAACAAGAAGAAGAGACTAAATACAAGCAAACATTCAGAACTGGGGTATCACTTCCGGATCGGCTTGGCATGGTGTAAAGAAGACAATGCTCTCTCTCTCTCTCTCTCTCTCTCTCTCTCTCTCTCTCTCTCACACACACACACACACACGTGCGCGCGTGCGCGCTTACGCGCACACACGCACGCCCGCACACACACACACACACACACACACACACACACACACACACACACACGCACGCACGCACGCACACACCACACACACACACACACACACACACACACACACGCACACGCACGCACACACAGTGTGCATGTGTGTGTGTGTGTGTGTGTGTGTGTGTGTGAGAGAGAGAGAGAGAGAGAGAGAGAGAGAGAGAGAGAGAGGGGTGGGTGGATGGGAAAAGTAGAAGAAATTTCTATAATGACAATTATTGCACCACGCAGCATGTCGTATGCAAAATGTTTCGAAGTGAAGTTGTCATGTTTTAAAAACCCAGCTGACCGTGAAGGACAATGAAAAAAAGACAAAGACAAAGACAACAAAAAAAAAAAAAAAAAAAAGAAAGAAAGAAAGAAAGAAGGAAAGGGTAATCGGTAAGTTTTTTATAACTTTCCATGTCGAAAGAGAAATATTAAAGTTAAAGAAAAGGGACATATGCAAAACAGCAGGTTCAACCTTCTTCATAAGAGATTCAAACCCCGGGGGGCTCCAGTCATAACGAAAAATCCACAACACGACCCACTCCCCCCCTCACCCCCTACCCCCCCACCCCCCCCCCCGTCCCCCTCCCACGGTAGCGGCCCCAGGGGTTCCACATAATAAAAACCTGTGTCTGTTTGCAGTCATGAACTTCGCCTGATGGCTGCAGCTAATCAAATCACTCGACTGTTCAGAGGACATGTGGACGGCCGAGCCAAACGGCTGTTCCCTTGCCGCTCGTGCTACATGCAATTTCATTGGGCGGAAATAGCTTTGCGGGTGACAGCTGTCAAATTTATGCGGGCCCACTTGTCAGATTTGGGAGGCCGTAGCACTGGCCCAGTTATTGTGGACA
>JADBJO010001101.1:255060-257560 GCA_016801955.1 Conus betulinus
GGTCCGGGTCCGGGGGTGGGGAGGGGGGGGGAGGGGGGGGGGGGGGGGGGATGTCCCATCATCGTGAGGTTCATGTCTAGAAAATTCAAAGACATTGTCCTTTCCAGCAGGAGAAAAGTGAAGAATAGAGGTGTGTCTGTGGTCGAGGACCTCGCGCCAGCTAACAGTAAGGCGACACGGGAGGCCTACAGACATTCTTATACGCTCACCATTATTTTGGTCCTCAAAAGCGAAAGTGTTTCCTTGACTGAAAAATTACAAAACTGTGAGACTGAGACACGTGGAAAACATCGATGTGATTTTCAGAAAGGAAATGCCTGTTGGACTTTAATGTGGACGCAGCATGTAAGTAGGTAAGTGGTTGATCTTGTTTGTCAGTATTGTTTTTCTTTGATCGTTTTGATATATGAAATGATGTTTAAAAACATACTTAAAGTACATAAATAGGATATAATACTAAATAATGCATGTAGTGTTTTGTATCTTTCCGGTTTTCTGCCTTTATTTTCATTTTCGTCCACACAGTCTGCTTCTTTGTTCAAATTTTCTTTTGATTTGTTGAAAGCGTGTCAGTTGGCTTTGTCGTGGTCGGTTGTCATCGAATAGTTCATTTTTCTGTGCATTGTGGGACGGACACGTTGGATGGTGGTCAGTGTTCTCTTTCAGCGGGAGACTCCTACCTATTTAAATACACAGAAATAAATATCAGTTAAGTGAGACCGTTTGAAGATCCGAAAACCCCGAGAAGATTCAAGATAAGTGTGGTGTGATGTTAGTTTTGCGGTTGTGTAACCGTGTAATCAGTTACTCAGTCAATCAGCCTGTCGATCTGTCAGTTTGTGTCTGTCTGTCTGTCTGCCTGTCTCTCTCTCTCTGTCGCTCTCTGTCCCTTTCTGGCTCTCTGTCTGTGTCTGTCTGTCTGTCTGTCTCTGTTGTTTGTCTGTCTGTCTGTCTGTTGTCTCTCTTTCTGTCTGTCTGTCTATCTCTCCTTGCATGGCAAGGCCTACTCAGCCTAAAATCTTCATCCTCGATTTGAAATTCTTCTCTCTCTCTCTCTCTCTCTCTGTCTCTGTCTCTGTCTGTCTGTCTGTCTGTCTCTGTCTCTCTCTCTCTCTCTCTCTCTCTCTCTCTCTCTCTCTCTCTCTCTCTCTTTGCCTATTCAATGATTTTATTTCTTTTTCCAGAAATGTGTTATAATTTTGTTTTAGTGATAATGTTTATTGTATATATTTATCTATCTTCCAATAACCCATTTTTTCATGAACTATATATGACCCCTCCCTCCCCCCCCCCCACCTGTTTCTCTCTCTGTCTCTGTCGGTCTGTCTCTCTGTCTCTCCCTCCCTCCCTCCCTCCCTCCTCTCTCTCTCTCTCTCTCTCTCTCTCTCTCTCTCTCTCTCTCTCTTGATTGTCTTCTGTTCTTTTGTGTTAACCATTTCCTCTTTCTATTTATAGCGTTTATGCATGTTTACTTCTATTCTAGATTAGTTTTGCTGATGTTGTTATTGCATTTTCTATATATTTCCCTTTATTGAGGGCACCTCTCTCTCTCTCTCTCTCTCTCTGTCTCTGTCTCTGTCTCTGTGTCTTTGTCGCTCTGTCTCACCCCTCCGCTCCGCTCTCTCTCTCTCACTCTCTCTTGGCCTCTCTGGCCTGTCGCCTGTCTCCACCCCCTCTCTTCTGCGTCTGCCCTCTATGGGTCTCGTCTCCCCCACTCTTTGTCGCTCTCTCTCCTCCTCTCTCTCCCTCTCTCTCATCCCTCTCTCTCTCATCTCTCTCTCTCTCTCTCTCTCTCTCTCTCTCTCTCTGCAGTTACATCTGGATCCGTGCATCTTAGTTTACAGGGCTTTATGGTTATTGACTTGCCGCCTTCCATCCTCTCTGCCGTCCCCAGTTTTTTTTTTTTTTTTTTTTTTTTTTTTTTTCTGCATACGGGGAATCTTTATGGCTTTATTGTTTGTTGCCGCCCGGCACCACCAACCGTGCCCCTTTGACGCAGGCAGAGGCCCTTTTGGGATTGGTATTGGTTGTCTTTGGTCTTTCTCTCCTCCTCCTCTTCCCGTCTCTCCTCGTTCTCTCTCCTCTCTCCCTTCTCCCCTCCTCTCTCTCTCTTCCTCTCTCTCTCTCCTCACTCTCCTCTCTCTCTCTCTCCATCTCTGTCTCTCCCTCCTCTCTCTCTCCTGTCTCCTTCTCTGTCGCCTCTCTCTCTGTCTCTCCATTCTTCTCTCTCTCTCTCCCCTTCTCCCTTCTCTTCCTCTCTTTCCCTCTCTCCCTCTCTCTCGCCTCGACTCGTCGTCTCCTCTCTCTTCTCTCTCCTCTGTCACTCTGTCTCTTCTCCTTCTCTCTGTCTCTCTTTCTCTCTCTTCTCTCTCCCTTCTCTCTCCTCTTCTCTCGCTCCTTCTCTTCTCTCTCTCTGTCTCTCTCTCTCTCTTCCTCCCTCCGCCCTCCCCTCCTCTCTCATCTCCCGCCTCTCTCTCTCCCTCCCTTCTCTCTCCTCTCT
>JADBJO010001101.1:265060-291772 GCA_016801955.1 Conus betulinus
AGTTTCAGGTACGGACAGAAGGACATTTGTATAAAGCTACAGTTTCTGCCTTTTCAATTGTTTATAACTTAATATTCTCTTCCCCTCTACCTCCACCCCTACCTCCCATGCCCGTTCTCCATCTCATTCCCATTCCCCACCACCGCACTCTCTTCCTGTCTCCCCCTCCCTCCCTCACACACACACACACACACACACACACACACACACACACACACACACACACACACACACACACACACACACACACACACACTCACTCACTCTCTCTCTCTCTCTCCTCTCTCTCTCTCTCTCTCTCGTTTTTCTCTTTTCTTACATCTCATTCTCCCTGTTGTCTTTCTTTTGGTCCCTCATGCCCTTTTTCTCTCCCACAATCCCCTCTCTCCTATCTCTGTCTCTCTCGTGTTCTTTCCTCTTTTTTTTCCAGATTTGTTTTCTTGCAGAAACCCAAGGTTAACTGAATGAACACCAGTGTCTCTGTATACCCTCTCTCTGCAGTCTTGTTCTTGCCTTTCATTGTCTGAAAAGAGCTGCCAGTCATTTGAACTGGCTCTTGTGCTAGTGGGAAGCATCGTTTCTTTTGGACTTGAAAGGGAGCAGAGAAGGTGAATGGTAGTAAGGTATACGTGTGGGAGGGAGAGGTATGGAAAGGGGGGGAAGGAGGTGTATATGTGGGTGTATGTTTTTTCATCTCTCTCTCTCTCTCTCTCTGTAGGTGTGTGTGCGCGCGCATCTTTGTGCGTTTGTGAAAGTGCATGCATGTTCGTTTGGTTTGGGCGAGAGAGAGAGAGAGAGAGAGAGAGAGAGAGAGAGAGAGAGAGAGAGAGAGAGAGAGAGAGAGAGAGCATGTATGGGCATGTTTGGGCAAGAGAGAGAGTGTGAGAGACGGACGGACGGACAGACAGACAGACAATCAGACAGACAGACAGAGAGACAGACACACAGACAGACAGAGACCTTGGCATAGACAAATCCAGAGTCAGAGGAACATCGAGATGAGGGCACAGGAGACACATGGAGACATGGAGATGGGGGAACACAGAGACAGGAGATGGGGGAACACAGAGACAGGGAGATGGGAACGAGACGGGGTACATAGAGATGAGGAGGACACATCGAGACAGCGGGCACAAGGGGAGTCTGTTTGTTTGTGTGCCCTCCCCCTTCCCTTCTTTTTTGAATGTAGTTTTTTTGTTGTATTTAAATGTTTTTGTTTAAAAAAAGTCTTTTTTTCTGGGATTAACACATTAAGTGGAACACACGGCATTTTGAGCACGCCTAGTCTTATTTGCCTCAATACTTTTGCTATGATGTTGTTCGTAGTGTGTGTTGCCGGGTGTCCTTTCAGTTTTTTTTTTTTTCAGTATGTGAATCTCTCTCTCCCCCCCCCCCCCTCCATCCCCGCTCCCCCCCCTCCAATTATAAGTTTGACAGGCATGAGAAGGCCCCGTGTAATCGCCTGCCTGGGTTACAACGAGAAAAAACCATCTAAATTATTCTGTGTGAGTATTAAACGTGGAAAGATTTGACTTGTTTATCCCGTCCTAGAGAAAGCGATATTATTTCAATAACACAATTTTAGAGAGATGTTAAATGCGGGCGGCGGTGAGCAACGCTCTTACGACACAGACGCCGTCGTTGTTCATTTCCGATCGTAATGCGAGCTGTAGCCAGTTTCAAATATAAAAGACCGCCTCAAGCAGGACGTTTCTATGACATCGGTGTGTTTCAATGCGACAGGAAACTGACTGGAGGGATTGCAGCACCAAGACCTCGTTCTTTCATCATTCGTCAATTTCAACGTGCACAACGAAAAATGAGGGAAGGAAAAGGAAACACGAATTTAAAACCAGGGTACCATTTCCGGATCAGCTAGCCACAACATAGAAGGTAAGGCTCTAATACACAGAAATAGAACAGTCTTCCTCTACCTCTGTTTTTGCTTTTGTTTGTTTGTTTGTTCTAGTTAAGATGGTCACGGTCTGTCCCTGGTCCTATGTTTCTCCCTGCTTCTAGTCAGCATTCTTTGTGATTCTCTCAGTCTCTATGTCTCTGCCTGTTTGTCTGTCTGTCTGTCGCTGTCTCTCTGTGTGTATGTGTGTCTCTCTGTGTGTATGTGTGTCCGTCTGTCTGTCTGTCTGTCTGTCTGTCTGTCTGTCTGTCTCTCTCTCTCTCTCTCTCTCTCTCTCTCTCTCTCTCTCTCTCTCTCTCACACACAACTGTTTAGTTACTTTGAGGATATAAAGATTAACATGGCTTCTAAGGCGACTAAAATTTGCAAAACACTCTAGAACCCTCATGCCACGACCTCTGTATCTGAGCATGTCTTCCACACCATGTGAAGCAATATGATAAGTTACATATGAAATGAACACCATGTCTTGACAGTGTGATAGGTTTACACTGGTTCTACACTGACTGTCTTTCCTCTGCCTCTTTTTTTATAATCTGCATCTCACAAGATCTGACTCGTTCTGTCAGTGGCCCTGTGTTTCTTCCTGTCTCCTGCTCAGCATTCCCTGTCTCTCTGTGACTCTGTGTGCCACTCTGTTCCTGTCTGTTTGTCAGCCTGTGTGTTCGTCTGTCTTTGTCAATCTCTGTCTCTGTCTTTGTCCGTCTCTGTCTCTGTCTGTCTCCGTCTTTGTCCGTCTCTGTCTGTCTTTGTCAGTTTCTGTCTCTGTCGGTCCCTGTCTTTGTCAGTCTCTGTCTGTCTCTGTCGTTGTCAGTCTCTGTCTCTGTCTGTCCTCTGTCTTTGTCAGTTTCTGTCTCTGTCTGTCTCTGTCTTCGTCAGTCTCTGTTTTTTGTCAGTCTCCGTCTCTGTCTCTGTCTGTCTCTGTCTGTATGTCTGCCTGTCTGTCCGTCTTTGTCTGTCTGTCTGTCGGTCTGCCTGTCTGTCTGTTCTGCCTCTGTCCCTCCCTCCCTCTCTCTCTCTCTCTCTCTCCCCCCCCCTCTCTCTCTCTCTCTCTCTCTCTCTCTCTCTCAGCACTATCTAGTTATTTGGGGGATTTAAAAGTTAGCATGGTTTCTGATGCGAGGAAAAATGGTAAAACACTATAGAACCCATACACTATGAAGTCTGTATCTGAGCGTCTCTTCCACACCATGTGTACCATATATAAGGTACACATGAAATGAACACCATGTCTTGACTGAGTGATAGGTTTACACTGACTGTCTTTCCACTGCTTCTTTTTTTTTTTTTTTTAATGTAAATCTCACAAGATCAGATTCTTTCTGTCTGTGGCCATGTGTCTCTCCCTGTCTCCAATTCAGCATTCTCTGTCTCTCTGTGACTCTGCCTGTCACTCCGTTTCTGTCTGTTTATCTGCCTGTCTGTCCCGCCTGTCGTTGTCTAGCTCTCTCGGTTTGTCTCTGCCTGTCTCTGTCTGTCTGTCTGCCTGGTCTGTCCTGTCTGCCTGTCTGTCTTTGTCTGTCTGTCTGTCTGTCTGTTTGTCTTTGTCTGTCTGTCTCGCTTCTCCCTCCCCTCTCTCTCTCTCTCTCTCTCTCTCTCTCTCTCTCTCTCTCTCTCTCTCTCTCTCTCTCTCAGTACTACTAGTTATTTGGGGGATTTAAAGGTTAGCATGGTTTCTGACGCGAGGAAAATTTGTAAAACACTACTAGAAGCATATACGCCATGAAGTCTGTATCTGACCGTCTCTTCCACACCATGTGTAGCAAGATGTTAAGTTACATGTGGAATTAACACCATATCTGAGACTATGGAGATATTCACTGAATAGTTTTACTTGCTAGTGAGGATGGATGACAAAAAAAATTAAGGGTAGGAGGAGGAACAGACGGCAGGGGGGGGGGGGGGGGGGGGGGGGGGGGGGGGGGGGATTTTGAAATTTTGGAGGGAGGGGTGAGGGGGGAGAGGAAGCGGAGCTGGTGTTCACAACTCCTGTAATTCTGATTTGTTCTTGTCTGCTCGTGTGCGAGGACATTAATCTAGTAAAGAAGCCACCTGAGTGAAGAACACGCACCTGTTTGTGACAGTTCCATCCAGTTGTGACCTACTAGATTTAGAGAAGCTGTAGAAATTTTTTTTTGAAAAGTGTGAGGGGGGATAGAAAGTTGGGAGGAAAAGAGGGAGAAGGGAGCGCTGCGCGCGCGCGCGCCTGCGTGTGTGTGTGTATGGTGCGCGCGTGCGTGCATGTGTGTGCGTGCGTGCGTGTGTATGTGTGTGTGTGTGTGTGTGTGTGTGTGTGTGTGTGTGTGTGTGTGTGTGTGGATTCGTGCGCGTGGCGCGCGTATGTGTGTGTGTGTGTGTGTGTGTGTGTGTGTGTGTGTGTTCATATGTGACTACATTATGCAAAAAAAAAAAATGCATTGGACATGGGGAAAAACGGGGAAAAGTAGGGGACACTAGAAGAGGATGAGCGGATGGAGAGGAAGGAAGGGATGGGTGGGTAGGAGGGCGACATAGATAGGGAAAACTATTTCCCACAAAACATATCTGTTTCATTTTACAGTGACACTTCCTTCTCTCTCTCTTTATACCCCCTTCCCCATCTACCTCAACTCGACTCCGCCCTTGCACCACACACTCTTTCCTCCCTTAACGCCCTTTCTGTTCCAGGAGAGAAGCGAAATCGTAGTCAACATGGTAGCTTTATTTGTCTCACAGTCGTGTATTCAAAACACACTACAGGCATTCCATCAATATTGCGAGCAAAAATAATGGGATGGTGACGTGGTATTGAGGCATGAGATGTAAGGAAGAATCAGGAGATGGGGTGGACTTTTCAGCTCCCCTTTCCTTGTTTGCAGTACCTCCCTCCCCCTAAGCTTTCGGAGTTTAAAAAGAAAAAAGCTGAGCACGTCTCTAAAGTGTGTGTTCCTGGAAAGGAAACGGAGGGAAAATAGACTGCAGAAACTCACCATCACATCACATCAGCAAATGTTATAGACAATCTGCAGATTATCAAACCTCACCATGCCACTCCCCCTTTCACCACTCCTACACCGCCACCCCAGTCTGCTCCATGTCTGTGCCTTTCTTCTGCTCAACAACCTGTTTGTACACTTTTGAGAATCAGGAGTTTTTGTGTGCGTATGGGCGTTCACATAAACGTGTGTGTGTGTGTGTGTGTGTGTGTGTGTGTGTGTGCGTGTGTGTGTGTGTGTGTGTGTGTGTGTGTGTGTGTGTGTGTGTGTGTGTGCGCGCGTGTGTGCGTGCATGCTGTGCGTGCGTGTGTGTGTGTGTGTGTGTGTGTGTGTGTGTGTGTGTGTGTGTGTGTGTGTGTGTTGTGCGTGCGTGCGTGCGTGCGTGCGTGCGTGCGTGCGTGCGTGCGTGTGTGTGTGTGTGTGTGTGTGTGTGTGTGTGTGTTGTGTGTGTGTGTGTGTGTGTGTGTGTGTGTTGTGTTGTGCGTGTGTGTGTGTGTGCGTGTGTGTGTGTGTGTGTGTGTGTGTGTGTGTGTGTGTGTGTGTGTGTGTTTACTACGTCTCAACAGCGACAACACTTTGTATTGTACACATGATGTTCACATGTATCAACTGATGGATTAAGCATCATCTAAGACCATGCATCATCTGCCCTAACTGGTTTGACCGTAGTTGTTCATCGATTCATGCATGTCTCAAGGGCCATGCTGTTTAGGGCTCCAGTTCATTAGTAAGTTATTTCAATTCAATTCCCTGTCCACCCAAACCTGATTTGGCAGAGAAGGATAACTATCCCAAGAGTATGGGAATTGTGGACGTAGCTGACCGTACTTGAAAAAACAACCAGATGACCACACATCAAGGGAGGTAGTGAAAATGGTTCCTTTTGTAGTGTGGATGTTGGCTGGATTTGAACTCAGGTCTGCAAACTCCGCTTTCTACCAGTGTGCCAGTTCAGCAGCAGCAGCACCACCACCACCACCCCTTGCCCTGACAAATGACAAATGTTTTATTTATGGTCACACGAACCTCACGTTCCACCAAGCTAATGTTGGCAGCTGTCGCGCGCAGTGTCCCCATCGCCGCCCATGAAACTGCCTGAAAACAGATCGAGGCGTCGGAGGGCGGGGGGTAAGATTGATTGGCAACGTGTTCCGTTAAGTATCGCTTGATTTGATTAGTCGATAGCTGGATATCATGCAAACGTCCTGATGTCGAAAACTTAAAAAAGATCTTCTGTGAATATAACCAGAATCCACAGGTAGTATCATCATCATCATCATCATCATCATCATCATCATCATCATCATTCATTTCATTCATTTATTGAGCGTCCAGTATTAGATTCTAGATGCATTATGTGCGGAAGCATTCAAATGGCATTTTGTCTGTCATGACATACTACTGACAAATGTACAGCACAACGTAACGGAGAGGAGAGAGAGAGAGAGAGAGAGAGAGAGGAGAGAGGAGAGAGGAGAGGAGAGAGAGAGAGAGAGAGAGAGAGAGAGAGAAAGACAGACAGACAGACAGACAGACAGACAGAGAGAGAGAGACGGAGGGAGGGAGGGAGAGAGAGAGAGAGAGAGAGAGGAGAGAGAGAGAGAGAGAGAGAGATTAAGAGATGAGAGAGAGAGAGAGAGAGAGAGAGAGAGAGAATCGTCTTAAAAGTACATTCTGGGAGAAGAAATGGACCAAGTCATAACACGTCACCAACAATGCTTCCAGTGGATATTACGATGCGTAAAACAGTTTGGACCTCCCTCCTCTTTCCATCTGCCCTTCCCCTCCCCTCCCACCCATTACTCCCTCCCCCCCCCCCCCCCCCCCCCCCCCCTCCCTTTCCACATCCATTTCAATCTTGCAATCAAGCTTGGATCAGTTTAATCTCTTCGCTAAACAAACGGAAACATGCAGGGCTTCCGCTGTCCACAAACCCTATTCTCTCTCTCCCTTCTCCTCCTCCTCTCCCTGTTTTCCGTCCTCCTTCCCTCTGCCAGCGTCTGTTTTTACAGTTCTCTGTTCTTTAGGATTGTATGAAATGAAGCATGAAGATAAAACAGGCGCTTGGTTCATTTATTTATTTATTTATTTTTATTTATTTTGGGTGGGGGGAATGTTGGGGGGGGGGGGGGGGGGGGGGTCTGAAGTTGTGTTGTTGATTGATTACTTATTAGCATCTGAATTGGGGAGTTGCAGTGATCTGACACTGTTGAAGTCTTGTATAGAGTTTTTAGCACACAAAAAAAAAAAAAGTTGCTGAAGATCTTCCAAAAACTGTGGGTAGTTCTCTGTCTATTCAGTTAAGCTCAGCGGGTGTTGTTTGTGGCCCAGCCTACCACGTGGAGCCATATCAGGGATATCATTCCCTTACACGGTCGTAAACAAAATAAGTAAATCATTTTTTAAGTGCTGAAAAAGCGTAGAACTCAAAATGTTTGTCTCTTTCAGGAACTCAGAAGTCAGTTTGATGTTCACCCTAAACTATACACACACACAAAGTACACGTACACAAAAACACACACACACACACACACACTTACACACACACACACACACACACACACACACACACACACACACACACACACACACATACATACATACATACACACATACATACATACATACACCAGCATGCCAACACTTGAACACACTTAAGCACAGACACAAAAGCACGAATGTAAGTGTGCGCATCCCCACATAGACGCATACAAGCTACTCTTAAATGCACAGCCATATACATGCCTGCTTACATGCGCTTGTGCACATGCAAACACATACAGATACACACACACAACCATACACACACACATACACACACACACACACACACACACACACACACACACACACACACACACACACACACACACACGCAAAACCACACACACACACACACACACACACACACCACACACACACACACACACACACACACACACACACACACACAACCACACACACACACACACACACACACACACACACACACACACACACACACACACACACGTGCCCATCCATTCCTCTTTGAACAGAACCACCGTCGCTTCACTCACACAAGGACAAGGTAAAGGTAGAAGAGTGACAGCTCCCCTCAGCTAATAACAGGCGAAAAAGGAGGTGCCAGAGTACGCCCCCCTGAGTAAAGGACATATGCCAATCAGTTAGCTGACCCTGGTGCTTTATCGGCAATGAGGAGAGAGAGAGAGAGAGAGAGAGAGAGAGAGAGAGAGAGAGAGAGAGAGAGAGAGAGAGAGAGAGAGAGAGAGATTGTGTGTGTGTGTGTGTGTGTGTGTGTGTGTGTGTGTGTGTGTGTGTGTGTGTGTGTGTGTGTGTGTGTGTGCCTGCATGCTATTTGCCAATCAGCTGACTCTGGTACTTGGTCTTCAAGGAAAAAAGAGAGACCAAAGGGGGGGGAGAGAGGAGAGGAGAGGAGAGGAGAAGAGAAGAGAAGAGAAGAGAAGAGAAGAGAAGAACTGAGATGAGATGAGATGAGAAGAGAAAGAGAGAGAGAGAGAGAGAGAGAGAGAGAGAGAGAGAGAGAGAGAGAGAGAGAGAGAGAGATTGTGTTTGGTGTGTGTGTGTGTGTGTGTGTGTGTGTGTGTGTGTGTGTGTGTGTGTGTGTGTGTGTGTGTTGTGTGTGACTGGTAAGCTTAACATTGACTTTTTTTCTCGGCAGCTCTTAGAGCTGGTAGAACAAAATTTAGGAGAATAATATGTAGAGATACAACATTTCCATCAGTTCTCAGCTTGAGGATGTCACTATATAGCGAGAGCCATGAATCTACGATTATGATTTACAGTAGTATCTTCAACAGTATGGTTTTTTTTTTCTTTTTATAAATGTGATAAATTGTGTTTTGAGTTACAACCATCACCTTTATTTATTGGTAAAAAAAAAACACATGGAATGATATTTCATTCATTATTACAACTGTAAAACCAACGTTATCTTTCATGTGATCATTTAATACGTTTTTTTTTTTTTACAAGGCAAGGAACAGAAATACAGCAAACATGTTTCAAGGTATGGACCAAAATGGACATCATACAAGAATATCACACAAAATACAGCACAACTAGTAATTCATCATTCGTGGGGAAAAGGAAACAAGTGAGACTTAATAAAAAAAAAAAAAAAAAAAAAAAAAAAAAAAAAAGAAAAAAAAAAAAGAAAAATAAATAATCACTCCTGCTTGCTTCCACACTAACAGATGATAAACAATGCCCAAAACACCGTCAGTCTTCCTTTGTGAATGAACCAGACAAAATGGAATACAGCTGATTAAGGTCGGGGATGTGAAGAATGAAAGCGTCAAATAAAGCAAACGTGCGTGACGTGAACATGAGCTTAGGGAGAGCATTTGGCACGAGTCCAGCCTAAACGAACAAAGTGATTGAGGGCAGGGGACAGCAGGGGCCGCAGTCTGAACTGCAGCTCGGCCTCCTCACCTCTCAGTCTCTTGCACCAGCCTCTCCCGCTGTCTGTCTGTCTGTGTGTTTGTGTGTGTGTGTGTGTGTGTGTGTGTGTGTGTGTGTGTGTGTGTGTGTGTGTCTGTCTGTCTGTCTGTCTGTCTCTCTGTCTCTCTCTCTCTCTTTCAAATCACATCATTGTTTTGTTCTCTCTCTCTCTCTCTCTCTCTCTCTCTCTCTCTCTCACACACACACACACACACACACACACACACACACACACACACACACACAACACAACACAACACAACACACACAACACAACACACACAACACAACACAACACAACACACACACACACAACACAACACAACCTCACCTCACATCACATCACATCACATCACATCACATCACATCACATCACATCACATCACATCACATCACATCACATCACATCACATCACATCACATCACATCACATCACATCACATCACATCACATCACATCACATCATATCACACAGCATCTGAATCACTTTCAATTCAAGGGCAGAGTCTCAGCGCTTTACATGGACATTACAGTGGAGTACTCAATTTGTTTAACATTTTTTTTTCTTTTTTTTCAGGGTAATCAGATGATTCTGTGATTAGGTGATTGATTGTTAATCATGGTTTTGATATTCATTGATAAACGCTTATTTGTTTGATTGTTCGATGGACTGGTTAACTGTGGTGTGTCCAAAGCAGGAAGAGGCTTTGAGCATGACTATTTCATGCAATAATGATTAATGCTTAACATGCTTAGTATCATTTCATATTTCATTTTATCAGATCACTTCATTGCAGTATTTCATTTTTTCATTCTTCTTCATCTGGGCAAAGAAATCAAAACAGAGGCCATCAGTTTAGCCCTTTTGTGACATCATCATTGAAGAAGTTGATTTTTTTTCCCCCCCGTCCAAGTTCCAGTCACAGTCACACACGAGAGAACACAACTTCAAACGCCGCATCTGATTGACAGCTGCCTGTAAGATCCCCTAGGAAATTGACTGCAGGCACTGCAGCGCCAAAGGATTCATCCGCCACCCCTTCCCTCCCCTCTCACCATCCCCCCATGCCTTCCTTTCCGCCTCTGCCTTCCTCTTATTACGTCAAGCAGTGGGCCGAGAGAGGAAAAACAAAAACAAAAAAACAAACAACAAAAAAAAAAACAGCACTTCAAAAGTGGCGGCTGAATTCCGGATCAGTGGGTCACTAAGTTCGAGCAGGATACTGTCATTATGTCAGAGGGGAGGCTGTCTCTGTCTGTCTGTCTGTCTGTCTGTCTCTGTGTCTGTCTGTCTCTGTGTCTGTCTGTCTGTCTGTCTGTCTGTCTCTCTATCTCTCTCCTCTCCTCTCCCTCTCTCTCGTTCTGCTTTCATCTCTCTCTCTTCCTCCTTCCCCCCCCTCTCTCTCTCTGCCTCTGTCATCCTTTACAATCTACTTTCATCTCTCTCTCTCTCTCTCTCTCTCTCTCTCTCTCTCTCTCTCTCTCTCGCTTTCTCTCTCGCTTTCTCTCTCTCTCTCTCTCTCTCTCTCTCTCTCTCTCTCTCTCTCTCTCTCTGTATGTCTGTCTCTCCCTCTCTCTCGTTCCGCTTTCATCACTCTCCCTCCTCCTCCCCCCTTCTTCTGTCTCTGTTATCTTTTAAATCTGCTTCTCCCCCCCCCCCTCTCTCTCTCTCTCTCTCTCTCTCTCTCTCTCTCTCTCTCTGTTTCTTTCAGCTTTCATTTTCATCTGTCGGTTTGACTCTCTCTCTCTCTCTCTCCCTCCCTCTCTCTCTCTCTCTTACTCTGTTAAAAGTATATTTCACCCTTCTTCGAAAACGTATATCAGTCACCGCTAACCTTTTTATTGCAGAATAAGAAAAGAGACGTAACCCGCTCTGTAGCCATGTTTATTTTTTATGCAATGCAAAAAAAAAAAGAAAAGAAAAAGAAAAGACAGAGCTACTAGAAATGTGTAAAAATTAACATTGTCAGCAGGAAATGTTATACCTGCTTTTTCGTTTTCTTTTTTGCCTCTTATACACAGGAAATGTTTTCTGTTTGTTTTTGCTTTGTTCTTCCCACTCTTCACAAGTGCCGTGTGTGTGTGTGTGTGTGTGTGTGTGTGTGTGTGTGTGTGTGTGTGTGTGTGTGTGTGTGTGGTTATGATTGTGTGTGTGTGGATGCGATGCGCGCTTGTTTTCACTTGAATTCTATTTTGTTCATTATTGACCTCCTTGCAGATAGGTCGGTGGCCTTTGCAATTAAACTTTTTGAGTCTTTTTTTTTGGTCTCTTACTCTGTATTTTTCTGTCTCTTTATCTGTCTGTGTCTCTGTCTGTCTGTCTGTCTCTTACTCTGTATTTCTCTGTCTCTTTAGCTGTCTGTGTCTCTGTCTGTCTCTGTCTGTCTCTGTCTGTCTCTGTCTGTCTCTCTCACTCTTACTCTGTATTTCTCTGTCTCTTTATCTGTCTGTATCTCTGTCTGTCTGTCTGTCTGTCTCTCTGTCTCTCTGTCTGTCTCTGTCTCTTTATATGTCTGTGTCTCTGTCTGCCAGTCTGTCTCTCTCTTATTCCGTCTGTATTTCTCTGTCTCTTTATCTGTCTGTGTCTCTGTCTGTGTCTCTCTCATTTCTGTTTTCATTCCTCCCTCTGTGGTTTGGTGGTGGTGGCGATGACGCTGAAGATGGTGGTAGCAGTGAAAATGGTGGTCCTAGTGATTGAGTTGGTGTGTATGTGTGACTCTGAGAGAGAGAGAGAGAGAGAGAGAGAGAGAGAGAGAGAGAGAGAGAGAGAGAGTGTGTGTGTGTATGTGTGTGTGTGAAAAAAGTGCATGCACATGCATGCATGAGTGTCTGCGCATGTATGCATGCAGTTGTGTGTGCGTGCGTGCGTGCGTGCGTGCGTGCGTGTGCTCTGCTTGCAACTGTCGCCAGAAAACCATTCGAGTTAATTGTAGGAAAACTGACACCATGCTTCCATCACAAGAACTATCTCTGTGGTTGAAATAAATGACGAGAGGGAGTATAAATAATAAGGACAGACAGACTGACCGAAAGGGGGGGGGGGGGGGGGGTAAGAGAGAGAAAGGGCAGGGGTCAGAGGTAGAGGGGAACAGAGAGAGAGAGAGAGAGAGAGAGAGAGAGAGAGAGAGAGAGGGGGAGGGAGGGATGGAGAGAGACAGACAGAAACACAGACAGACACACAGACAGAGAGGCGCTTGTTTTCACTTGAATTCTGTTTTGTTCATTATTGACCTCCTTGCAGATAGGTCGGTGGCCTTTGCAATTAAAACTTTTGAGGGTTTTTTTTTGTCTCTCACTCTGTATTTTTCTGTCTCTTTATCTGTTTGTGTCTCTTTCTCTCTGTCTGTCTGTCTCTCTCTGTCTGTCTGTTCCCCCCCCCCTCTCTCTCTCCCTCTCTCTCTCTTTGTCTAAATTTCTCTGTCTCTCTATCTGTCCGTGTCTCTGTCTGTCTGTCTGTCTCTCTGTATTTCTCTATCTCTTTATATGTCTGTGTCTCTGTCTGTCTGTCTGTCTGTCTGACTGTCTGTATGTCTCTTACTCTGTCTGCATTTGTCCGTCTCTTTATCTGTCTATGTCTCTGTCTGTGTCTCTGTCTGTGTCTTTCTCATTTCTGTTTTCATTCCTCCCTCTGTGCTTTGATAGTGGTGGCGATGACGCTGAAGATGGTGATAGCAGTGAAAATGGTGGTCCTAGTGATTGAGTTGGTGTGTATGTGTGACTCTTCGAGTGTGTGTGTGTGTGTGTGTGTGTGTGTGTGTGTGTGTGTGTGTGTGTGTGTGTGTGTGTGTGTGAAAAACACGTGCATGCACATGCATGCATGAGTGTCTGCGCATGTATGCATGCAGTTGTGTGTGTGTGTGTGTGTGTGTGTGTGTGTGTGTGTGTGTGTGTGTGTGTGTGTGTGTGCTCTGCTTGCAACTGTCACCAGTTTCAGAAAACCATTCGAGTTAATTGTAGGAAAACTGACACCATGCTTCCATCACAAGAACTATCTCTGTGGTTGAAATAAATGACGAGAGGGAGTATAAATAATAAGGACAGACAGACTGACCGAAAGGGGGGGGGGGGGGTAAGAGAGAGAAAGGGCAGGGGTCAAGGTAGAGGGTAGAGGGGAACAGAGAAGAGAGAGAGAGAGAGAGAGAGAGAGAGAGGGGGGGGGGGGGGAGGGATGGAGAGAGCAGACAGAAAACACAGACAGACACACAGACAGAGAGGCGCTTGTTTTCACTTGAATTCTATTTTGTTCATTATTGACCTCCTTGCAGATAGGTCGGTGGCCTTTGCAATTAAAACTTTTGAGTCTTTTTTTTTTTGTCTCTCACTCTGCATTCTTCTGTCTCTTTATCTGTCTGTGTCGCTGTCTGTCTGTATGTCTCTTACTCTGTATTTCTGTGCCTCTTCATCTGTTTGTGTCTCTTTCTCTCTGTCTCTGTCTCTCTGTCTCTCTGTCTCTCTGTCTGTCTTTCTCCCTCTCTCTCTCTCTCTCTCTCTCTCTCTCTCTCTCTCTCTCTCTCTCTCTCTCTTCTCTCCCTCTCTCTGTTTGTCTAAATTTCTGTCTCTTTATCTGTCTGTGTCTCTGTCTGTCTGTCTCTCTCTGTATTTCTCTATCTCTTTATATGTCTGTGTCTCTGTCTGTCTGTCTGACTGTCTGTATGTCTCTTACTCTGTCTGCATTTGTCCGTCTCTTTATCTGTCTATGTCTCTGTGTCTCTGTCTGTGTCTTTCTCATTTCTGTTTTCATTCCTCCCTCGGTGCTTTGGTGGTGGTGGCGATGACGCTGAAGATGGTGATAGCAGTGAAAATGGTGGTCCTAGTGATCGAGTTGGTGTGTATGTGTGACTCTTCGAGTGTGTGTGTGTGTGTGTGTGTGTGTGTGTGTGTGTGTGTGTGTGTGTGTGTGTGTGAAAACACGTGCATGCACACGCATGCATGAGTGTCTGCACATGTATGCATGCAGTTTGTGTGTGTGTGTGTGTGTGTGTGTGTGTGTGTGTGTGTGTGTGTGTGTGTGTGTGTGTGTGTGTGCTCTGCTTGCAACTGTCACCAGTTTCAGAAAACCATTCGAGTTAATTGTAGGAAAACTGACACCATGCTTCCATCACAGAACTACCCTCTGTGGATGAAATAAATGACGAGAGGGAGTATAAATAATGAGGACAGACAGACTGACCGAAAGGGGGGGGGGTAAGAGAGAGAAAGGGCAGGGGTCACAGGCAGAGAGAGCAGGAGAGAGAGAGAGAGAGAGAGAGAGAGAGAGAGAGAGTCACACAGACCGACACACAGACAGAGAAGGTGAGTGAGTGTGAGAGAACGAACGCGAGACAGAGCGAGATGGTCAAGAACACTTTATTATCTCCAAACAGAAATTAAGAGTGGCCATGAAAAACATGACTGTTGATCCATATTCAACAAATCACAAATCACAACCACCCATCCACCCACTCACACACTCAGAATATAACACACACACACACACACACACACACACACACACACACATATATATATGTGTATATATATATATATATATATATATATATATATATATATAAGTTTAAAAAATATGATTTAAAAAGGAGATTAAAAAAAACACCAACAAACTTGTTTCAAGCTCTCTGCTCTCCGCTACCGGTGTTATATATATATACTGTTCAAAAAAAGAAACGCAAACAGCAGCAATTGGTCACCTGCCTTTACTATTTTCAAAACATTGTACATTTTCAGGTAACTGCAAAACACCTTTAAAGTAGAGATGATGAAAAACATAATGGCTTATCTGATTTTGCGTTGAAAAAAAAAAAACAGTGCCAAAAAGTCATTACAGAAGAGCTCACACCTTTCGAACGTCAGTAGCGTGTGTGTCCTCCCTAAGCAGCAATCACACCTTGAAGTCGCCTGGGCAGGGATCGCAGCAGACTGCGGATGACGCGCAGTGGAATGGTGTCCCACTCCTCCTGAAGAGCCTGGAACAACTCTCGTTCATTTGTAGGGGCATTAACTCGGGCACGGACTCGGCGATCCAACTCATCCCAAATGTGCTCTATTGGGTTAAATCCGGTGACATAGAGGGCCAAAGAAGGAGATTGACGTTGTTGGCAGCCAGGAAAATGTCGTGTTAAGCGGGCTGAGTATGGCCGAGCATTGTCATGCATGAATATGGAACCAGGAGCAGCCAGGAGTGGAAGAACGTGAGGCGGGAGGATTTCTGCAATGTAGCGCTGAGCATTAAGTCGTCCCTGGACCAGTACTAGGGGGCTTCTGCCACTGAAATTGATGGCTCCCCATATCATTACACCTCCACCACCATGGGGAGGTGCCTGATCAACACAGTTCTGTGCATAGCGTTCATTCGTTTCGTTCTGCGATAGACCCTCCTCCTCCGGTCATGGCGTTGCAGCAGGAAATGTGATTCGTTGCTGAATGAAACCTGTCTCTATTCACGATGAACAGCCCAGGGAAGATGTTGCATGCACCATTGAAGTCGTGCCTGGCGATGACGCTGAGTCATAACGGGTCCTCGGACAGGTCTTCGAGCCCTCCTTCCAACAGCATGTAGACGATTGCGTACGGTTTGCCCACTTACACGTCTGTGGCCAGGGATGGCCTGGGCTGTAGAGGAGGCAGACAGGAAACGATCCCGAACATGGCGGAGCGTGATGTAGCGATCTTGGGCTCGGGTTGTGCACCTTGGCCGTCCTGAACGAGGTCGATCTGCTGTTGACCCCGTCGTTCCAAGCCGGTTCCAAAGCTTACTGATGGTGCTTCTGGACACATTGAAATGTCTGGCAACAGCTGCTTGACTCTGCCCGGCCTGCAACCGGCCTATCGCATTTTCTCGTTGTTGGCTGTTCAGAATTTGGCATTCTTTCCTTTCGTTTCTGGTTTCATTTTTCAATGGAGCCAAACCCTTTTTATACCCTGCTATTGAGGTGTTGTCAGCATTGTATTCTGTGCTTTGCACGTGAATTTCCCGTCTGCAAATCCGTCGACAGTCGAAAGTTTACAGCACTAGATTTTAGCCCACCAGCACGTGTTTATCGCACGGCATGCGCTGAACTTGTACACCGACATGGCAGAGGAACGGGTGAATCAATTCTGCTATTTGTCAACATCATTCATGGTGGGAATATGTGCTAGATGAGGTTTGCATAATATCAGCCACTTTTCTGTAGAACATAGGTTGCATTTTTTAGAGATATTATTGTATGGTGCTGCTCTTTTTATAATTTTCCAGATATATTGTAGTCTATTTTTTTTATCTTTAAGTTTCCAAATGTGTTTACTTAGTTCTGTTTGGTTTTTATATTTTTCATTTTTGAAGGACTGTTTATGGTTTGCATATCTAGTTTTAAAATGGTTTGCAGTAATCCCTATGTATGTTTCTTTGTCACTATCAGTTGTTACTGTGGCTTGGTATACAATATTATTGTAAAGGCATTTATTATTCAGGGGGCATTGATCTTTTTTAGTGCAGTTACAAGATGTCCTTTTGTTACCCTTTTTGGCTGTGTTGCCTTTAGTTTTGTTAGATGAGTCAATTATGTTTTTGAGGTTGGGCATACATGAATATGATAGCTTGATGGTGTTTTTATTGAATATTTTAGATAGTACATGTTCTCTTTGGAAATGATGTTATATAGAATTTTAAAGAATTCTTTTCCTACATTAGTCTTTATTCTTCCATCATATGGGGGATTATACCATATGATCTTCCTTTTCTGTTTTTCTTATTACTGTTCATGTTATTATCTGGGTTGTATTGTAGTTTGTAGTTGTAGCCACTTTTTTTTTCAGTGCCTCTTGGTATTCAACTGCTGCACTGTTGAATACTTTCTCGTTGCATGACAGGTTAGACAGTCTTTTGTTTATGCCATTGGGTATGGTTTTTTTAGGATAGAAGGTGGATGGTTACTTTTGATGTCTACGTAGATGGGTATATCGTTAGGTTTTTTATATGGTTTGTATACATGGTCATTAAGGTCTAATGTTATGTCTAGGTAGTTTACTACCTTCTTGTGGCTTCTTCTACTGTGATTTTTAAGTTATGGCTTTGGAAGATTTTACAAAGTTCTTTTTTCTTATTTTCAATGGTTTTTGGTTTATTGTTTAGCGCGGCAAGGCCGTCGTCTCTGTACAAGCCAACCTGTTTACCAAGTGTTTTTTCTGTATATTGAATAACATGAATAGTCCAACTAGTTCACATGTTTCGGCACCATCATATGAACCCATTGTGACATCAAATGTGGAATTATGCTGCTTTTTTTTTTTGTCCAAGTATCATTACTGCTGTGGAGTAGAGTTTTTTTAGTGTGGAAGATGATTTCCATCTCAGCCTCTGTTATGTTTGTGTATTTGTTAGCAAAGCAAATTTTAAAGCTTTGGTAAGCAATTCCTCATCTATAGATGGATAAAAATCCACTATGTCAAAAGTGATGAACACTGTGTTTTTTCTGTTTGTTAATTTCCTTGAACCATTGGATAACTTCATAGCTATTTTTCCAAAGGTTGTATTCAGTGTTTGATTTTATGTCCTCTATAGACTTTTCCAGAATTTTTTTGCTTATTTTGCCTAATTCAGACTTGGATGGGTTTATTAATCTACATTGGGTTGTTGGGGAAATTAGGTTTGTGATCTTTAAGTGTTATAAAAGCTTCTTTTATTGCTGTTGTTTCTATCCTATCATTTAGATCCATACGGTGCACAAGTTCTTTTTTTTTTTTTACAAATGCTGTCATATGTGGTTTTATCAGTTTTTTTGTAGTTTTTTTCTGAATATTTTTGTTGAGGAGTTGAGAGTATTCATTAGGTTCCATTTTATAGAAATTGCTTGTCTTATCAGCCTTTACGAATACCTTTTTGTCATTTTGAATTTGTTTTATTTCATTTTTGTAATTTTGTTTGGAAATTGTTGTATGATTTTCTGAATTCAATATTGGCTATTAGTCTTTTCATATTGTCTTCAAAAGGTTTCATTTCCTCTATTATAGGTGGCGATCTCCATGACTTAAAACCGTATGTTTTTTTTTATCTTCACATTTTGCATCAGGGTTCAGAAAGAAGAACGCCTTCCATCTCATGTTGCGCACAAATTTTTCAGTCTGCTCTATTAGTTTTTTGATGTAAGATTGTGGGTTAGAAAACGGTATATTTTTAGTGGACTGCCCAAAGTTGATTTTCTCCATTTTAAATTTAGGTTCTGTCAGGCTACAGTGCTCAACGTAAGGAGCGATTATCACAAATAAAAATAGAGAGCCAGCAAGAACTCAAAAAATGCTCAACCGGGAAGGGAGCGACATAAGTTTAAAAATATGATTAAAAAGAGAGATTAAAAAAAAAAACACCAACAAACTTGTTTCAAGCTCTCTGCTCTCTTCAGGGTGATTTTGGGCACGCTACCGGTGTTATATGTGTGTGTGTGTGTGTAAGCGTGAGTTCTGCATGTGTTTCACGTGGCCTGTATCTTTTTACAATTTTGGTTTTTTGGGGGGTGCGTTCAGGGAGGGTGTGTTAAGGAATGGTGTGTTGACAAGAATTTCCATTTGTGCCTGCAATTGTTTATGATCTCAACTTTTGAATTCAGAGTTGCTAGATGAGGTTTGCATAATATCAGCCACTTTTCTGTAGAACATAGGTTGCATTTTTTAGAGATATTATTGTATGGTGCTGCTCTTTTTTATAATTTTCCAAGATATATTGTAGTCTATTTTTTTTATCTTTAAGTTTCCAAATGTGTTTACTTAGTTCTGTTTGGTTTTTATATTTTTTCATTTTTGAAGGACTGTTTATGGTTTGCATATCTAGTTTTTAAAATGGTTTGCAGTAATCCCTATGTATGTTTCTTTGTCACTATCAGTTGTTACTGTGGCTTGGTATATACAATATTATTGTAAAGGCATTTATTATTCAGGGGGCATTGATCTTTTTTTTAGTGCAGTTACAAGATGTCCTTTTGTTACCCTTTTTGGCTGTGTTGCCTTTAGTTTTGTTAGATGAGTCAATTATGTTTTTGAGGTTGGGCATACATGAATATGATAGCTTGATGGTGTTTTTATTGAATATTTTAGATAGTACATGTTCTTTTGGAAATGATGTTATAAGAATTTTAAAGAATTCTTTTCCTACATTAGTCTTTTATTCTTCCATATGGGGGGGATATACCATATGATCTTCTTTTTTTCTGTTTTTCTTATTACTGTTCATGTTATTATCTGGGGTTGTTGTAGTTTGTAGTTGTAGCCACTTTTTTTTCAGTGCCTCTTGGTATTCAACTGCTGCACTGTTGAATA
Source organism: Conus betulinus (assembly GCA_016801955.1). Taxonomy (NCBI): domain Eukaryota; kingdom Metazoa; phylum Mollusca; class Gastropoda; order Neogastropoda; family Conidae; genus Conus; species Conus betulinus. The sequence goes on from JADBJO010001101.1 coordinate 284,702, forward strand.
CTTTCTCGTTGCATGACAGGTTAGACAGTCTTTTGTTTATGCCATTGGGTATGGTTTTTAGGATAGAAGGTGGATGGTTACTTTTGATGTCTACGTAGATGGGTATATCGTTAGGTTTTTATATGGTTTGTATACATGGTCATTAAGGTCTAATGTTATGTCTAGGTAGTTTACTACCTTCTTGTTGGCTTCTACTGTGATTTTTAAGTTATGGCTTTGGAAGATTTTACAAAGTTCTTTTTTCTTATTTTCAATGGTTTTTGGTTTATTGTTTAGCGCGGCAAGGCCGTCGTCGTCTGTACAAGCCAACCTGTTTACCAAGTGTTTTCTGTATATTGAATAACATGAATAGTCCAACTAGTTCACATGTTTCGGCACCATCATATGAACCCATTGTGACATCAATGTGTGAATTATTGCTGTTTTTTTTTGTCCAAGTATCATTACTACTGCTGTGGAGTAGAGTTTTTTTTTTAGTGTGGAAGATGATTTCCATCTCAGCCTCTGTTATGTTTGTGTATTTGTTTGTTAGCAAATTTTAAAGCTTTGGTAAGCAATTCCTCATCTATAGATGGATAAAAATCCACTATGTCAAAAGTGATGAACACTGTGTTTTTTCTGTTTGTTAATTTCCTTGAACCATTGGATAACTTCATAGCTATTTTTTCCAAAGGTTGTATTCAGTGTTTGATTTTATGTCCTCTATAGACTTTTCCAGAATTTTTTTTGCTTATTTTGCCTAATTCAGACTTGGATGGGTTTATTAATCTACATGTTGGGTTGTTGGGGAAATTAGGTTTGTGATCTTTAAGTGTTATAAAAGCTTCTTTTATTGCTGTTGTTTCTATCCTATCATTTAGATCCATACGGTGCACAAGTTCTTTTTCTTTTTTTACAAATGCTGTCATATATGTGTTTTTATCAGTTTTTTTTTTGTAGTTTTTCTGAATATTTTTTGTTGAGGAGTTGAGAGTATTCATTAGGTTCCATTTTATAGAAATTGCTTGTCTTATCAGCCTTTACGAATACCTTTTTGTCATTTTGAATTTGTTTTATTTCATTTTGTAATTTTGTTTGGAAATTTCAATATTGGCTATTAGTCTTTTCATATTGTCTTCAAAAGGTTTCATTTCCTCTATTATAGGTGGCGATCTCCATGACTTAAAACCGTATGTTTTTTTATCTTCACATTTTGCATCAGGGTTCAGAAAGAAGAACGCCTTCCATCTCATGTTGCGCACAAATTTTTCAGTCTGCTCTATTAGTTTTTTGATGTAAGATTGTGGGTTAGAAAACGGTATATTTTTAGTGGACTGCCCAAAGTTGATTTTCTCCATTTTAAATTTAGGTTCTGTCAGGCTACAGTGCTCAACGTAAGGAGCGATTATCACAAAAAAAAATAGAGAGCCAGCAAGAACTCCTAAAAAATGCTCAACCGGGAAGGGAGCGACATAAGTTTAAAAAAATATGATTAAAAAGGAGATTAAAAAAAAAAACACCAACAAACTTGTTTCAAGCTCTCTGCTCTCTTCAGGGTGTTTATTTTGGGCACGCTACGGGTGTTATATATATATGTGTGTGTGTAAGCGTGAGTTCTGCATGTGTTTCACGTGGCCTGTATCTTTTTACAATTTTGGTTTTTTTGGGGGGTGCGTTCAGGGAGGGTGTGTTAAGGAATGGTGTGTTGACAAGAATTTCCATTTGTGCCTGCAATTGTTTATGATCTCAACTTTTGAATTCAGAGTTGCTAGATGAGGTTTGCATAATATCAGCCACTTTTCTGTAGAACATAGGTTGCATTTTTTAGAGATATTATTGTATGGTGCTGCTTTTTTTATAATTTTCCATGATATATTGTAGTCTATTTTTTTATCTTTAAGTTTCCAAATGTGTTTACTTAGTTCTGTTTGTTTTTTATATTTTTCATTTTTGAAGGACTGTTTATGGTTTGCATATCTAGTTTTAAAATGGTTTGCAGTAATCCCTATGTATGTTTCTTTGTCACTATCAGTTGTTACTGTGGCTTGGTATACAATATTATTGTAAAGGCATTTATTATTCAGGGGGCATTGATCTTTTTAGTGCAGTTACAAGATGTCCTTTTGTTACCCTTTTTGGCTGTGTTGCCTTTAGTTTTGTTAGATGAGTCAATTATGTTTTTGAGGTTGGGCATACATGAATATGATAGCTTGATGGTGTTTTTTATTGAATATTTTAGATAGTACATGTTCTTTTGGAAAATGTTATAAGAATTTTAAAGAATTCTTTTCCTACATTAGTCTTTATTCTTCCATCATATGGGGGATTATACCATATGATCTTCCTTTTTCTGTTTTTCTTATTACTGTCATGTTATTATCTGGGTTTGTATTGTAGTTTGTAGTTGTAGCCACTTTTTTTCAGTGCCTCTTGGTATTCAACTGCTGCACTGTTGAATACTTTCTCGTTGCATGACAGGTTAGATAGTCTTTTGTTTATGCCATTGGGTATGGTTTTTAGGATAGAAGGTGGATGGTTTACTTTTGATGTCTACGTAGATGGGTATATCGTTAGGTTTTTTTTTTTTTATATGGTTTGTATACATGGTCATTAAGGTCTAATGTTATGTCTAGGTTAGTTTACTTTACTACCTTCTTGTTGGCTTCTACTGTGATTTTTAAGTTATGGCTTTGGAAGATTTTACAAAGTTTTTTTTTTTTCTTATTTTCAATGGTTTTTTGGTTTATTGTTTAGCGCGGCAAGGCCGTCGTCTCTGTACAAGCCAACCTGTTTACCAAGTGTTTTCTGTATATTGAATAACATGAATAGTCCAACTAGTTCACATGTTTCGGCACCATCATATGAACCCATTGTGACATCAAATGTGGAATTATTGCTGTTTTTTTTTTGTCCAAGTATCATTACTGCTGTGGAGTAGAGTTTTTTTAGTGTGGAAAGATGATTTCCATCTCAGCCTCTGTTATGTTTGTGTATTTGTTAGCAAATTTTAAAGCTTTGGTAAGCAATTCCTCATCTATAGATGGATAAAAATCCACTATGTCAAAAGTGATGAACACTGTGTTTTTTCTCTGTTTGTTAATTTCCTTGAACCATGGATAACTTCATAGCTATTTTTCCAAAGGTTGTATTCAGTGTTTGATTTTTTATGTCCTCTATAGACTTTTTCAATTTTTTTTTTTTTGCTTATTTTGCCTAATTCAGACTTGGATGGGGTTTATTAATCTACATGTAGGGTTAATGGGGAAATCCAAGTCTGAATTAGGCAAAATAAGCAAAAAAATTCTGGAAAAGTCTATAGAGGACATAAAATCAAACACTGAATACAACCTTTGGAAAAATAGCTATGAAGTTATCCAATGGTTCAAGGAAATTAACAAACAGAAAAACACACAGTGTTCATCACTTTTGACATAGTGGATTTTTATCCATCTATAGATGAGGAATTGCTTACCAAGCTTTAAGCTTTAAATTTGCTAACAAATACACACAAACATAACAGAGGCTGAGATGGAAATCATCTTCCACACTAAAAAAACTCTACTCCACAGCATGATATGATACTTGGACAAAAAAACCCAGCAATTCCACATTTGATGTCACAATGGGTTCATATGATGGTGCCGAAACATGTGAACTAGTTGGACTATTCATGTTATTCAATATACAGAAAACACTTGGTAAACAGGTTGGCTTGTACAGAGACGACGGCCTTGCCGCGCTAAACAATAAACAAAAAAAACCATTGAAATAAAAAAAAAGAACTTTGTAAAATCTTCCAAAGCCATAACTTAAAAATCACAGTAGAAGCCAACAAGAAGGTAGTAAACTACCTAGACATAACATTAGACCTTAATGACCATGTATACAAACCATATAAAAAACCTAACGATATACCCATCTACGTAGACATCAAAAGTAACCATCCACCTTCTATCCTAAAAACCATACCCAATGGCATAAACAAAAGACTGTCTAACCTGTCATGCAACGAGAAAGTATTCAACAGTGCAGCAGTTGAATACCAAGAGGCACTGAAAAAAAGTGGCTACAACTACAAACTACAATACAACCCAGATAATAATAACATGTAAACAGTAATAATAAAAAAAACAAAAAAGGAAGATCATATGGTATAATCCCCCATATGATGGAAGAATAAAGACTAATGTAGGAAAAGAATTCTTTAAAATTCTTATAACATCATTTCCAAAAGAACATGTACTATCTAAAATATTCAATAAAAACACCATCAAGCTATCATATTCATGTATGCCCAACCTCAAAAACATAATTGACTCATCTAACAAAACTAAAGGCAACACAGCCAAAAGGGTAACAAAAGGACATCTTGTAACTGCACTAAAAAAGATCAATGCCCCCTGAATAATAAATGCCTTTACAATAATATTGTATACCAAGCCACAGTAACAACTGATAGTGACAAAGAAACATACATAGGGATTACTGCAAACCATTTAAAACTAGATATGCAAACCATAAACAGTCCTTCAAAAATGAAAAAAAATATAAAAACCAAACAGAACTAAGTAAACACATTTGGAAACTTAAAGATAAAAAAATAGACTACAATATATCATGGAAAATTATATAAAAAAGAGCAGCACCATACAATAATATCTCTAAAAAATGCAACCTATGTTCTACAGAAAAGTGGCTGATATTATGCAAACCTCATCTAGCAACTCTGAATTCAAAAGTTGAGATCATAAACAATTGCAGGCACAAATGGAAATTCTTGTCAACACACCATTCCTTAACACACCCTCCCTGAACGCACCCCCCAAAAAACCAAAATTGTAAAAAGATACAGGCCACGTGAAACACATGCAGAACTCACGCTTACACACACACATATATATATAACACCGGTAGCGTGCCCAAAATAAACACCCTGAAGAGAGCAGAGAGCTTGAAACAAGTTTGTTGGTTTTTTTTTTTAATCTCCTTTTTAATCATATTTTTAAACTTATGTCGCTCCCTTACTTTGGGCAGTCCACTAAAAATATACCGTTTTCTAACCCACAATCTTACATCAAAAAAAAAATAGAGCAGACTGAAAAATTTGTGCGCAACATGAGATGGAAGGCGTTCTTCTTTCTGAACCCTGATGCAAAATGTGAAGATAAAAAAACATACGGTACGGTTTTTAAGTCATGGAGATCGCCACCTATAATAGAGGAAATGAAACCTTTTGAAGACAATATGAAAAGACTAATAGCCAATATTGAATTCAGAAAATCATACAACAATTTCCAAACAAAATTACAAAATGAAAAAAAACAACAAATTCAAAATGACAAAAAGGTATTCGTAAAGGCTGATAAGACAAGCAATTTCTATAAAATGGAACCTAATGAATACTCTCAACTCCTCAACAAAAATATTCAGAAAAACTACAAAAAAACTGATAAAACCACATATGACAGCATTTGTAAAAAAAAGAAAAAGAACTTGTGCACCGTATGGGATCTAAATGATAGGATAGAACAACAGCAATAAAAGAAGCTTTTATAACACTTAAAGATCACAAACCTAATTTCCCCCCCAACAACCCAACATGTAGATTAATAAACCCATCCAAGTCTGAATTAGGCAAAATAAGCAAAAAAATTCTGGAAAAGTCTATAGAGGACATAAAATCAAACACTGAATACAACCTTTGGAAAAATAGCTATGAAGTTATCCAATGGTTCAAGGAAATTAACAAACAGAAAAACACAGTGTTCATCACTTTTGACATAGTGGATTTTTTATCCATCTATAGATGAGGAATTGCTTACCAAAGCTTTAAAATTTGCTAACAAATACACAAACATAACAGAGGCTGAGATGGAAATCATCTTCCACACTAAAAAAACTCTACTCCACAGCAGTAATGATACTTGGACAAAAAAAAAACAGCAATAATTCCACATTTGATGTCACAATGGGTTCATATGATGGTGCCGAAAATGTGAACTAGTTGGACTATTCATGTTATTCAAATATACAGAAAACACTTGGTAAACAGGTTGGCTTGTACAGAGACGACGGCCTTGCCGCGCTAAACAATAAACCAAAAACCATTGAAAATAAGAAAAAAGAACTTTGTAAAATCTTCCAAAGCCATAACTTAAAAATCACAGTAGAAGCCAACAAGAAGGTAGTAAACTACCTAGACATAACATTAGACCTTAATGACCATGTATACAAACCATATAAAAAACCTAACGATATACCCATCTACGTAGACATCAAAAGTAACCATCCACCTTCTATCCTAAAAACCATACCCAATGGCATAAACAAAAGACTGTCTAACCTGTCATGCAACGAGAAAGTATTCAACAGTGCAGCAGTTGACCAAGAGGCACTGAAAAAAAGTGGCTACAACTACAAACTACAATACAACCCAGATAATAACATGAACAGTAATAAGAAAAAACAGAAAAGGAAGATCATATGGTATAATCCCCCATATGATGGAAGAAGAATAAAGACTAATGTAGGAAAAGAATTCTTTAAAATTCTTATAACATCATTTCCAAAAGAACATGTACTATCTAAAATATTCAATAAAAACACCATCAAGCTATCATATTCATGTATGCCCAACCTCAAAAACATAATTGACTCATCTAACAAAACTAAAGGCAACACAGCCAAAAAGGGTAACAAAAGGACATCTTGTAACTGCACACTAAAAAAGATCAATGCCCCCTGAATAATAAATGCCTTTACAATAATATTGTATACCAAGCCACAGTAACAACTGATAGTGACAAAGAAACATACATAGGGATTACTGCAAACCATTTAAAACTAGATATGCAAACCATAAAGTCCTTCAAAAATGAAAAATATAAAAAACCAAACAGAACTAAGTAAACACATTTGGAAACTTAAAGATAAAAAAATAGACTACAATATATCATGGAAAATTATAAAAAGAGCAGCACCATACAACAATATCTCTAAAAAATGCAACCTATGTTCTACAGAAAAAATTCAAAAGTTGAGATCATAAACAATTGCAGGCACAATGGAAATTCTTGTCAACACACCATTCCT
>JADBJO010001101.1:292256-294756 GCA_016801955.1 Conus betulinus
CTTGCTGGTGCAGTCGTCAGGATATGGGGGGTCAGTGCTGTCAGTGTTTTTATAGGTGTTCGCTGTCTGCCATCACGTGCAGTCAGTGTTTTTCATGTTTTTTTTTTATTTTCTGTTCGCTGATAGGAACTTCCATTTGTGTCTGCAATTGTTAACCATTTCTATCCTGGTGTTTAGGGTTGCTAATTGTGGTTTGCATAATATCATATATATTTTTCTGTTAGACATAAATTACATCTTTTTGAAATGTTATTATATGATGCAGCTCTTTTTAAGATTTTCCAGGATATGTTGTAGTCTTTTTTTTTTTTATCTTTGAGTTTCCAAATATATTTACTCAATTCTGTTTGATTTTTTGTATCTTTCTTTATTAAATGACTGTTTATGATTTGCATATCTAGTTTTAAATTGGTTTTCGGTGATACCTATATATGTTTCTTCAGCGTTCTCTGATGTTACAGTGGCTTGATATACAATATTGCTGTGGAGGCATTTATTGTTTAGAGGGCACTGTTCTTTCTTGGTACAATTGCAAGATTTCCTTTCTTCACCCTCGTTTGTCTCGAACTCTTTTCATTTTGTTGGTTGAATCAATGATGTTTTTGAGATTCGGCATACATGAGTATGATAATTGACGTTGTGCTTGTTAAATATCTTGAACAGCTTGTGTGCTCTTTGGGAAAGAAGAATGTCAGAATTTTAAAGATTTCCTTCCCTACGTTTGTTTTAACTCTTCCGTCGCATGGGGGGGGGGGGGGGGGGGGGGGGGGGGGGGGGGGGTTGTACCATATGATTTTCCTTTTCCTGTTCTTCTTGTGTCTGCTCATATCATTTCCTGGGTCATAGTGTAATTTATAGTTGTAGCCACTTTGGTGTGTAACGCTTCTTTGATACTCAGCTGCAGTGTTATCAAATACTGTTTCATTACATGACAGATTAGATAATCTCTTGTTTATGCCTCTAGGTATTGTTTTCAGTATGGGAAGGTGGGTGATTACTTTTGATGTTTACATAAACAGGTGTGTCATTTGGTTTTTTATATGGTTTAAATATGTGTTGGTTGAGGTCTAACGTAATGTCTAAATAATTCACTATCTTTTTGTTTGCTTCTGTGGTGATTTTTAAATTTTGATCGTGGAAGATTTGCACAATTCTTTTTTTCTTATTTTCAATGTTTCTAGGGCTACCGCTCAATGCAGCAAGGCCATCATCTCTGTACAGTCCAATTTGTTTTCCAAGTTGTTTTTTTTTAATGTTAGATAGCATAAATAGTCCGACAAGTTCGCAGGTTTCGGCACCATCATACGATCCCATTGTAACGTCAAAAGTTGAACTTTTTCTAGTATTCTTGGTCCGAGTCTCGTTTTTGCTGTGGAGTAAAGTTTTCTTTGTATGGCAAATGATTTTCATTTCTAACCCTGATATTTCAGTATATTTGTTGGCAAATTTTTTATAGCTTTGGCGAACAGCTCTTCATCTATAGATAGATAAAAATCTACTACATCATTTTCCAGAGGCTGAATTCGGTATTCTCTCTTACATTTTTTTAGGGGTTTTCTCTAAAAAAAATTTTTGCTGATTTTTCCTAATTCGGATTTGGGTGGGTTTATCAATCTACATGTTGGGTTTGTTACAAAAAAAACTGACAACACTACATATGATCACATTAGGAAAAAAGAAAAGGAGCTTGTACAGCAAATGGACCTAAGTGATAGAGTAGAGACAACAGCAGAAAGAGAAGCTTTTATAACACTCAAAGACCATAAACCTAGGAGGCAGGCAATACAAATAGAACTGCCTTCGAGAGGGTTTACGATGGTTCCCTCAGGCGGCTAGCGAAGGGGTTTCTCATTATTTATAACACATTCCCGCCATTTTTCTTTTCTTTTTTTTTTTTCTTTTTCTTCTAAAAGTTCAAATCTTTGCCAAGTCATTACTATAATGACTGAAGAATTGTGAGCCTGCATTTGTTTTCCACCACTACTTAATTGTTCAGCATTATATATATATATATATATATATATATATATATATATATATATATCTGTCACAATTTCTCTCTCTCTCTATGTGTGTGTGTGTGTGTGTGTGTGTGTGTGTGTGTGTGTGTGTGTGTGTGCACGGAAGTTTTCACTGTGTATTGTTTTTTCTTTATTTCCATTTTCTCTTTATACTGTCCCTGTTACAGTGCGAGGCGGACAGAGGGATACAGACCGCGGCACAAAGGGGGGGGGGGGGGGGGGGGGTGTTGAAGGAATTGGAAAGAGGGATTAGGGGAGTGTAGAGAGATAGATGGATGGACAGACAGACAGACAGGCGGAGGAACGGATGAGGAGTGGGAACGAAGTAAGAGAGCAAGAGGTTAAAAAGAAGAGGCGAAACAAAAAGAAGAAGATGGAGAGAGAAGAGAGAGAGGAGGACGGTGAGAGAGAGAGAGAGAGAGAGAGATGGAGAGAGAGATGAGAGAGAGAGAGAGAGAGAGAGAGATTGCCGAAGTACA
>JADBJO010001101.1:299756-314756 GCA_016801955.1 Conus betulinus
TGTCTAGGTGTGTCTGCCTATCTGCATCTCCCTCTGTCATTCTTTTTGCTGTATATACGTCTGTCCCGCCTCTGCCCCAAAAACACTCAGACAACACACACACACACACACACACACACACACACACACACACACACACACACCACACACACACCACACGCACCACACACACGCACTCACGCACGCACGCACGCACGCACACACACACGCACACGCACACACACACACACACCACACACACACGCACACACACACACACACACACACGCGCACAAACACAACACACACACGCGTGCAGACACACACACATATACGTATACATTCTCTCTCTCTCCTCTCTCTCTCCTCCTTCTCTCTCTCTCTCTCTCTCTCTCTCTCTCTCTCTCTCTGTGTGTATGCCTTTTCTTATTCAGTCTAACACACCTGTACACGCACACACATTTACACATACACACGCACGCACGCTTGCACGCGCCACGCACGCACGCACACACACACACAACACACCCAACACTCTCTCTCTACACTCTCTCTCCTCGCCTCATCCTCCTCCCTCTCTCCTCCCTCTCTCTCTCTCTCTCTCTCCTCTCTCTCCTCTCTCTCACCCGACGCCTTACCTCTCATTACTCTACGGCTTGTCTCCCTTTCTCTATGCTTTATTCGTCTTTCTCCATTTCTCTCTCTTTTTTTTTTTTTTTCTCTCTTTCTTGCTCTTCTCTTTTTGTCTCTTTTCTCTCTTCCTCTTCTCCTCTGATTCTTTTCTTTTTCTCTATCCTCTTTTCGTTCTCTCTCTATCTTCTCTCTTTTTTGTCTTTGGTCCTCTCTCTCTCTCTCTCTCTCCTCTCTCTCTCTCTCTCTCTCTCCACTCTGCTCTCTCTCTCTGTGGTGGGTGGTGTGTGTGTGTGTGTGTGTCTCTCTCTCTATGTCTGTCTCTCTGTTCTCTGTCTCTGTCTCTGTCTCTGCTCTCTCTCTCTCTCTCTTCCATTTCTCTTTGATTTCTCTTTGTGTGTATGTGTGTTGGTGATTATCAGATAGATAGATAGATTAGATAGATAGATAGAGAGAGGACGAGAGAGAGGAGACAACACACACCAACACACACACCACACACACACACACAACACACACACACATGTGTAATATTATGTATATGTGTGTTGTATACATGCACTGGCGCGCGCGGGGGGGGGGGGGGGGGGAGGGGGGAGGGGAGGGCGGGGGGGGGGGTGGGGGGGGGGGGAAAGGAAAAAAGGGGGGGGTTAATAAGTGGGGGGGGGATAACTCTAACAATGAAAATCAGAAGAGAGAAAAGAAGAAACAAAGAAGACTTTTTTTTTGAGGGGGGGGAAAATTTCCTTTTCTTTCCTTTCTTTTCCTTCCTTTTTCTTTGGGTTCTCTCCTCTCTCTCCTCTCTCTCTCTCTCTCCTCTCCTCGCTGCGGTCTCTCCTCGTCTCTCTCGTCCGTCTCTGTGTGTGTGTGGTTTGTGGGTGTGTGTGGTGTCTGTCTCTCTCGTATGGTCTGCCCTCTGTCTCTGTCCTCTGTCCTCTGTCTCTTTCTCTCTCCTCTCTCTCTTTTCCATTTCTCTTTGCTCTCTTTTTTTTGTTTTTTTTTTTTAAAACAAATTTTCTCTTTGTGTGTAATGTGTGTGATTATAAGAGAGATCGATAGATAGCTAGAATAGAGGAGATAGAGAGATAGAGACACACACACACACACACAGGACCACACAACACACACACACACACACACACACACCTGTGTATATATGGTAAATAATGTGTATGTATACATGCACGCGCTCGCGGTTTGGTGGTGGGGGAATAAGCTAACAAGGACAATCAGAAAGAGAGAAAAGGAAGAACCAAAAAGACGAAAATGAGGGGGGGGAAATATACCCCCCTCAACCCCCCCCCCCCCCCCCACCCCCCCCCCCCCCCCCCCCCCGCATAATATGGCAGTCCAATCCCAAACATAGGTCTGTCACCTACTAGCGACATGAACTTTCTGCCTCACACTTTGAAAATAAACTGTAGCTCTAGACACCTCAGAAAAATGATTAATTACACGATCGAGACAACACAACCAGCAAACAACTATGCGAACATCGGCATGTGGCCAGATTTCACGGTCTTGTGTGCGTTTTGAAGTCTGTAAATCTTTGCGTCAGACTGAGCCGGAAAATAATACCGACAAGAAGTTTCCGAGGAAGAGCTTCAGGGCAGTCCCGAAGATATCTTTCTAATAAAACCCGGATGGACAGACTCCGGTTCCAGCGACCACGGTACTTCGTCGCTCTTTTGGTGTCTGCCAGAGCGTCTGTCTGATTCGGCTGAGTGTGGTCTGGTCATTGTCTGAGTTTGTCTGTGTGGCGTATGTGCCTGTCTGCCCGGTATGTGAGTCCTTTTTCTCGTCTGTGTACACAGGTCTTTTTCTGTTGTTCCACTTCTTCACCCTTACCGCTGGCTGTCCTGTCTGTCTGGCTGTCTGTCCTGTGTCCTGGTTGTCTTGTCCTGTGTCCTCTCCCTTCTCTCTCTCTCTCTCTCTCTCTCTCCAATCCGTTCTCCAAACATGGGTGTGTGTTTTCTCTCTCTCTCTCCTCTCTCCTCTCCCTCTCCATCTCCTCCCTCCGGGCTCTCCCTCTCTCCTCCTCTCTCATCTATTCCTCCCATCTCCTCAATCCTCCCCAGTCTCTCTCTCTCCATCCTCTCTCTCCTCTCTCCTCCTCCCTCTTTCTCGCCCTCTCTCCTCTCTCTTCTCTCCTCTCTCTCCTCCTCAGCGCCTCTCTCTCCCTCTCCCATCCCTCTCTCCTCCCTCACTCCTCTCTCTCTCGCTCTCTCTCCCCCCTCCTCCTCCCCCTCCCTCTCCTCTCTCACTCCTCCCCCGCTCTCCTCACTCCTCCTCCCTCCCTCCTCTCACTCTCTCCCTCCTCTCCACCCCCCTCTCTCCCTCCTCCTCTCTCCCTCCTCCCTCCTCGCTCTCCTCTGTCCTCTCTCGCCGCCTCCTCCTTCGCCCTCTCCTCCCTCCCGCTCTGTCCCATCTCGCTCTCCATTCTCCTCTCCTCATCTCCTCCCTCTCTCTCTCGCTCTCCCTTCTCTCCTCTTCATCTCCTCCGCCCCCTCTCTCTCCCCCCTCTCTCTCTTCTCTCTCCCATCTCTCCTAACTCTCTCGCTCTCTCCACCTACCGTCTCCTCCTCTCTTCTCGTCCCCGCCTCTCCTCCTGTCGCGGCCTCGCTCCTCACCTCCTCCCTTCCTCCTCTCTCTCTCCATCTCTCTCCATCTCTCTCCTCCTCCCGCTCCTCCTCCCCTCTCCTCTCTCCTCCCTCTCTCCCTCGCTCTCGTCTCGTCTCTCTCTCTCCTCTCCTCCCTCCTCCTCTTCTCTCTCATTCCCTCTCTCCTTCTCCTCTTCGCTCCTCCCTCCCTCCTGTGTGGTCCTGTCCTCCCCCCCCCTCCTGGGGGGGGCCGCTTCTCCGCGCTCTCCTCTCTCTCCTCTCTCCTCCGCTGTCGACCTCTCCTCTCCTCTCCCCTCCCCTCTCTCTCCCTCCCCCTCGCTCTCTCCCTCCTCTCCCCTCTCTCTCCCTGTCACGTCCCCCCTCGCCTCCCACTCCTCTCCTCTTCCTCCTGCCTCTCTCCTCTAGGTCGCTCCCCCCCCTCTCAGAATCTCTGTGTATTGTGTTTGTGTGTGGTGTGTGGTGGTGGTGGTTTCTGTGTGTGAGTGTACGTTGTATAATATATTGTATGTGTGTGTGAGTGTGTGTGTTGTGTTGTGTGGTGTAGGTGTGGTAGCGTGTGTGTGTGGGTGTGAGTGTGTGTGTGTGTGGGGTGTGTACGTGTGTTGTATGGTGTGTAAGGTGCGAAAGGAGAGAAAGTGTGTGCATGTGTTTTTATGGTGTGTGTGTGTTTGAAGTTGTGTGTGTGTGTGGTGTGTGGTGTGTGTGTGTGGTGGTGGGTTGTGGGTTGTGTGTTGTGGTGTGTTTGCGTGTTGTGTGTTATGTGGTGTGGGTGTGTGTGTGTGACGTGTGTGTGTGTGTGTGTGGTGTTTGTGGTGTGTGTGTGCGCCGCGCGCGCGCGTGTGTTTTGCATATGTGTGAACGTAGTGTGAGGGAACGTGATATTCGGGGCTCCCATTATACATATGTCTAGTCCTACAGTGTGGCCATGTCAACAGTTTACCGTGTTTTTTTTTCCCTTTGGCCACAAGGGTTCATGTAACACAGTGTGCGTGTATCAGGCAGGCCAAACAATATGATCCATCTGCTTAGCCTCCCAGCCTTCTCTCTCCTCCTCCCCCCTCTTTCCTCCCAATTCTCTCTCTCTCTCTCTCTTATCTCCTCTCTCTCTCTCTCTCTCTCTCTCTCTCTCTCTGTCTCTGTCTCTGCGTCTCTCTCTCTCTTTCTTCTCTCTCTGTCTCCCTCTCTTTCTATCTATCTGTCACACACACCACACACCCACACACACACACACCACACACACACACACACACACACACACACACACACACACACACACACACACACTTCTCTCTCCTTCACACCCCACTCCTTCTCCGTCCGCCTGTCTGTCTGTCTGTCTGTCTGTCTCTCTCTCTCTGTCTGTCTGTCTGTCTCTGTATCTCTGTCTCTCTGTCTGTCTCTCTCTCCTCTCTATACCTCTGTCTCTGCGTCTCTCTCTCTCTTTCTCCTCTCTCTGTCTCCCTCTCTTTCTATCTATCTACCCACACATTCACACACACACACACACACACACACACACATTCACACACACACACACACACACACACCACACACACCACACACACACCCACACACACACTTTTCTCTCCTTCACACACACACACTCCTTCTCCGTCTGTCTGTCTGTCTGTTCTGTCTGTCTTCTGTCTGTCCTCTCTCTCTCTCTCTCTCTCTCTCTCTCTCTCTCTCTCGGCTCTCTCTCTCTCGCTCTCTCTCTCTCTCTCTCCTACGGTTGTATCCCGAAATGTGTCACATTGTCGTGTGTGGCAATGTCTATGGATGTCGGTGATATCTCGCTGTCAAGCCCCTGTCCCTTCCGGCTGCTGTGGGCTGCTGGCCTCAGCATCGCGAGGAATTCCAACACCAAGGTGAGTTATGAGGAGGGGGGGGGGGGGAAGGATGAATGGTGATGGTGGGGGTAGGAAGCCAGAGGAGCAGGTGACAGACAGATAGAGAGACAGAGCAAGAGAGAGAGACAGACAGACAGACAGACAGAGAGAGAGAGAGACAGAGAGAGATAGACATAACAGAGAGAGAATAACAGACACAGAGAGAGAGAAGTGGGGGAGGAGCCAGTGGCAGGGAGACATAGGGGCACAAGGAAAGAGGGTTGTTAAGGCATGAGGCATAGAGAGAGAGAGAGAGAGAGAGGAGAGAGAGAGAGAGAGATGTGTGTGTGGGTGAGAGAGAGAGTGTGTGTTTGCGCGTGCGCCCGCGTGTATGTTTGTGTGGGTGTGCGCGTGTGTGTGTGTGTGTGTGTGTGTGGTGAGTGAGAGAGAGAGAGAGAGAGAGAGAGAGAGAGCGTGCGTGTGTCTGTCTGTCTGTCTGTCTGTCTGTTTGCGTGAGTGCGTGCGTGCGTGCGCGCGCGCGCGTGTGTGTGTGTGTGTGTGTGTGTGTGTGTGTGTGTGTGTGTCTGTCTGTGTCTCCTGTCTCTCTCGTCTCTCTCTCTCTCTCTCTCTCTCACACACACACAGAGACAAACATTTACAAACAGTGAACACACGCACACATGTATGGAAGATCTGGAGTGAGGGACGAAGAGACCGAGTGAGAGAGAGACAGGGCAGACAGACAGACAGACAGACAGAGACAGATATGTGGGGTTGAGGGAGCCAGAGGCGGCAAACAGAGAGGCATGGAGAAAGAGGTTGTTGAATACATATGTGTGTCAGCGTTGAGTGTGAGCATGTGTGTGTGTGTTCATGCGCACACACGCTTCTCTCTCTCTCTCTCTCTCTCTCTCTCTCTTCTCTCTCTCTCTGTATGCGCGCGTGCGTGCGTTCGTGCATGCGTGCGTGCGTGCGTGTGTTTATGTTCGCGTTATTTTGCGTGCGTGTTTGTAAGAGAGCTTGTGTTTGAATGCGTGAATAGATGACAGACAGACATAAACAAAGCAGGAGAGGCTGAGGAGAGGCGAATTATGAGAGAGGAGAGAGACCAATATACGAGATTATTAGATAGATAAAGATGAGAAGAGAGAGAGAGAAGATTAGAGAGAGAGAGAGAGAGAGAGAGAGAGAGAGAGAGAGAGAGAGAGAGAGAGAGAGAGAGGAGAGGGGAGAGAGATTCAAAGACCCACAGGCACTCAACATAGTAAAACAACCACACTGGCTGACATAGACACAGCTACAGCAGACTATCGTAAAACAAAAAATATGTGGACTCTCTGCGCTTGGATTTAAAACACTAACTAAGGAACTCTCAGAAAATCTCTTGGAAAATCCTTATCGGGGTTATTTCTGGCTCCGACCGACGCACATATTTACAGACTTGAAACACACGTTGGACTGTGGAATTAGTAACAGCCAATGTTCTTCAAGATTACTTGTTTGTTTGTTAGTTTGTTTGCTAGCTTGCTTGTATGTTTGTTTGTGGGTTTGTTCGTTCCTTTGTTTGTTGGTTGGTTGGTTTGATTTTTTCGCTCATTTGTGTTGTTTGTTTTTGCTTGTTAGTTTTTTTTTTTTTTTGCTTGCTTGTTTGCTTGTTTGTTTGTTTGTTTGTTTTTCTATTCCCAGTGTTGTCTGAAACTTGTACACTGTAAAAAACTGTATAAATACACGCTGGAGTTAAGATCAGTTGAAGACCGACTTACGTTTAGGATCGACTATACTTTTATGTTTTTATTTTGTTACATTTCCTTTCTTTTGTTTGTTTGTTTCTTTGTTTGTTTTTTCGTTTCTTTTTTCTCTATTTCAAATCTTACTTTCCTGTTTCTATTTCAATGTTTTTTTTTCCCCCTTTGGAGGCCCTTTTTCATTGTTCTTGAAAATTTGAACAATCCTCCTCTCTCTCTCTCTCTCTCTCTCTCTCTCATTCTCTCTCTCTCTCACTTCTCTTTGTCACTCTCTCTCTCTGTCTCTCTCTCACTCTCTCTTTTTCTCTTTCAGATTCTCTCTCTCTCTCTCTCTCTCTCTCTCTCTCTCTCTCTCTCTCTCTCTCTCTCTCTCTCTCTCTGCATCTTTGCCTCTATATCCCCCCTGTCTCTCCAAATCCCCCCTCCTGTCTCCCCTTTCTCTCATTTGTTTTACATGTTTGCTGGGTGCATAAGTACCTGTGTGTATGTATGTGCGTGTGTGCGTGTTTGGGGTTGGGTGTGTGTGTGTGTGTGTGTGTGTGTGTGTGTGTGTGTGTGTGTGTGTGTGTGTGTGTGTGTGTGTGTGTGTGTGGTGTGTGTGTGTGTGTGTGTGTGTGTGTGTGTGTGTGTGTGTGTGTGTGTAAGCGTGTGCGTGAGCGTGTCTGAGAGAGTGAGGCAGACCGACAGAGAGACAGTCAGACAGTGTATGTATGTATGTGTGTCTGTGTGGGTGAGTGGGTGCTTGCATGTATTTTTTATGTGCGTGGGTGTAATTGTTGCGTGTGTTGTTTGAGTGCAAAAATGGAAAGGTGTCCCCTCCAAAAATAAACAAACAAACAAAAAAGAAGTAAACAACAGAGACTTTAAAGACAAGAAAAGAAAGATGGGAAATGAAAGAGAGAGAGAGAGAGAGAGAGAGAGAGAGAGAGAGAGAGAGTGGAGAAGGAAAAAGAAAAGAAAGGAAGAAAGTAAAACACAAAAAAACAACAAAGGAGAGTGAGAAAAAGAGACAATGCCAAGCACTAAGTCTATCATCAACTGACCTGAACTTGCGCGTGCCCTTTCATTTATAACAGCCTGAAACGTCCATGACATGATATATGAGCTTCAGACAAATGTGAGTCAAAAAAAAAAAAAAAAACGACAACAACAACAACAACAACAACAAAAACAGGCAAGCAAACAACTTTGAGAAACACTGGAACATCGGCAGGCGCTAATTCATGGTTCTCCTTGCGTTTGTTTAAAGTCTGTAACTGTCTGTGGCAGTCTGAGCCGGAAATAGCCCTCTTAGGAATTTTGCCTGGAGCTTTTCGAAAGTTCCGGATCTAAAGCGTTCCTAGCCATGATGGAGAGCCTCGGTTTGACAGCGTGACACTGTTGTGGCTGCCTGTAACTGTGTTTGTGTCAGTGTGTCTTGCTTTATGTTTATCTTTGTCTCTGTGTGTTTGTTTGTGTGAATGTCTATATGCCGCTCTCTGTCTCTGTCTCTCTGTTTCTCTCTCTCTCTCTCTCTCTCTCTCTCTCCTCTCTCTCTCTCCCTCTCTTTCTCTGTCTGTCTGTCTCCCTCTCTCTCTCTCTCTCTCTCTCTCTCTCTCTCTCTCTCTCTCTCCCCTCCGCCCCCCTTCTTCTTCTTCTTTGTCGATGTCTTCATCATCATCATCATCTCATCATCATCATCATCATCATCATCATCATCTCTTCTCCTCTTCTTCTTTTCTTCTTCTTCTTGCTTCTCTTCCTCCTCCTCTCCTCCTCCTCCTCGCTCTCTCTCTCTCTCTCTCTCTCCTTCTCTCTCTCTCTCTCTCTCTCTCTCTTCTCCTGTCTGCCTCTCTCTCTCTCTCTCTCTTCTCTTCGTTCTCTCTCTCTCTCTCTCTCTCTCTCCTCATCATCCTAGGTAAGTTATGTTTTCACTGAACATCGTCGTTCGGTTTCAAGTTGAAATGACTGTTCTCGATTCTGGAAGACACCTTTTCTAGCCGGGGTCCTTATACCTAGGACCCCCCCCCCCCCCCCCCAAAAAAAAAAAAGGACCGTACGCTTAACCCGCTGCTTCCTCTGCCGCACTTCTTTAGCTGCCGCACATTTTCATTGTTGCTGCTGATTTATTCTCTGTCAGTTGACCTGCGGCTTAAAGATTAGAGTACTTTTTGTTACCTGCACGCCCTCTCGCTCCCTGAGCCACGGCCTTTCTGAAGGAAAAAAAGAGAACAAAAAGAAAAAAAAAAAAAAAAAAAGGAACTAAAAGAAGGTCAACACTTTCCCTCTCTCCTCTGCTCTCCTCTCTCTCGCCGCATCTCTCTCTCTCTGTGTGTCTGGGGGGGGGGGGTAAGGTTTATGGTTCACTGAACATCGTCGGGGAAAGATGGGTTCTCGATTGAATGGAAGATGTTTTTTTCTAGCCGGGGTCTTTATACTAGGCCCCCCCCCCAAAAAAAAAAAAAAAAAAAAAAAAAAAAAAAGGACCGTACGCCGCTTCTTCTGACTGTTTCTTTAGCTGCCGCACATTTCATGTTGCTGTTCCCTGATTTATTCTCGTTCAGTCTGACCTGCGGCGTAAAGAGAGAGTACTGTTTGTTACCTGCACGCCCTTTCGCTATTGAGCCACGGCCCTTAAATCTGAAGGAAAAAAAAAAAGCGAAAAAAAAGAAAAAATAGTTTTCACGTCCCTACTGCTGTCATGGACATAGCCGCATTTTCGGTGTGTGTGTGTGTGTGGGGGGGGGGGGGGGGGGGGGGAGGGGGAAGGGGAAGGGAGAGATTGGATGCAGGATGTTTTGACACTTCAAATGGCATTCCTGGCTTCTAGACATGTGTTGTTTTGAAGGTCATTTCCTCCTCTACTGGGTTTTTTTTTTTGTTTTTTTTTTTTTTTTTTTTTTGATGAGGGATGTTTTTGTTTTTGTTCCCTGCTTCTTCTTTTTTTTTCTCTCCTACTTTCGCCCATTGTCTTTATGCCTCCCGGCTCAGGTCTTTGCATTTGTCTCCCCGTTTTCTTTTTTTTGTTTCATTTTTCTTTCGCATAGTTGTTGTCTCTCCCTGGATTTGACACTTTCCTTTTTGTCTTTCTAAATTTGCTGTCCAAAAAAAAAAAAAAAAAAAAAAAGGAAGACGAAAGAAAGAAAAGAATGAAAGAAAGACAAGACAGGGAATGACAATACAGTTTGTGTTTTTTCGGCATAGTTATTTTTTGGGTTACGCGTGCAGACCGTTCTATTTCTGTGTGTTTTGCCTTATGACTTAGGTTGTGGTTTGGTGTTGTTTTTCTATGTTTGCTCCTTGCTACTTTGATTGCTTTTTGTTTGCTTACTCGTAGCTGTTGTTGTTGTTGTTTTTAATTGCTGTGACCAACTCGGGATGTGACAGAAGCATTTTTTTTTGTCGCTGCATGTGGTCTTCTTCATGTTTAAAAGAATGTGATGCCTACCGTTGAATTGTTGAAATCATTTGTGTATGTTTCCTCAGATTTGTTTCATTTATTTACCTCCCTTAGATCCTTAAATGAATGGCCTCCCCAAGCACAGGCTCGAAGATTTCGCCCTGTATCTGTTACCTTCAATATAATCATTTCAGATTTCCAACAACTTATTTCTTCACAGCACTTTCTTCTCGTTCAACTTTTCTACCCTCCATTGGCTGCTGTAAAGGGGGTGGGGGGAGGGGGGGGGGGATGCTGGATTCTGCTTTTTTTGTTTTTTTTGTTTGTTTTAACTCTAGGTGGGGAGAATAGCACATAGTTATTGACTGTGGTACATTGCCATTTGACTGACACAACCACCGTGTCTCACTTTAGAGTCCGAATCAGCGGACGACAGGCGTCTGAACAGGTGATATGTATCCTTGTATCTCTCTCTCTCTCTCTCTCTCTCTCTGTGTGTCTCTCTCTCTCTCTCTCTCTGTCTCTCTCTCTCTCTCTCTCTCTCTCTGTGTATTTGTGCGTGCGTGTGTGCGTGCGTTTGTGCGTTTTTGTTCCGATGAGCGTGCGCGCGCGTGGTGTGTATGTGTGCGTGCGTGCGTGTTTTTGTCCCAGTGCACGTGTGCGAACTGTGTGTGTGTGTGTGTGTGTGTGTGTGTGTGTGTGTGTGTGAGTGTGTGTGTGTGTGTGTGTGTGTGTGTGAACGTCTCTCTCTCTCTCTCTCTCTCTCTCTCTTTTCTTTTCTATTTGTTTTGTTGTTCGCCGTGGTTACTGTTTCCAAGAAAATGTAGGAGAACACGATGAACGAAAAACATTCGAGTTCAACCCTATCACGTAGCTTCGCTTCAGCATGGGTCTCCCTTGCATCAGTGGCATCTCGCCATCCTTATCGATCTCAGACAAGCAGTTCTGTGGCCTTTCATATCTCGCCCTCCTGGAATTTCAATTGCCATTGCCCTCCCCCCCCCCCCCCTTCCCCCCCTCCCCCCCCATTTCTTCATCAACGCCGGGGAAGTAGTGAGGAAATGGGGGGGGGGGGGGGGGGGAGGGGGGTCTTTTTCCACCCCACGCCCACGGCTTTGGGTTGATCTGTCAGAAAGACAAATAAAGAAATAAACAGATAAAGAAATAAATAGACAAATAAATAGATGACACACACTTGGTGCAAAAAAACCACTGTGACCCTCACAGGAAGCAGTCACATGTTAGTGGTGATTGGATCAGAGGGTAGATAAACCAAAATCAAATTGTTGAACAATTTGACATTGATCATATTTTGACACTTTCATAATTCTGTTTTTAAAAACAAGAATGAACATATTTCAAAGTAAATTAAAGAAATCAGAATTACCAGATGTAGATACACAAGAATCATTTTTTTTTCTTTCAGCAATTTGGCATACATCATGTTTTGACATTTTCATAATTTTGTTTTAAAAAGCACAAAAAATGAACATATTTCATACGAAATTAAAGAAATCAGGATTATCAGACGTGCATTAATAAAACCAGTTTGTTGAACAATTTGACATACATCAGATTTTGACACTTTCATAGTTTTGTTTTAGAAAGAATAATGAACATATTTCAAAGTAAATTAGAGAAATGAGGATTATCAGATCTAGATAAACAAAAATCAAATTGTTGAACAATTTGACACACATCACATTTTGACATTTTTATGACTCTGTTAAGAACAATAATAAACATATTTCAAAGTGAATTAGAGAAATCAGAATTATCAGACGCAGTATCAGTGAAATCTTAAAATGTACTGCAGATCGACATTGCAACTCACAGTGAGCGAGAAAATAAATGACTTTCATACAGAGAAAAGGGAGTCAGAGGAGAAAGGAGGGGGGAGAGGGAGGGAGGGTACAGGGATATTCAATCTTGGTGGAAGTCTTCGTTTCCCATGTGTTTTCCGAGTTTCCGCTGTAACGGGGTGGTGTCATGGTGCTGGGTAGTTTGGCAGCGGCTGCGCTGCTGTCGCACGAAGGTGGCAAGGGATGCAGGGACGGATTTGACAGCCGGGTGAGAATTATGGACGACAAACCGTTGAAACAGGGTGGAAAAGTGACGCGAATTATTACAACAGTTTATGAGACGGAGTATACAGCTGATAAGAATCCGAACAAGTGTTCGTCAGACGGAGTTGAATGGTGGTGGAAATCTTTACAACAGCTTTCTGAGATGGAGCAGTAAGGGGGGTGAGAAGTATTTCAACAGTGGGGGGGGGTGAAGCTGACAGCTGGTAAGAATCTTCAGACAGCTTGATGTAGCTGGGAGCTGCTGTGAATTTCGACAGACTGTGAGAAAGAGTTGACAGTTTTGCATGCGGGTAGTGTGAATTCCGACAACGACTGCGAGATGAAGTTGACAGCTAATGAGAATTAGGACAACAGACTATCTGATGGAGTTGGCCGCTCGTGAGAATTAGGCTACCATGTTGTCAGATGGGAGTTGACAGCTAGTGAGAGTTAAGACAACGGACTGTCAGATGGATTTGAAGCCGGTGAGAGTTAGGTTAACAGTCTGTCAGATGGAATTGACAGCCAATGGAGTGAAGACAACAGACTGTCGCATGGAGCTGACAGCTTGTGAGACAGACCAAATACTATCGGATGGGGTTGACAGCCTATGAAAGTGAAGACAACAGACTGTCGGATAGAGTTGACAGCGAGCGAGAATTAGAACAACAACTGCCATCGGATAGAGTTGACAGCGAGTGAAAATTAGGACAACAGACTGTCGAAGAGAGTTGACAGCGAGTGAAAATTAGGACAACAGACTGTCGGATGGAGTTGACAGCCAGTGAGAATGACGACAACAGACTGTCGGATGGAGGTGACAGCCGAGTGAGAATTGGGACACACAGACTGTCAGATGGAGTTGACAGCCAGTGAGAATTAGGACAACAGACTGACGTTGAGCTGACAGCTTGTGGACTTAGGACACAGACCATGGAGAGCTGATAGCCAGTGAGAATCAGGACTGTCTGTCGGATGTAGCTGACAACTAGTGAAATTAGGACAACAGAACTGACGTATGTCGGATGTGCGTTTACACAACTGTCGGATGGAGTGACAGCTAGTGAGAGTTAGCCCAACAGACCGTCGGATGGAAACTGACAGCTAATGAGAACGACAGCTCGTGAGAATTGGGACGACAGGCTGTCGGATGGAGCAGACAGCTATTGAGAAGCAAGTTAACAGATTGTGAGATGGAGCTGAGAGCTGATGAGAAATAAAAACAAAAGACTGTGAAACGGAGCTGACAGCCCCGCTGTGAATCAGAAACAGACCGTGA
Organism: Conus betulinus; assembly: GCA_016801955.1. Lineage (NCBI taxonomy): Eukaryota > Metazoa > Mollusca > Gastropoda > Neogastropoda > Conidae > Conus > Conus betulinus. Next base: position 313,285 of record JADBJO010001101.1, read on the forward strand.
GAGGGACTGACGGCTTATGTGAATCAGCACAACAGCTTGCGCAGGATGTCTTTCGCTTATAAGGCGAGTTGTTGTTGTGTAGACGTCAATGTACATGCGGACTTTCTCAGCCTCCCTGGCCTGACTCTTTTATCTGCTCTGGAGGCCATAACTGGGCATGAGGTCGACCCCATAGACCTGCTACGCTCATCATATTGTTCTTGTGTTTTTATTCATTTATGGATTTATTCTTTTATCAACTAATTAATTTGTAGATTTATCTATTTCTTTGCCAGCTGATTAGTTTATTTATGTATCTATTTATTTAGTCGCTTGTTTTATATTCATCTATTCATTCATTTGTTTGTTTGTGTATTATTTCTCTGTCTCTTTATTCATTTATTTCCTTGTTTGTTAATTCATAACCTGATCTTTCTATTTATTCGTTATTTATTTTACAACTCTCTGAAATCTAATGATTACAACGGTGACATTGCTCGGGTTCTAGTCCTGATGGCATTCGGGACAATGAGCGGGCTGGTCATCTGGACAGAGGGAGCCACATGCAAACATCGCAGAGCCATGTCGAAGATCTCTGGCAAGAGGACTGCGACACACAAACGGTTCATGAGCTTTTTCTCAGACCCGTCCAAAGCTGAAAGGACTGTTGCCATCTGGCGCCGGCAGTCGTCATGAAGAAACAGTTTTGTGGCAATTTACTCACAGGCCACGCCTTTTACACAGACTTGTACGTATCTTTACTAAAAGATGGGGAGGCTGCATGGTGCACATAATGTGATGAGCCACTCACTATGGAACATGTGTGTGCAGGGTGTTGGGATTTGCATGACATTCGACATAAACACTTCGCAGGAGACTCTATAAAGCAACTGTCCAGGAATGTTCCAGTAGAATGTGTTTTTCTTTTTTTTTTTTTTTTTTTTTTTTTTTTTTGGGGGGGGGGGGGTTAGTTTCTAAAAGAGATTCTTTTGTATTTTTATTATATTGGATAGAAACTGGTCTTTTGATGTCCATCTTTTAAACAGTCGAACGAACGACGTCACAATGAACAGAGCATTGTTGTTGAATGGTCGATGTACACATGGACTATGACAATAATTTCTATGATGTAGTGAAATACGATTGCCGTTGCTCTAGTCCATCTCCTTCCCTGCCCATCTCTGTCTGAAACAGTGGAATGGATTTTTACAGAGCGATAGGAGCTATTTCATTGTTCCGTCATTCACCCCCCACCCCCCCCCCCCCTTCCCAACACCCTTTCAAGTCGCATTATTCCCACGCCCCTCATTCCATCACCATCACCGCTAACACAGCCACATCCAGCTTCTCACCGTAGCAGATTAGAACGACAGTCAGTCCGAACAACAGTGTGTTTCATGCCGTCAGAAGGGAACCCCCCATGGCAAACCCCTGTCTATGAACAACAGTCTATTTCATGCCGTCAGAAGGGAACCCCCCCATGGCAAACCCTG
>JADBJO010001101.1:322256-329756 GCA_016801955.1 Conus betulinus
CTTGAATGCTCACGCTGTTCCTTCTCTTCAGTAGGGCTCAGATCTTCTGGGTTTCAAACGAAGAACCTAAAAGAAAAAGTTTATAGCGAACATTTAAACTATAGTTAAACGTCCCCAAGTTTACTCCTCTTTTCTCTTATTGGCATAATACATGGAGATTTGCGTGGTTTCCTTCATACAATTATAAATTCAAGAGCGGGATGCAGTCTTGTCCCAGCTTTAGGTTCGCAGGGCAACGAATGTCACTGTTCCCCAGAAAACCCATTGGCGGCCATTTTGGTGTACGAGATATACACAAAAGGATCCAAAAGTGAGTAACTTTTTTCCAACTCATTTCTTCATATATTTTGGGATGTTTTAGGGTATTTAGAGAAGTTAGTGATGAGAACTTATTTATTTACACGTTCCAAGAACTTTTACACGATAATTTAAGCCAGTATTGCTTTCACGTGTGTCAGAATGTACACAGCTTGAAAGTTTGTCGCTGGTTTAACATATATCAATAACGTACGGGACAGTTGGATTTTTTCAATAACAGGATATTTTTTTTTTTAATGGCCTCGCAGGTGTCAGATAGGTGTTTTAGGTATGATCAATAAAATTCTTGGCCCCTTTTCCGTTGTAGATGAGTCTGTTGGTCACACATGCAACGCTACCTCCGACGGATGGATATCGTGTCCTATTTCAATTCTCACGCTTCAAAACTTTGTGGTGAAAGGCTCCAAGACCATGATTTTGAACACTGTGCGAAAATGTAAAATGGTGGCCTCGACATTCAACTCAACTGGTCCATTTTTTTTTTTTACCGGCTTTAAATAGCAGAGCAAAGAAAGTATTACGAACTCTTTATGCAACTGATATGGACTTTCTCTGACTGAACTACGGATATCAGGATTTGATTTCATTGTTCTTTTTGCTCTCTCTCTCTCTCTCTCTCTCTCTCTCTCTCTCTCTCTCTCTCTCTCTGTGTGTGTGTGTGTGTGTGTGTGTGTGTGTGTGTGTGTGTGTGTGTGTGTGTGGTTAGAATGCTGATGTACTGTCGGTAAACGGCGTGACCGGGCTTTAACAGGCCACAGATCTAGCCACAATAAACAAAAGTCCTCTCTCTGTCTCTGTCTCTCTCTGTCTCTCTCTGTCTCTCTGTCTCTCTCTCTGTCTCTCTCTCTCTCTGTCGCTCTCTCTCTCTCTCTCTCTCTGGTTGTATATTGTGATGACGCACATCAAATCTTTTCTGATGGCTTATCAAGACCTGCTTTATTTTCTTCTTCTTTGGGCATGTGAAAAGCCAATATGCTGTCAACAAACCTCATAAAAGAAGATTTTCTTCTTTACCCGCCCTCTGTCTCTGTCTCTCTCTCTCTCTCTCTCTTCTCTCTCTCTCTCTATCTCTCTCTCTCTCTCTGTCTGTCTCTTTTATACGTCAATAACACACACACACACACACACACACACACACACACACACACACACACACACACACGCACGCACGCAGGCACGCACGCACGCACATACACTAACGCGCGCACATGCGCTCATGCACACACACACACACACACACACACACACACACACACACACACACACACACAAAAATTCACACACACACACACACACACACACACACACACACACACACACACCGTGACAGGTAACTCAGATACAACGTGAACAAACAGAGAGTACAGACGGCACAGAGCGACAGAAAGTGTCACGGCGGTCATCCAGATCTTGTTTACTCCACACACTCCGCCAGCTCCAGCTTTAACCTCCTCATCCCGCCAGCCGCCTGTCGTCTCGCCAGGAACCAGAAAATGGCCGTGTGTGAACAGGGGGGGGATAAAGCCCGTCTGACAGGGCGAGAAGAGAGAGAGAGAGAGAGAGAGAGAGAGAGAGAGATAATTGGAAGGCTTAGACGTGCCGATGACACCAAACTTCAGAACTTTTCAAGACGTTGAATTTCATTGGTTTCACCCCGCCCTTTGCCGGGGGTGGAGGGGGGTGGGGGTGGGGGGGGTGGGGGGGATGGGGGGATGGGGGGGGGGGGACGTGTGTGAAGGACGCTCTGATGTGTGAATGGCGCAGCATTACAGTCGAGAGCTAATCAAATTTTCACGAGCATGCCTGACTCAGAAAAAAACAAAAAAAAAAAAAAAAAAAAACATTCTGTACGAGAAAAGAAGGGTGAAAAAATAAATAGGCTACGCTTTATAATGTCTTCTGTTCTCGTCAAAATGACCTAGCAAAGATCGAACAGGGGGACAAAAAGGAAAGAAAAACAATGAGATCAACAAGGTGAACTTCTGAAAATCGTAACAAGATTTGGGATGATATATGTAATAGAGTGAACAATGATCAGAGTAGGCTGCCACTTACGGTGCGTATAATAAAAAAGAAAAACCTTCCTTTTTACCCCTGGCCCTTCAAGATAATGGTTTGCTTGGAAGATAAGGTCGATTAGAATTGGAAATAAACTTAAATTAGATACCAGACAATTCAAACTTTTTTTTTTTTCTTATGTACCCTTCACTAGCTGCTATAGGGTGCTGTTGGATTTTGTTTTTTGAAACCCTTGGTGGTAAGAATACCACAGAATTTTTCACTGTGGTATATCTCCATTCGATGTTAAAGGAGCACTGACACAATCAGCCGTGTTTTCCCTGACCAGTCTGCTCTAGCGGACTAGAGGCCTCGGAGCAGGCGACATGAAGTCTTCTGTCATCTTTTGAAATTGGGAACAGATTTAATTCATTATCTTGTTCCAACGTACATTGAATTTCATTGGGATCGAATGAACGGTTGTTGATTTACAGACAATTAAACAGAGGATGGGTCGAAATCAAAGTTCGCAAAATCTGTTCAGTCACAAAATCATTTCAATAGTGGGTGTGGCCACCGCCATTGGCGAGACATTCCACGCAGCGACTCCTCATCGAGTTGACCAGTGTTCTGATGACCCTCTGAGGGATTCTCTGCCATTCCAGTTGCAGCATTTGGAAGAGATCCTGGCGGTCTCTGGGAGGTGGATGGTTCTCCTTCACACACGTCTCCCCAACTCATCCCACATATGCTCGATGGATTGAGGTCGGGACTATACGCCGGGAAGATCATCCTGTTGATGCCGGCCTGCACAATGAAGTTTTCGGCCACCGGGCCCTATGTGGCCGAGCATTGTCGTCTTGGAAGACTGCCATGGGTCCTATCCGTTGCATGGTCGGAACAACGAAAGGCGCCAGGATTTCATCCCGATAGCGGATGCCTGTGAGGTTTCCATCAATATGGTAGAGTGGTGTCTTGTGGTGGAGGCTGAAGGCACCCCATACCATAACAGATCCTCCCCCCAAAGGCCCTGGTCTGGCGAACAGCTGCATCAATGTAACGTTCACCAACATGCCTCCAAACTCTAGTTTCGGCCGTCATTGTGTTCAAGACTAAACCGCGACTCATCTGAAAAGAGGACCTGGGACCACTGTTGTTGGTTCCATCTCACATGACGATGGCAGAAAGCTCGGCGAGCAGCCTATGGGCTGCTAGCAGTCGTGGTCGAACAGCTGGGCGACGTGATCTGAGGCCGAAGTGGTGAAGACGGTTTCGTATGGCTTGACGGCTGAGGATGGTGTTATTTGCCATACGAAGCTGCCTTTGGATGCTGGTGGAAGTGGTATCCCGCTGCAATAGGGTCTGCCTCTCGATGAAACGATCTTCGATCTTCTCTGGAGTAGTCTGCCTAGGCCGACCTGACCGTGGCCTCTCTTCAACGCTGTTGGTCGCCCTAAAAACGCTGATTCAGTCTAACATAACTGAATGATGCACACCAAGTCGTCGCGCCACTTCAGCCTTTGCAATGCCATCTTGTATCCACGCAATCGCCCTGGTTTTGTCAAAGGTGCTAAGTTTTTTCTTCGTGGTGGCATGGTGAAAAGGGCTGACAGTAACCAACCCCGCGCTTAACAGCCAAAAGAAGGGGCATAAAACTCACTTGAGAGACTGCTCTTGCACGGGAAAAAAGAAATTTTTCATTTTACACATCTTGTGTCGCCAGCAAGCTTGATGCAAAACAGGCACAGTTAACGCAACTTTGCACTTTTTATCCCGCGCGGTAACGAGGTCACCAAGACCCCCTGTGCGCACTACCAGTTGACACAGGCTGGATTACACACTGCTGTGTGAGATTCCATCATTGGTTGCCGCATAACAAAAAAAAACAATGTTTTTTGAAGGGATGAATCAACCCCCTGTGTGCAAAGGCCTGTGCTTAACTTTATGTGACTAGTATATTTCCCGGATTTTCCATTCTCATTTTCTTTCTTCCTCCATTGTCCCCCCTCCACCTTTTGATAAAAAAAAGTCTTTGCCTAGTCGTTAATGTAATGACGGAGGAATTGTAAACCTGCACTTGTTTTCCCCCACATTGTTCAACATTTTGTTTGGTCAGTTAGTGGGAGATTGCATCTCTTAGAAGGTCCAGGTAAAGGCTGTTCTGGACAATTCTTAGCTGCTGCCAGCAGTTACATGACTGACAATGCTTGGGTCATTAACAGTAGGGCGGACCACTCTGGCTGTTGACACTTTTGACCTCTCCCTTGCATCTTTAACGGGATCCTAAAGCATAGACTCAAAGCTTTCCCCTTGAATTTATACTGTTTGATTACGGTTTTCGTTTCTCAGCAACAACCTTGCTTACCACACTTTCTTCTCCTTTTTACCCTTCACTGGCTGCCTTCAGGTCCTGTTGGATTCCGTTTTGGAACCCTTGGTGGTGAAAATTCCAAAGAAGTGTAGACTGTGGTATATCTGCATTTGATGCCAAGGGTGCACATACAAAAAAAAAATCAGCCATGTCTCTCTGACGTTGGTGCTCATACGCTGGTGGTGAAGTATTTTCAAACGTACATTTCTCTGTCCTGATTTTTCATACTCATTTTCTTGTTCTTCTCGGCTCATCTTTTGTTTAATCTTTGCAAAGTCATTAATATGGCAGAGGAATTGTTAGCCTTCACCGGATTTCCTCCTCTACTAGACTGTTCAACATATGTACATACATATGTGTTTCCCCCACTGCTGAATTGTTCAACACACACACACACACACACACACACACACACACACACACACACACACACACACACACACACACACACATATATATATATATATATATATATATATATGTGATGATGATGATGATGATGATGATGATGAGAGAGAGAGAGAGATGGCTTGATAGATAGATAGATAGATAGATAGATAGACATATATATATATATATATATATATATATATATATGTGTGTGTGTGTGTGTGTGTGTGTGTGTGTGTAGTTGTGTGCATGCGTGTGTGTGTGTGTGTGTGTGTGTGTGTGTGTGTGTGTGTGGTGTGACGTCAGCATCTGAGGCATCAACCAGCTGGCCAGCTTGCCAGGAATGGCACAATTTGCAGAATGTCAAGATGGTTCACTCTCTCTTCTGGTCTCAAACTGAGACTTTAACGACACGTCCAAAATATCCTGGTAGAAGAATGTTTCATTCCAGTCGACAAGAAAGACTTTCAAATGCATCCATCTTGATATATAACGAATTTCTCCTGTATCCTCCGAAAGTGAACGGCAGACACCGTACTGTGCTGACTGCATACTGGCCACGCCATTTTCTGAGCGCACTGTTACTTTTCTGACGGTGCGTAGAATGAGTGATGATAATTTTTGTTTTCTGTGCTGAATTCTTAATGAAGTGTTGGAGTGTGTGCAACAAATTGCACAAGCCTGTTCGCTGAAGATCACATAAAGATTGTTCCGAAGAGTAGTATTCTTTTCGCATTGTGTCCTTTTTCTATGCTTAAATGTGCTTATTTTCATTCTATCTGATTAAGGCCAATTCGTGATAGGTAATAGTTCAGAATGGTTTTCTTCTGGACTTCTTCATTTCAGGAATTAACTTGGTTCTTAGGTTTTAACCCCTGTTAAACCTTTGAGTACGACTCGCAGAAATAGTCATCGGAGGAGGAAGATAGTGTCCTCGCTAATGGGATGGTAACAGACACATCGTAAGTGAACCGACACCAGAAAGCACTCTGTCTTGGTCTCTTTAACACGGGCCAGTATCAGGAGAAACAATGACACCTGTGAGATCTTCACGACATGCAGCTTACTCCCATTCCACACCTGTGTACAGTAATCCGCTGCCACTGAGTTTTAGTGCCCAAGGAGTTAACATGCGCGCACACTTCTGAATGTCACTGACTTACGGACCTTTCTGGACGTCTGGTCGACTGGGCTGTATAATCATTATCATGACTTTGCTTCTTTTTTTTGTTCAGTGACGTCGGTGTGGGGTATTAGAGGTGAAAGCTTCAAGTGATGATGATGATGATGATGATGATGATGATGATGATGATGATGAGAGAGAGATGGCTTGATAGATAGATAGATAGATAGATAGATAGATAGATAGATAGATATAGAGATAGATAGATAGGTTGATTGACAGATAGATAGATAGATATAGATAGATAGATAGATAGATAGATAGATAGATAGATAATTAGATAGATAGATTGAAGAATGGATAGATAGATAGATAGATAGATAGATAGATAGATAGATAGATAGATAGATAGATAGATAGATAGATAGATAGATAGATAGAGATAGATAGAAGGACAGATAGATAGATAGATATATAGATAGATAGATAGATAGATAGATAGATAGATAGATAGATAGATAGATAGATAGATAGATAGATAGATATCCACTCTGCATTATGTCCTGTGAAATGATCCTGGACATGGAATTATGAGCAGATATATGTCCGCTCTACACCGTACCCTGTAGAATGGCCTCGGATGATATGAAGTTATGACCATGTCCATCTCCCTCCTACCCCTCCCCCCCCCCCCCCCCCCCCCCCTACTGTACCCCATGGAAAGATCTTAGACATGGATTAGCCAAGACACATGTCATACCTCTCCCCTTCCTCCTCCCTCCCCCCACTTCCCTCCCACCCCCACCCCCCCCCCTTTCCCCCTCTCACTGTTTCTCGTAAAAAATGGCTTTGGGCGAAATTATGACTACATCCGTGACCACCTTTCAGTGTATCCTATTGAATGGTCTGATGGTCTTTGACTCTCTCTCTCTCTCTCTCTCTCTCTCTCTCTCTCTCTCTCTCTCTCTCTCTCTCTCTCTCTCTCTCTCTCTCGGAGGAGGGCACTACCACAGCGTCCGTCCACGACGACAATTCCTAAGAATTTGCTGATGCCGATGACCTCGACAGAATGTCACCAAAGATGATTATGGACGCGGAGAATACGTCGAGACTGAACTCACCGTGAGAGCAGGACATGAAGATCCCCAGAATCTGAGACTTTTTTTTTTATGCTGATCGATGAGGATGAGGATAAAGAACACTTTGCTACGTGTTTCCACTTCGATTTGAGACTGCATGACTTTACGCTTCCTTTTGTGATATATTCCGGCATCAACCACGCCCGAGAGATACAAACGCC
>JADBJO010001101.1:359756-362256 GCA_016801955.1 Conus betulinus
ACTATACTACGAGGAGCTTACAGGATAGGTTACACTTTACTTTATAAACCGTTATTGCTTAAAACTGTAATCGCAAAATTTCATTTCTACGCCGTTAGTAACGGCTATCTCTGGTAAAAAATAAACATTGGGCATCATCCGTGACCCACAATGAACAAATTTTTCAGAAAGATCGGTCCTGCAGTTTTGTCTGGAGCGAGTGGAACACATTTTGGTGGACCACGCACAGACGGACACACACACACACACACACACACCACACAACAACACACGACACACACACAACACAAGAACACACATGAACTTGCGATGTGAATAATGTATCCATCGTTAACAAAGTGAATAATAACATAATTATTGCACAGAGAACGCACACACACACACACACACACACACACACACACACACACACACACACACACACACACACACACACACACACACACCACACACACACACACACACAATGACGAACTAATTTTCGTATCCAATGATACAGAAGAAAAAAATACGATAGTCAAATTTCATCATCCCGATATATCAGCAATTGAACTTTACAACGATAAGAATATTCCAGGATTTTCATGCACTTCCGAGAAATGAGTAGCACACTCAGACTTTTAGAATGAAAACATGATACAAAATGACGTATGAGAATATTGACTTATACATCTCCCATTGGAATCGCCTCGGAGCGGGCGATATACACGGTCTTCAAGCTAGGTTACAATGGTCTCCATATGCAGCTGGTGAAGAATTTTATATTTCACTGATTTTTCATTCTCATTTTTTTTTCTTTCTTTCCTGTCCATCCCCCCCCCCCCCCCCCCCCCCTCCTCCCCCCCTCCCCGTTTTTTCTGAGTTTTTTTTTTCTATTGCAATGTTTGCTTGCCAAGTCATCGCTGTAATCAAGAAAAATTGTTAGCCTGGACTTGTCCCCCCCCCCCCCCCCCCCCCCCCCCACTGCTTAATTGTTCAAGATAGATAGACAGATATAGATAGAGAGACAGACAGATAGATGGACAGATAAATAGACAGACAAAGAGATAGATAGATAGACAGACAAACAGAAGATAGATAGATAGACAGATAGACAGACAGACAGACAGACAGATAGAAAGACACAGAAAGATAAATAGACAGACAGATAGATACATAGATAGACAGATAGATTGATAGACTGATTGATAGATAGATAGGTAGATAGACAGACAGATTGATATATAGAAAGATAGACAGATGGATAGAGAGACAGATAGATGGATAGACAGACAGATAAATAGATAGACAGATAAACAGACAGACAGACAGCCAGATAGATAGATTGATAGGTAGATAGATAGACCGCCAGTAACCCGACCGTATCCCGATGTGTTGGTCACAGCAGGTGTCTGACTGTCTTTACCTACTGGCTTGACCGATAAACCGAAAAAGCTTACTCTGCTTACAGTAGAAACGCGGGCGTTATCCTCTCTTGATCTTATGTTTTCGGAACAGGTCTGTTTGAAGCAGTTTTCGGCTAATTTTATGTTGTTTTCCATTCTGTCTGAGGCGCATCTTCAAAATCAGATGGCCAGAGAAGATCAACAATGAAGATCTATGGAAGCAAGCAGGACAGGAACCAGTGGCCAAGCAGATTCTGCGGAGGAAGTGGGGCTGGATTGGACACACTAGATCTTATGAACAGCATTTTATTGTCTTTATTCAATTATTGTGTGGCATCATTCCCATACCTGTAGTTTGTCTTGGGTGAGGAGGGAGAACGGTAGTGGTGGTAAGATGGGGGGTGTGGGGGGGGGGGGGGGCGGCATATTAAGTGTCAGTTTTGTGGTTATAAGACGCGTACACACATATTTGTACACATACATGTGCAAGTACGTGCGTGCATGCACAAATAAGCCCACAGATAACGTACACACGCATACCATGCACACTTGCACACATGCGCGCGCGCGCGCGCGCGTGCGCACGCACGCACGGACACACACATGCGTATCTGCATACACACATACATGCACACACATACACACACGCATACACGCTCTCACATGCACACGCGAACCAAGTCACACACACACACACACACACACACACACACACACACACACACACACACACACACACACACACACACACGGGCACGTGTCTACACACCCATGCACACACATATACACACACACATGTACACTCCCAACACACACACACACACACACACACACACACACACACACACACACACACACACACACATACACACACACACACACACACACACACACACACACACAGGCACGTGTCTACACACCCATGCACACACACACACACACACACACACACACACACACACACACACACACACACACACACACACACACGTGTACACTCCCAATACACACACACACACACACACACACACACACACACACACACACACACACACACACACACACACACACACACACACACACACACACACACACACACACACACACACACACAC
>JADBJO010001101.1:374756-379756 GCA_016801955.1 Conus betulinus
TTCATTTATTCAAAATAAAACATCAGAATGGAGAGCATCTTCGAGACGAGGTGCATCTGACAAAGAGAGGCTCCAGTCTGCTGGGCGGGGAACATTGGACGACACACGACGAGGGCCTGCTGTGGGAGATCCCCAAGAGACCTGCCCGTCCTTCACGTCGCCATTGGTACCACGACCATCCTGGCCCACATCCTCCCAGCTGGCACAACCGGTTCTACACTCTGGAGGACTGGAAATTTCATTAGTCATCTCAAACCTACTGCCGCCATGTTTTTTAATGTGACACTGCTGCTGGGTTACCTCTGTCCATTTTGTCTTTAGTCTTTAAACATATGTCACTAGGGAATGATTTTAACGTTTTTCAGTGGAACTGCAGATCAATTAACACAAACTATGAACATCTAGTACAACACTTAGCCCATCATCAATACCATGTTTTAAGTCTTCAGTGATTGAATGTTAAGAAAGAAAAGCTGCCCCAAAACTGGACAATTACTATTTCCTCCCTATCATCCAAAAGATAGACACTAACGAGAAAATTAATACTGCCATTTATGTGCATGAAGGAGTAAATTACACTCTGTGACACACTGCTGGGTTACCTCTGTCCATTTTGTCTTTAGTCTTTAAACATGTGTCATGACTAGGGAATGATTTAACGTTTTTCAGTGGAACTGCAGATCAATTAACACAAACTATGAACATCTAGTACAAACACTAGCCCATCATCCAATACCATGTTTTAAGTCTTCAGTGATTGAATGTTAAGAAAGAAAAGCTGCCCCAACTGGACAATTACTATTTCCTCCCTATCATCCAAAAGATAGACACTAACGAGAAAATTAATACTGCCATTTATGTGCATGAAGGAAGGAGTAAATTACACTCTGTGCCCAAATCCAGTTCCATCAGTATTACTTAGTATACATTCTTGTGCAGTGACGGTAAAGTTTGATAACACTTTATTAACCGTCATATCTGTGTATTTACCAAAGGGTCCAGATGATAATAATACAGAATGGATTCGTACGATTCAAGCGGACAAGGGAAAAAAAAAAGGTACTAATAACAGGAGATTTTAATGCGCATTCACCATTTTGGGAGAAGAACTGTGAAAACATTACTAGCAACCGTTTCATTGAGAATATTGTTGATTCATCATTGTATCTTCTGAATGAATGACGGTAGAATAACGCGAATCCCTGATAATCCTTATCATAGAGCAACAGCCATCGATCTAACTCTTGTTTCTCCAGATCTGGCGCCAATTTGTAAATGGGATTCTTTAAATGATAGCCTTAATAGTGATCATATTCCTGTTATTACTAGCTTTGAACTCTCTAGCACAAAAAAACAAGGATCTAACAGAGGATAAAATCCCGAAGTATAATTACAAACATGCTGACTGGGACAAGTTTTCAGAACTTTTATCAACATTTCATGTTGAAGACGTCAATGATAAAGACATCAATGAATTGTATTCTATATTTACTGATGCAGTCCTAAGTGCTGCTAATCAATCAATTCCCATGTCTAAAACAAAGAAATCATATAAACATTCTGGCAATATTTGGTGGAACGATGATTGTGAAAAGGCCAAAGCTGAAAAAATGGATAAAATTTGAAAATTACTTAAAGGATAATTCGATTCCTAATCACCAAGAATCCAAAAAAGCAAAAAAAAAAAGCAAAATAGAGTTAACGCACAAGCAAAAAGACAATATTGGTCATCATTTTGTACTAATGAAGTATATAACTATAAAGATATGCAAAAGGTATGGGAAAAAATGAAAACCATGAAGAATGGGATTAACTTACCCCAATGCCCAATCAAACTGGAGAGTTCAGATATACCCTCTAATCAAGAGAAAGCAGAAGCATTTGCTGATTTGTATGCAAATTGCAGTAGAAATTACTGGACTATCAACTGAAAGTAGACAATACAGAAAAAAAAGGAGGAGGAAAGTAATATTACATCAGATCATAGTTTTAATAAACCTCTATTTTAAAAGCTATGTAAATTCAAATATAACACTCGATGAAGTAATTGAATGTATTTCACATATGGGCAAAAAAATAAGACATCTGTAGGACTAGATGGGGATATCTTATGAATTGTTAAAGCATTTACCACAAAATGTAGTTCAATTTTTACATTCTTTGATACAAAAATGCTGGTCTAACGGTGAAATGCCTCTTATCTGGAAACACTCAATCGTATCCCTATATACACAAGCAAGGAAAAACCTCGGACTGATAAAAACAGCTATCGACCCATCTCCTTAACATCTCATGTATGCAAGTTAATGGAAAAAAAAATAGTGTCAAGTAGACTAGTTCATTTCTGTGAAAAACAAAACATTATTCAAAAAAATCAAGCCGCTTTTTCGAAAAGGTCGCTCCACTACTGAACATTTAGTCAAACTTACGACACAAATTAAACAGCAGTTTGGCAGACGGAAAAAAAAAAATATTCTAGCAACCTTTTTTTTGATGTGAAAAAAGCTTACGATCAAGTATGGCATTACCGATTACTCCAAAAACTTCAAAACTACAATATAGATAGTAATATGTATAACTATATACAACATTTTTTATCACAACGTTATATACAGGTAAGAGTTGGAAGCACATATTCTAAGTCCAGAGAACTTCAGATGGGTCTTCCACAAGGAGAATTTTATTCAATATACTCATAGCATAGCAGATCTTCCAAATAATCTATCAAAAGATACAGTTTTAGCCCAGTATGCAGATGATATATGCATGTGGATGAAGGTGACAATGAAGCGTAAAACGCCAATCAGAGCACTTAACTATACCAAAAAAAAGTGTACCAACGCGAACTAAATAAAATCGATATATTTATGAAGGAAAATGGACTTTCTTTATCATTAGAAAAACACATATGGTACTTTTCAATTCGGGGCATACCCCCAGAAAAACTGCCTGATTTCACTATGGGTGGCAGTGTCATTAATTATTCGCAAAGCGTAAGGTTTCTAGGTGTTTATTTATCATCCAAACTTACGTGGAATCAACATATAGACTATGTATTAAATAAAGCCAGAAAAGCTTTAAATTTTCTCAAAATTATTAGTAAACAGCGATGGGGTCAAGACACAAAAGCACTTTTATGTCTTGCTAATTCCTTAGTTCGTTCGCGTTTAACCTACGGCCAGGAATCTTTTTTTAGTGCACCAAAACATTTATTAAACAAACTACAAAGTATAGATTGTAAAGCCTTTAAACTGGCACTAGGAGTGCCGACTCATGCTTGCAATCTTGGATCATATAAAGAAGCAGGGAGTTCTTCCTCTTGATGAACATAGGAAAATCTCTGCAGCTAAAGTTTGTATTAAAATCCTTTGCACATAACTCATTCTGCAATGAAGAAACAAAGTTAAATTCTAAGCATGACTTTGTTAACAGGGCTAAGACAATACATTGTTTGCAACCAATTAATTCGTTTGTCTCCGACATGATTGATTCTACAGAATTAAAAAGTAAAAAAAAATCAATCAATTAAAGCCATCTTTTTTACCTGTACCATCTTGGGAACAAATTAAACCTACTTTTGACATTGATCATACAGAATTGAGCAAAAGTCAATCTCCAAACGTTCTGAAAAAATTTAGTTAATGATCACATGGAAAATTACTATAGTGATTACATTAAAATATTCACAGATGGATCTGTACTTGATAATGGCAATGCAGGTTCAGCATTTGTAATTCCTACTATGAAAACAGTCAAACGATATCATATAGGTAAACACTATTCAGTTTTTACTGCAGAGTTGTTAGCTATTTTGATGGCTTTACACCATATTGAAGAGTTACCTATGAATAGTTTGTAACATATTACTCTGTGTAGATTCAAATCGGCATTACAAGCTATCAAAGATCAAAATGCCAAAAAACGTCTTGAAATGATACTAGAAATCAGACATGTAATTCATCAGTTGGCATGTAAAGACATTAGTGTAACTTTTTACTGGGTTCCTTCCATTGCGGAATATATGCTAATGAACTGGTTGATAGAGAGCAGCTAAAAGTGCAGGACGTAATACTGAAGGGGCAACTCTAATTAACATAAATCTAGATCTGCACGAGTATTATAATCACATTGAAAAACTAGCAAAAGATACGTTTGATAACATGTTGAAAGACATCAGATAGCCATTATTCACACAATTGTATAAAAAGCGTCAGCACAATAAATTCCAAATTAATTTTAAATCACATATCTGATACTAGTTCAAGACATATTAGTTCTCTGATGTTCAAAATTCGTTTAAATGCTTTTTAAAACAAAATTTTCTAAAGATATTAAATGTGTATGTGGGAATCAAATCTCCATCAGTCACCTGATTTTACACTGTCCGGGTATCAAAGAATTAATGACGAAAACTACAGGGGATTTACTGACTCGTCAAATACCATTAACTGTTCAGGAAGTGTTAAATGACTTCCATCTTCTTAAATGTTTCTCAGAAGTTTTACACCTTAGTCCTATTTGGTCTTTTCCTTTGAATAGTTAATTTATTGTTGGATTCAATTGTTGTTATACTAATCTTCTGTTAATTGTTAAGTCACGTTTGATATAGATAGTAAACTTCATTTCTTTTCTACTAATTCTATCATTTTCAACAATTCATACCCCATATAAAGCTTGATCATTATATAGAATTGTAGGTGTGGGCATATAGGAAAAAAAACATATAATTTTCACACACACACACACACACACACACACACACACACACACACACACACACAAACACACACACACACACCACACACACCCCCACCCACACACACACACATAAACCAAAGATACGTGTGCTTTGCGAGCACAGTAACACAATGTGCCGTCTCGTCTCCCCCCCTCCCACACACTCCTCCCCCTCACTCCCCCCCCCCTGTTGTGTCCAGTGTAAAACATTCCATCAACCCTCCTGCCAGGCCCGTAACGGTTTGTTGCCAGTGTGGAAGGAA
>JADBJO010001101.1:399756-404756 GCA_016801955.1 Conus betulinus
GCCGGAAATGAAATGGGTTCGCATCCCGTTGTGTTAATCTCATTTTTCTTTCTTATTTTATCATTTTTTGACAGAATATGTACATAGGGGGAGAATACTTTCTACCAGTTGTAAAACAACAACAAACAACAAAAACTTCGGTGATCGACGCGCTAGCCCGACAATCATATGAACAGTCTATTCATTAACATGAAACAGACATAAAAAAAAAAAAAATCGAAGACGGAGCTTAAACAGTTTCGTGTCTAATTCAGCTGTTCACGATTTAAAATCCGCTTCGTCTTCGATGAAATAAAGAACAAGGTCAATGTTGTCTCCAAAGGCTAGAGAGTAAACAGAAAATGGTTAGTTGCTGGGTTCAGCTCGAATGTTCTCAACCGTGCACCCAAAAAAAAAAAAATGAAGTTGTCTGATTGGTTGAAAAAAAAGAGCTGCTGGAGTTTTGCACTCTTACAGACTGTGGTCGGAGGATCAATGTCCCCATGTGAAGGTGTCTTCAGCCGCTCTCAACCGTTGTTTGTCCTTCGCGGGCGAAGATGACCATGACTTCTGCTATCTCTGGGTGGTGGTGGTGGGATGATGATGTGTGTGTGTGTGCGTGCGTGCGTGCGTGCGTGCGTGCATGCGTGTGTGTGTGTGTGTGTGTGCGAAGATGGCTGGTCAGGTCGATCCTCGCCTTGAATAGTCTGTTGCAGTGTGGACAGGGCAGACTTGGAGATGAGCCAGGCTGAAAGGTGGTGCTTGTTCTGTTGTTTTCCAAAACTGACGTTTAAGACGAAGAAGAAGAAGAAGAAGAAGAAGAAACAACAACAACAACAACAGCAACAACAACATCAACAACAGCAACAACAATGATAATTATCAAAATAATAGAACCAGTAGAAATGGCAATGAAAACAAATGATAACAACTATTCACACAGGACACAAAACAGACAAAGAGAGACACACTGAAGTAGCGACACTCTGAACCTCAGACAGACAGAGAGAGAACCTGACCAGCAGACAGGCACATCTCAACAAGCCCCCAGATCTCAGTCTTACGCTGCTGGCAGCAAAACTTCGCACCCTGTAGGGCCAAGCGAGAAAGGGGGCCATTGCGCAGCACGTACACCGCGCGCCCCCGCAGTGTGTGTCGCATGACGTAACGTGACAATGGCCGGCGTCCGTGTCATCCGCTGCACCGCTGTGACCCTCGCCCCCCGCCACAGACAAGAACCACCTCTCATACATCAACCGCCCGATGATACCCGAGGCGACGGATGATGGAAAGCCACGCCATGTCCCAGGCCACCAGCTCGCGGCAAAATCAACAGGTGCTCGTGTACTTCCCCTTCGCAAGGTGCTCTGTCATCATCATACTGTGTGGCTTGCGCCTCACTCGGGTGCGCCACCCCTACTCTCAAGGCCCACCCTGAATTATCAAGATTCAGTCATACGGTGTGTGATCACTCTACACTGGTCCACTGTTGGGCAGTGGTATGTCCGTCCTAAATTAATGATCTTCAGTCACACGACTGTGTGTACTTGGCTTAAAATGGTTGATTGTCAACAACGTGCCCCATTTCACGTGATACTAAGTCATGTTTTAATGTCATGTACTTGCTAAAACCGGTCCATTGTCAGTCGGAAATGACCCTCCCAGTCATAACATATACTGCATGAATCCGAAAGTTATCTACAAGGCTCTGCCGAAAAAACGTAGACAAACGAATCACAAGACAAAAACACGACGCGTTTCGACCTGCTAGGTCTTTTTCAGGCAAGATACACAACATTCAGGATAACGAAAATGAACGAGCAATCACTTTTCTTCATCTCATTCGGCGCAAGATGGGTGTTGAATGAATTTGATGAAGACATGTGATTCCTCGTTCATTTTCGTTGTCCTGGGTGTGTTTGTGTATCCTGCCTGAAGAAGACCTAAGAGCTCGAGACGCGTCGTGTTTTGTCTTGTGATTCGTTTGTCTACTTTTTTCTCGGCAGAGCTTTATAAATAGTTTTTTCAGAGTTGTTTAGATTTCCGCCTACAGTCGCTTCATTTTGCAACTAGATATACTGCATACTGCATGTAAAACTGGTTTCCGGTCATTCGGTGCGTTGTCATTAACTGGTCCTAAAATTTTACTGGCTGCACTCATGAAAAATTGGTCCTGTCTGACAATGTGTGTACACCTTATATTGAAACCAAACATAGAGCACTTCTTCTCTCTCAACACTCGTCCGTCATTCTGTGTACACCCATCTTAAATGTGCACCCTGCCAGATTGTGTGTACCCGCCTTAAACTGAAGCTCTTTCAAAGTGTGTGTGTGTGTGTGTGTGTGTGTGTGTGTGTGTGTGTGTGTGTGTGTGTGTGTGTGTGTGTTCTGTCATACTGCGTGTGCATGCATTCATCTTAAACAAATCTTAAATGAAAGCTAACAAACCGTCAAGAGAAACGTGGACAAACGAGTCACAAGACAAAACACGACGCGTTTCGACCTCTTAGGTCTTCTTCTGGCAAGACACAAACAGACAATGAAGATGAAAGAGGTCTGAGCTAAGTGAAAAATGCGTTCATTTTCATTGTCCTGTTTGTTTGTGTCTTGCCTGAAGAAGACCTAAGAGGTCGAAACGCGTCGTGTTTTGTTTTGTGACTCGTTTGTCCACGTTTCTCAGGGCGGTTCGCTAACGTTTATTTACGATTTGTTTAGATTTCCGCCTGCAGTCGTCTCACTTTGCAACTAAATTCATCTCAGCGAGACAGTCGGCGCTGACGAAGGCCTCTGGATGGAGGCCGAAAGCTTCGCTTCGGCTAAACTTTCCTGTGTGAAAAGGTAAAAGACTGTGTTTAATCATAGATTCATCTTAAACTTATTGACAGCGCGCAGTTATGTGCATTAGTCTTCAACTGCTTCTCTGTCATGTCCTGCGTACCATTCTCAGCTGGTGCTGTGCCTTACAATGTGAAGCCACCTTAAAGAGGTCCTCCATGTTGTGGGTACCCACATCACATTTTTCTGCTGTCGCACTGTGTGTACCCAGCTTACACTTATGCTCAGTCACTTTCTGATTATCCTCCATAAGCTGGTTCTCCGTCATATTGTGTGTGCACACGCCTTAAACCGACCGATCGATCTACCGTGTGTACACGCCTTAAGCTGGTATTGTTAGAGTGTGTGTGTACTCGCCTTCAGCTAAGTCATCTGTCATTCTCCGACTTCAGAGAACGACTCGTATTGCGCAAACCTGAGGGGAACTTTGGATCCACGAAATGTTCCACCTTTCCTTTCCAGACCATACATTCCTATCGTTTCCGTTTTTACCTGTTACGTCCTGCGTACCCTACTTTTCTTTTCCTGTCCTGCTCTACCTGCTCTATCTTTACTAATTTCACCCAACACACCTTATCTGTCCCACCTTTTCCTGCCTTATTCATGGTGTTCTGTTTTTCCTACCCTTTTCTATGTTTTATCACACTTCCTAGCCTACTTTACCTGCACTAAGCTACCTGCCCAGCTTTTCCCTACTTTACGTAACATGTCCTACCTGTTCTATCTTTTTCTGCCTGTTGAATCTTATTGTAGCTGCCATACCCTCCAGGTCCTACTTTGCCTCTCATATCCTGCTGGTCCTATCGTTTCCCGCGTTAGCTTCCACATCTTACTTTTGGCTGTTTCACATACCATCTACTACCTCTCCTGTGTCTTTTCCTGCTGAAACGACTATGCAACTACAAACCACTTGTTCTGCTTGTTCCTACTTCATCTGTCAACTGCAATCACCTGCTTTTTTTCCGCCTCTTTTGCCTGTCTGCCATATTTTGCCTGTTCTAGATTTTCCTAATTTGTATAAAATATCCCACCTGTCCATTTTTTTTTTTTTTTCTGACTTAACCCACTACATCTTATCAGTCCTCTATACTACAGGACCTACATTTTTTCCACTCTGTCTGCCATTTCCTCCTCGTTCCATGTTTTCCAAATCTGAGCACTGCATTATCTCAGTTGCTGGAGTGCCGGAGTTGTGATCCTGGGGTTGCGGGTTCGAATCTCCGTTGGGCCATTTCGGTACAGGGGAATTTTTCCCTCGAAGTTAAGCATTGGTTCTGACCACATTTCCCGTAAAGTCCGAATGAGACAAAAGACCAAGGACCCGTGTGTGAACGCTCACACAATATTTTTGCGCGCGCGCGCGCGCACACACACACACACACACACACACACACACACACACACACACACACACACACACACACACACGTAGAATCCCATCACAAACTTTCGGAAGTGAAGGCCAGTTTGGCTGATGGTACTGATGACACGTATACACAGTGCATGCACCCTCTGCGAAAAATCGAAAGAATGGGTGAAAACAAAAATGAGCGATTGATAGTTGACTGAATGACATGGGACACGACAGATTGTAGCGCCACCATATCAAACTTGCCGTGCCTTTCCTATTTTACCCACCACATCGAACTTGCCGTACCTTTCCTATTTTACCCACCACATCGAACTTGCCGTACCTTTCCTATTTACCCCCACCACATCAAACTTGCCGTGCCTTTCCTATTTTACCCACCACATCAAACTTGCCGTACCTTTCCTATTTTACCCACCACATCAAACTTGCTGTATCTTTCCAACTTTACCTCCTACATCCTGCTTGCCCTGCCTTTCCTACTTTATGTACCACGTGCTACCTGCTCGAACTTTCTCTGCTTTACCTTCCGCATCATCCTTCCCTTACCTTTTACCACCTTACTTACTTGCCCTTCCTTGTCCTATGTTACCTGTCACACCGTACGTGCCCTTCCTTTACTACTGTACTTTCCACATCCTACTTGCCCTACTGTTTCTCACTTTACTTGTCGCATCGTGCTTGCCCTTACCTTTCCTATCATACTTGCTCTGTTCTGTTTGTCTTGACGTTCCTACTGACCTACCGCACCGTACTTGCTCTAGCTTTCCCTACTTGCCTCGCCACATCCTACTTGCCCTACCTTTCCGACTTTTTT
>JADBJO010001101.1:409756-419756 GCA_016801955.1 Conus betulinus
CAATCGATAACAATGCCCTATCATCTTGAGACCGTTATTTTTTCCTATACCACCTTGGGAGCTGAATAAAGCACACCTTTGATATTGATCATACCAATATACAAAAAAAAGATGGAAAACATAAATCTGTTATCAAGCTTATATCAAATCCACGGTCATGTTGAAAACAACTATTCAAATTATTTGAAAATATACACAGACGGTTCGTGCATTGAGGGTGTAAACTAGTAAACAGGTTGTGCATCTTAATACACAGACAGCTTCCTTAAAGAGTAGAGAAATCATTTTATATCGGAATTAATAAATCGATATTACAGCAGAAATAACAGAATCCTCCTGGCTTTAAATTACACCTTTTCAACTTTCCAAAAACAATATTTTCAAATTCTGTTCTGTGTTGATTCTCAAATCAGTTCTTCAGGCAGCAATTAACCGTTTTTCAATTGCACACAAGACCTGAAATGATCATAGAGATAAGCTGCATGAGAAACACATGTACACCTAATTGCAAGAGTGAACCCATGTAGCTTTTGTGGATTCCTTCACATTGTTGTGCTTTTCATTATATCTTAAAAAGTAGAAGGGGCAGCTACTAAACGTGGAGCCCAAAAATAGTTTTGATTCAGAACTGGTTGATTTTCCCTTAGCAGTAATGAACAGTGTAACTTAGTGAAGTCACTATTGAGTTATCTCGGGAAAAGCTTTCTCATGGATCAATATATAGTATGGTAGATTACGTCCAATAAAGGAACAGTTTGGATATTAAAAGAATCAAAGCAGAATTTGAACTGAATAAAAAAAAATTTACTCTCATTAATGTACACGGTGGAAAACTTAATGCATATTTCAAAAACAAAATACTGTGCGAAAAAACGACGAAGAAACGTGTTTCTTATGTGGAGAACAAAATTACTCCAGATCATATTGTTTTATGCCAGTGATATGAAAAAACACATTCCAGTATTGAAGCAAAATACTGTGCAGGCCATTTTTTGAACGCACCCCAGTTTTAACGTATGAATTCTTATTACAATTTAGAACGCACCCCTATTGGAAAATACTTATAACATTTTTTATTAACTTTATTTGCGGGGGAGGGGAAGGAGAACGATAGGGGGTGGGGTGGGGGATAATAATACATGGTGGGGATGGGGGGGGGTCGGGGGAAGCAAAGGATATTTTTTTTTAACTATTTTCATGCGTTTGACTTTTAATTGATTAGTTAGTTGTTGGGTTTTTAAGTATTTTGTTTATTTTAATCTTACTTCTTGACTTATTTGTAAGAGTATTCACACACACATCCACAACTACTCACACACACACACACACACACACACACCAACACACACACACACACACACCAAACACACCACCACTCACACACACATTGCACGCGCAGTCCATACATATACACATGCACACATTTTGTGTGCACCCTTCGCAATTACTTCCATACACATTCATTTTTTTTTTTTTTTTTTTCGTCTAATATCACGAATAGTGGATAGACGTTTAAATGAAAGACACAAACACACACACACCACCACACACACACACACCACACACACACACACACACACACACACACACACGCAAGCACGCACACACATACCGCGCACACGCACTCAAACACTCACGCACATGTACACACACACGCGCGCGCAAAAAACACACATGGGCTCAAACTTGCACAAATATCCCCTATCTCCGTGTGTGTGTGTGTGTGTTTGTGTGTTGTGTGTGTTGTGGCACATGCGTGCACGTGCGTTGCGTGTGTAGTGCTGTGTGCGTGCGTGCGTGCGGTGTGTGTCGTGTGCGTGATTCCCGTGCGTGGCGTGGTGTTGTGTGTGTGTGTGTGTGTGTTGTGTGTAAGCACGGGAGCTGCGCGCGCACACGCGTGTGTGTGTGTATATGTGTTGTTTGCGTGTATGTAAGGGTGTGTGTGGTGTGTGTGTGTGTGTGTGTTGTGGTGTGTGTGTGTTGTGTGTTGTGTGTGTGTGTGAACACATTATGCATGAAAATAATATTGCATTGTCCCTTTATAACATACACGCACATACATACGTACATACATACACACTACATACATACATACATAATACATACACACATACACACATAGATACGATAGGACATAGATAGACAGACAGACAGATAGGATGCCAATGAACAGGGACAGGCGAATCAACACGTAGATACACACAAAGACATGGACACCAAGAAGAGAAAGTAACAGAAGTCCGAAATATACACTGAAAAAAAGCAAAACCCGAAAGATGAAAACAAAAGTGGAGAGCAGGACCGAGATAGGAGAATGACGGAAGGAAAGAACAGGATCCGAACATGATAAACCACGAAGACCAGAGTAAGGTGAAAGGAAACTAGGGGAAAGGAAGGTAAAGAGAAAAAGGGAGGGGGGACAGAGAGACAGCGTAGAGAGAAGACCTCTTAATCTTCTGTTCTTCCCTACTTGCTAAACCCTAGACATTACAATAGAGTATGTGAAAAAACATAGGAGAAACGATGGGAGTGTGTGAGTGTGTGTGTGTGTGTGTGTTGTGTGTGTGTGTGTGTGTGCGCGGTGGTGCCTGCTGTGTGTGGTGTGGAGTGTGGATGTGTGTGTGTGCCGTTGTGTGTGCGTGGTGCGGTGCGTTGTGTGCGTGTGTCTGTGTTGTGTGGGTGGTGTGGTGTGTGGTTGTGCGCGCGCGCGCGCGCTGAGCCTCCGCGACACGCACGAGTTGTCGTGTGTGTGTGTGTATATAACAAGAGAGAGGAGAGTGGTGTGCGTGTGTGTGTGTGGGTGTCGGGCTATGTGTCTGTGGTGCTAGTGTGTGTGTGTGTGTGGTGTGTGTTTGTGTGTGTGTGTTTTCTGTGTGTGTGTGTGTGTGACTATTCTTAGTTATCGTGGCAATGTTACCCCCCCCGTCAGTAGGTGGTGTGTGTGTGTGTGTGTACCTGTGTTTGTGTGTTCGTGTGGTGTTGTGTCTCTCTCCTGTGCGGGTGTGTGGTCTGTGTGCTCTGTGGTGTGTTGTCTGTGTGTGGGTGTGTGTGTGTGGGTGTGTGGATGTGTGCTGTGTGTATGTTGTGTGTGTGAATATTCCTTGTTTTATCATGTTATATTAATTAGGAACTAAAGGCAGGACAGACGCAGGACAAGATGTACCTTACTCTCACTGTCATAATTTCTTAAATGGACTCTCTTCTCTCTCTCTCTCCTCTCTCCTATCTCTCTCTATCTCTCTCTCTCATCTCTCCTCTCTCTCTATATATCTATCTATCTCCTATCTCTCTATCTCTCCTCTCCTCTCTATCTCTCTCTCCTCCTCTCTCTCTCTCTCTTCTCTCTGTGTGTTTGCTCTGCGTGTGCACAGATATATTCGCGTGTACGCGGCGCGCATGTGTGTGTGTTTGGTGCGTGTGTGTGTGAGTGCGCTCGCGGCGCGCGCGCGGCGTGTGTATGCATGTCTGTATGAGTGTGTACGTATGCACTCGCGCGCGCTCGTGTGGATGTGTGTGTGTGTGTGTGTGTGTGGGTGTGTGTGGTGTTGTGTGTGTGTGTGTGTGTGTGTGTGTGTGTGTGTGTGTGTGTGCGTGGTGTGTGTGTGTGTGTGCGTGTGTGAGTGTGCGTGTGTTCTTGTGGGTATGTGTGTGTGTTGTATTTGAGCGTAATATGTGTTAAAGTTGCCCATGTATTTTCTACTTTTTATATTGAATCTGTTTATGGTGTGCTTTTTTACGTTTGATGGTTAGTTTCTGGTTTGTTTGATTGATTTTTGACTGACTTTTGCTGTTTGTTTGTTATATAAGATCTCTTAGTTTCTGTTTGTTTGATGATTTTTTTTTTTTTCTACCGCTTGCTTGTTATAGAAGACCTCTTACTTCAGTTGTTTTCATTCAAATAATCAGGTAACTATGTAGCATCAACTCTCTAACCATACATACTTGACTATGTACACGTGCTTGACGGGTCGACCGATCTTAATGCATAAGTGAGAACTTTAATGGATGTTGGAATAATAAGCAAAACCAACAGAGCCAAATTAGGAGTACTACATCTGTGTAGGCTTGTGTGTGTGTGTGTGTGTGTGTGTGTGTGTGTGTGTGTGTGTGTGTGTGTGTGTGTGTGTGTGTGTGTGTGGTGTGTGTGTGTGTGTGTGTGTGAGAGAGAGAGAGGAGAGAGAGGAGAGAGAGAGAGAGAGAGAGGAGAGAGAGAGAGAGAGAGAGAGAGAGAGAGAGAGAGAGACGGTCAGACAGAAAGACAGACAAAGATCTGATGAATTTTCATATTACCTATTCTTTCCCTCATATTGTTTCTTTTACGTCGGAAAGCATCACGTGCGAGCTCTGTCATATTTTTCTAGGTGTTATTTTCAAGTCTGTTCTGTTCCTTACCTTTTTCCTTCCTACCACTTAAATTTAATTTGTACTATATCAAAGTACACTTTTTTGTTTCGTTGCTTTTCTTCTTTTTATTTTTTTCTTTTGTGTTGTTGGTTCGTTTCTTGGTCATCTGGGGTTTGAATAGCATCTTTGTGTGGGGTACTATGTTACTATGTTCCCACGTAACAATGCCTAACTCAGCCAATACTTTCATCATTGCTGAAAAAATAAGACTCTATCTCTCTCTGTCTCCCTCTCTCTCTATCTCTCTCTCTCTCTCTCTTTCTCTCATCTCTCTCTCTCTCTCCTCTCTCTCTATGTCTGACTGTCTCTGTCTCTGTCTCTGTCTCTGTCTCTCTCTCTCTCTCTCTCTCTCTCTCTCTCTGCCTGCAAGTTGACTGAGTGCACGTCATTGAATGGATTCTAACTTAATCAAAAAAAAAAAAAAAAAAAAAACGATCTCTCTACAGATCAGACCCACACCAAAACTCATTTGACTATGTTTCGCTTCGGATCAAAAGCAAAGCCCCGGATTTATGGCCAGATTTGAGGAGGGGGGAAGCAGGCGATCGACCATTCCCTGGGGAAAAGTGTGCTGGGACAGGGACTACACATGTCAAAAGTCTGTGCTCGCCGTGGCTCTGAAACTTGGCTCTGAGACTTGGCCAAGTCACGAGCCTCATGGTCTCTCTTAGCAACATACCTTTTTTTCCGCGTAGGCAAGCTGATACTCCTGCCGACACTTTGAAAAGACAGGCAACGATTAATCCCATCTACCCAACAAAGTGAGTGGAGTTTTGTGTGTATGCCATACTCCAACTTCGGGGAAGGTGCATGCTATGTGTAACGTGTCATCCATACCAGCGCCAAACTGGTCTTCTCTTCCGAAAGTTGGTGATGGGATCTGACGTGTGTGCACGATGTTATGCGTGCGTTCACACACGGAACCTCGGTTAATAGTCTCACTGGAAGGACTGTATGGGGAATGGAGTCAGAACCAATGTTCACTCCGAGGGAAAAATCCCCCTGTACCGAAACGGCCCGGCGGAGATTGGAACCCGCAAAACCCAACATAACGAGTCCGGCGCTCTACCATTAGGCGCTCTACCACTAGGCGCTCTACCACTAGGCGCTCTACCACTAGGCTATTCCGGCCCTCTCTTAGTAGCTTACAACTTCTGATTCTGACAGTCCCAAACCCGGGATTTAAGTTTGTGCCGCGGAGGAAGGAAAAAAATGAATCCAGTTTGAACTGGATTTGGCGGGGGGGGGGGGGGGGGGAGATTGGGGGTGATGGATTTACCCGAGTTTGCCCTGTTCACATGTACACGCACACGAAGATCGAATACAACATAGAGTGATCTGACGTCTTTGTCGTTGGTGTATTAGTTTTTATGCAGTCACTCATTCTTCATGTTGTTATTGATGTTTACTTATGTGTTTACGTATTTCTTTAAGCAGTTCTCTGCTTCTTTTCCGAGCTGTTTTTTTTTTTTTAATCTGTTATCTGTAATCTTCACGGTGAATGTCATCATTTATACATGAATGTTTTAAACATAGATCTGATATTTATGTAGACAGATAGCTAGCTAGATATACATATATACATATATGTATCTCTGTGTGTGTGTGTGTGTGTGTGTGTGGTGTGTGTGTGTGTGTGTGTGTGTGTGTGCTTACAGAGAGGGGGGGGGGGGGGGGGGATTTGTTTTCAAATCCTTACTGATTTTTTTCAATGTAAGTGAACGATGTTCCATGTTTGTCCCTTTCGGTATCAGTGTGATCTGTTTTGATTAGACGTAATATAGGGTTTCTCCGAGGAAGGCAAAAAAAAAAAAAAAGCTACAACTTGATTTTGTCTTTTTTTTTTTTTTTTTTTTTGGTATGATCTATCGAGAGATAGGTAAATAGATAGAGAGAGTTATAGGGAAGGAGGAGAGAGAGAAACAAAAAATAGCTAGAGGGGAGAGAGAGACGGAGAGAGACAGAGAAAAGGGAAACAGAGGGAGACAGAGAGAGAGAGAGAGATGGAGAGAAAGAGAGGTGGAGACAGACACATACATACATGCATGCATACATACATACATACATACATACATACATACATACATACATACATACATACATTTGTAAATTTTACACACACTCGCACACATACCACACACACACACTCTCTCACTCTCTCTCTCCTCTCTCTCTCTCTATCTCCTCTCTCTCTCTCTCCTCTCTCTCTTATCTTACACTCTGTGTGTGTGTGTGTGGTGGTGCGCGCGCGCGCGCGCGCGTGGGTGTGTGTGTGTGTGTGTCTGTGTGTGTGTGTGTCTGTGTGTTTAGTGTGTGTGCGCGCGTGGTGTGATGCGTGTGTGTGTGTCTATCTCTGTCTCCGTGTCTCTCTATCTGTCTGTCTCTGTCTGTCTGTCTGTCTGTCTGTCTGTCTCTGTCTGACTCTCTCTCTCTCTCTCTCTCTCTCTCTCTCTCTCTCAGTATTGATGATATGTTTTCTGTATGTGTACCCCTCCAGTGGGGGGAGGGGGACTTGGCCTATACTGAATATAAACTTTCGCATTTGCATTTGCACCCTCTCTCTCTCTCTCTCTCTCTCTCTCTCTCTCTCTCTCTCTCTCTCTCTCTCTCTAAGTATTCTTGGTATGTGTACCCCTCCAGTGTGGGGAGTGGGGGGGGGGGGGGGGGGCCTTGGCCTATACTGAATAAACTTTCGCATTTGCATTTGCATCCTCTCTCTCTCTCTCCTCTCTCTCCTCTCTCTCTCTCTCTCTCTTCGCGTGGGTATGCGTGTGTGTGTGTGTGTGGGGTGTGTGTGTGTGTGTGTGTGTGTGTGTGTGTGTGTACGTCTCATCACCCACCCTTTCATTCCCTCGCATTTCGTGGCTTCAGTCACATCAGACATCGGCAGAGAGCAGTGAACATTTGTAGGATTATATTTAAATCAGGGCTGGGTTTCCCTTGGCTGGTGAGGGTGAAAAGAAAAACACGACAGATTGGCTTCCTGCGGCATTATCTTCAGCATATCTCCAGCAGTGGACACATAAAAAAAAGAAAACACAGAAGAATTTGCTTTCAGCGGCATCGTCTTGAGCATTATCTGGAGCAGCAGCCACGGAAGGAAGAGGGAAAAAAAAAAACAGCTCTCCCCCATTTTAAGCGAGGGCGTCGTTAAAGGGTTTCATTGGAACATTATCCACGACAAACGTGAAGTCCGAATGTTTGACCACAAAGCGGGCCGTACAACAAAACCCTTTCACGGCTATCAACTCCGATCTGTCAGGAGTCCGTACGAGCTGGCTTACCTGCCTCCTTGGTCCACAGAACTGTTCTGTTGCTCTCCCTCCCCCCCCACCCCCCACCCCTCCCCGCCCCCAACCCCCCTTCCTTTCGGTTCAAGCAAACCTGCCATTTCTCTGAGCATTTCTGAGTTTGTTTACACAGCAGGGTTTTTTTCTTTTTTCTCTCAATGTTATCTTCCACGTGGTGATCAGTGAGGGAGATCGTGTACATGCTTAGGAGAATCGCCAATGAGATTTGTTTTCCAGATTAAGTGGAGATTAACCAGTAGTGCTTTTTTCATTTGATTTCCAAACATAGGTTGATACTCTTGAGATCGACCAATTTCTCAAGCTGGAAATTCATGAAAAGAATAATTTATGAAATGGAAATCCAGGGTTGCGAATGCAGCAAACTGGATGTATTTTAATCAAAAAGAGAGAAGAGAAAGCACTGAAGGTGGAAGACATCGACAGACAGAGACAAACAGACAGACAGACAGACAGAGACACACAGAGAGAAGGATGCTTACAGAGATAGAGAAATGGAGAACACCGATACCGACAGTCAGTCAGACAGACAGAGATACGCACAGAGAGAGAGAGAGAGAGAGATAGAAAGCGAGACTGTGAGAGAGAGACAGACAGACAGAGACAGAGAACAGCCAGACGTAAGTCTGAAGTATTGTAAATTTACGTTTGCCCTTATAAGCGAAGTTTTCAGTCTGACATTATTGCAGCGATTCACACAGGAGCGCCCCTCTTAAGTCCAGCGCCATCTTTCTCTTATCCGATTGTGTATGTTTTCTCTTATTATTTTATGTGAAATATTTATCCTACCATTTCACGACAGACAAATGCCTGTGGTGCATTCCTACCTCACCTAAAATACCGGATCCAACCTATTCAAAATGTTGGTTTTTTTTTTTTTTTTTTTCGAACACTAACCTCTGGAAACAGGACGCGACAACATTCACTTCTAATCTGAAAAAAAAAAAAAAAAAACTTCAGCCCTACACATCTTTATATCCGAATATCGGGCCTACTTATCAGAGACGTACACTCCCTCCCCCCCCCACCTTTCCTCATCCCCTCTCCAGCCCCACGCCCAACACACAAACACACACACAGCCCAGTCTTCCAGACAAATTGGAATGCTTCAAAGATACCTATCATGAAAATGCACAGATGAGATCCCTGAATCATCCAGATTACGCATTGATCCTCTGTACCAAGGGATGGTGAAAGAAAATGTGTGAGGCTTAGGGGTGTTGGGGGAGGGGGGGGGGGGGGGGGGGGGTATGATGGCGAGGGAGTTGAGTAGAGGGGAGGGGAGGGGGGGGGGGGATAGATTAGAGGAGTGTGATAAGTTAAGGAATGGAGGGTTACAAAAAAAAAAAAATGGGCCTACCGAACAGTATGTGATGGCATCGTTTGATTAATTGACTTTTGTCTTTTTCAACTTGTTGATCTAGAAATTTCAATGCTCGTGTACTCTTTCCTTTCTGTTTTTGTTTTTTGTCTTTTGTTGTTGTTGTTGTTGTTTTGTTTTGTTTTGTTGTTTGTTTGTTTGTTGTTTATTGTTAGTTTTTGTTTGTTTGGTTGGTTGGTTGGTTTTATTCATTTAAGTTTTTTTTTATATTTCAATTCTGTAATCTTTGAAAACTTACTTGCGCGTTCACTTATTCATTAGTTTTGCTGATATTCTCTCTCTCTCTCTCTCTCTCTCTCTCTCTCTCTCTCTCTCTCTCTCTCTGTCTCTCTCTCTCTCTCTCTCTCTCTCTCTTCTCTCTCACACACACACACACTCCTGAATCTCTTTCTCTTTCTCGCTCTCCTCACATCTGTGTTGGTATGTCACACACACACACACACACACACACACACACACACACACACACACACACACACACCACACATACACACACACACGCGCGCGCGCGCGCCGAGCGCACAGACACAGACACACACGAACACACACACACACACACACACACACACACACACACACACACACACACACACACACACACACACAAAGGGGGAATGAGCTCCCACTGACTGAGAACAATGTAAAGTTCTTCTGATCAAGCCTGTCAACAGCAGTCGTCGTGTTCACCTCACCTTTGTCAGCGGGGGAGCAAAGGAAACACAGCACATCTATCATTCCCCTTGTATTGGGCTTTTTGTTCCCTTGCATGGGTCTACTGTGCTCGATAACACACAGTCTTCTGTATGTGTGCGCTATATATATGCATCAACAGTTCCTCTCTATCTGCCTGCCTGCTGCCTGCCTGCCTGCCTGCCTGCCTGCTTGCCTGCCTGTCTGTCTGTCTGTC
>JADBJO010001101.1:429756-434756 GCA_016801955.1 Conus betulinus
TTGCTTTAATTAGATTCACAAGGGTTGCAATTAAATATCTTTACACATGAAACATTTTTGGTTTCGCGCGTGTTGCATTTGTCAGACAGATTGCAAGTGGTCCTTAACTTTTGTTGAAGTCTGTAGTTTTGTCTGGAGCGAGTGGAACCCCTTTTGACCACGGACGGACAGACAGACAGACACACACACACACACAGCATTTCGTTATCCCCATTGTAAAGTACTCCCTGTTCCCTAAGAACTGGGAGTACAACAAAAACCGACTCCAGTTTGAATCGTCGCCCTGAAAAAAGTAACAGTTAGGTTGTACGTACCTCGCATGATGAAATTACGAGGGGAATGCAGGGGTTAAAGGTGAGATCGTGAGAAAGGAGTGTGTCTGTGGTGGGGGGGGGGGGGGGGGGGGGGGGGGGGGGGGGGGAGGGGGGGGAGGAGGGGGGGTGTCTGGGGAGGGAGCGGGATGAGTGCTAGTGCTTTTCTTGTGGACAGTTCCTCGTGGGTCTTGATCCTAAGGTTGGGTTTAATCCCCAGCCAGGACGGTTTCAGTCAGAGCGGATGTTCTCTTCACAGTCCTTCTCTGTGCAGACTGGGCGCTTCCCCTGAATGCTTCAGGTGAAACGTGTAACCCAGGTCCATTATGGGAATGGATGGACATTTGAAAACAACCTATGGAGATAAAAAATAAAAGAGGATGTCGTGTACTCTTTTGTGTGTGTGCGCGCGTGCGCGCGCGCAAAACACACACACACACACACACACACACACACACACACACACACACACGCAGAGACTCACACACACACACACACACACACACACACACACACACACACACACACACACAGAGACACACACACACACACACACACACACACACACACACACACACACACACATACACACACACACTGGGGTATGGCCTCTAAACCGCAGTCATCAAGTACGCCTTGCCCTTGCCTGTGGGGAGCAAAATAAACACATCCATCATTCACCTGGAGCTTAAATGCCCCGAACCTCCATGCTCAATAACACAGAGTCTCTCTCTCTCTCTCTCTCTCTCTCTCTCTCTCTCTCTCTCTCCCTAAAAAAAAAAAAAAAATAAAAATATAAAAAAACTGAAATAAAACTGACCGTGTACTCATCGTAGACAGAATCCTAACCTGATAAAAACAAATTTCTCACAAGTTCAGAACCCCCAAAACATCCAGTTAAATGTACTTTTGTGTTGGGATCAAATCTCTCATACTTATTACGTTCAGAACAACAACAACAAAATCCAGTTGAATGTTGTTGTTTTTTTTGTGTTGGTATCAAATCTCTCATACGTGCAATGTTTTTTTTTGTGTTTGGGATCAAATCTCTCATACGTTCAGAACCAAAAAAAAATCCAGTTGAATGAATTTTTGTGTTCGATCAAATCTCATACGTTCAGATCCACAAGATGCGTTTGAATGCAAGTTGTCTTGGGATCAAATCAAACCTGCAGATAAATGACAAGATTTAGGAGAGAAGCTGAGGGTTGAAATTTCCCGGGAGAGAGTGTGTTCAGAACACGGATTGATTACGAACGCCAGAGCCTGCTCGTGTGAGTTTCAAACTCAAGCTGCAGGGTCTCCTTGTAGTTTACGGCTTATGAATCTGAGAGTACAAACCTAGTATTTATCCAGAGAGCAATTTATCTTCAAAAAAATGCAGTCTGAATTCCATCTCTAAAATCAACAGTTTAACTCGTGTTCGCCTGTCTAACATGAACATGCATACTTAAATTGAAGGCAGGAGATGGTCTGACCGCTTTGCTCATCAAATTGGTTCATATATTTGTTTCATTACTCACTACGTTTATGTATGATTTTTTTTTTAAATTTGCTTATTTATTCATCTGATTGTCTCTTGTTCTATTGTCTGTTTCTTCATTTGCTTGCCGTTTATTTGACATCCCCATCAGCAAAACGCAGCCATTCACATTTGTTTTTAATATCGATCCGATATCTATCTTTCTATTATTTATCAATCGATTTACCTGTATGCCTAATTATCCACCTGCACACACACACACACACACACACACACACACACACACACACACACACACAGAGAGAGAGAGAGAGAGAGAGAGAGAGAGAGAGAGAGAGAGAGAGAGAGAGAGAGAGAGAGAGATGATGTTATTATAAGCCTTCAGTCAAATGCACATTTATATATAATTTCTTTCTTTATTTTTCACAGCATGTGATTTGTTCAACAGATCGTGCACAAATATTAATGATGCATCTGTATTTTTTTTTTCTTTCTTCAATTCTGTTACACCACGTGAGTTTTCAGTATATGGTATACTAATATTAACAATGCCCTTCTATCTGTAGATTTATGTTTAGTCACGTCGATGAGCATCCTACAGCTTAGAACGGATGTAGATTTTGAGACCAATGTACTCAATTTAACGTCAAAGACTTCTCCGCCGGGCTGTTTCGGTACAGGGGGATTTTTCTCTCGGACTTAACATTGGTTCTGACTCCATTTCCCAAAGTGTCCTTCGAATGAGACTATAAACCGAGGTTCCGTGTGTGAACGCACGCATAACATCTTGCACACACGCAAAATCCCATCTCCAACTTTCGGAAGAGAAGGCCAGTTTGGCGGTTGGTATGGGTGACACGTTACACATAGCATACATCCTGCGTGAGAAATTGACAGAAGGGCGGAAGTATGGAAATTGAGAGAACGATGTTGACTGGATGGCACGGGAAACGACTGAATGAAGCGTCGGCAGGGCAGCCTCCAGTCGACACTACGCTGGTAGGCTGCCCGTTGTGTACACGAAAGCGTGGATTGTCAGCGCCTAGAACCTAGGGCAAGGCGCTTTAATAATGATTTGTTATCATTATCATTATTCATTATTTATTATTATTATTATTATTATTATTTATTATCATTGTTATTATTATTGTTCTTATTATTATTCGCCGTGTT
This sequence comes from Conus betulinus, assembly GCA_016801955.1. NCBI lineage: Eukaryota > Metazoa > Mollusca > Gastropoda > Neogastropoda > Conidae > Conus > Conus betulinus. Next base: position 432,724 of record JADBJO010001101.1, read on the forward strand.
TTTTTTCGCCGGTGGATTCTGCAGTCATGAAATACGGGCTGGTACACCCATGGGGATGCTACTTTAAGGCTGTTATGAGTTGCATCCTGTAGTCTGATGTACCTCTGTTCTGATTTACCCCTGTTCAGGAGCAGTTAATGGAGTGTCCTGCGCGTGCCTGTACCCATCGTCAACACAGCGCAGGCCTCCAAGGGTGGTACAGGACTGCTCTAAAGGCAGGTGAAGACAGTGCTTCTCTCTGGGTCCTCCCCAGCACCTTGTGTTCTTTTTCTTTTCTATTGTTCTTATTATTATTGGATTCTTATGATCGTAAGCTGTGTATTTGATTTGATAATTAGTCTAATTTTGAGTCGAGGTCTCAGATTCCCTTTGTCTTTTTTTGTTACTGAAGGATGTATTTTTACAGACAATCTCAAAAGACCATCGTGTCTATTATAAGGTATAGAAATTCTCTCTCTCTCTCTCTCTCTCTGTGCAGAAAATCAATGCATAATCCACCAGAAAACCTGGCATAATTCTGACCTGGTTCTCATTTATACAGTTCCAAGGAAAGGTGTTCTGGAAGGATTTAAACTTTCCAAAAAGATCTGAAGGTGGGAAGCAGGGATGCTAGTGGAAGGGATAACCAATGGGAGGAGGGGGGTAGGGGGTATATCTCTGTGAAGTCTTATCAAGGATTCGTACCTCTTAAGACATTTTGGGGGGCAGATTAGAGGGAAATGTCATTTCCCTTTTCCCAAAGTTCAGTTTTTCAAACTTTACTTTCTTTTTTTTTAACCAACACAACACAAATGGGTCGTCGAGTCTCTCTTTTTTGGGAGAGGTAAGGAGTGACTGTGAACATCCCTTTATAGCAAAAAATAATGGGCCGGGAGGGGGTGGGGGGAGATCATTTCATGAATACGACAGTGCATGTCCACTGAGATCTGAGGCTTGTGGTGTCAGAAGTGCTCGCCCCGCTATGAGCGTCTGAAATGATGCCACTCCAAGATGTCGGATGTGAGTAAACGCTAAGGCAGCTTGCTTGAATATACCATGCATCTGACCTCTCTCTCTCTCTCTCTCTCTCTCTCTCTCTCTCTCTCTCTCTCTCCTCTCCCCTCCCTCTCGTCCCCAGCTTGCTTGAATATACCATCCCCTCCCCCCTCCTCCCCCCCTCCCCCTCTGCTCTCTCCTCTCTCTCTCCCTCCCCCCCCCCCCATATATTTACACAGTTGCAGCAGTACACACACACACACACACACACACACAGCACACACACACACACACACACACACACACACACACACCACACACTTAACATGCAAGTCGATAAAAGCATAGACGAAAAGACACCATCTCTGCATTGCTGTCCCACTCCCCCCTCCCCCCCCCCCCCCCCCCCCCCCCCCCCCCCCCCCTCCTTCCCGAACCCTGACATACACGTTATAACCTTCATTTCTTTTCCCAAGCCACTCGAGTAAAAAAAAAAAAAAGACAGATAAACACTTGGAGAAGAAGAAGCTATCAGTTTCTGTGTGTTTTCTTTTGTTTTTTTACATCATACTTAATATCATGCTGGTTAAGCCAATGTGTTGCTGAAGAAGAAGAAAACAAGATGCAAAGCATGTAAACGTGCTCCCAGTTTATCTTGTATATGCGCGAGATATTCCATAAAGAGGAAAACCCGTTTGGGGCCGTTATAGCCGTTAGTAACGGTAAACATCGGCCATCATCTCTGACCCACAATGAGCCTGCCTGCAAATGTTCAGAAAGATCGGCCAAATACTTTCTGAGATATTCCATAAAGAAAAAAAAACGGTTATGGGCCGTTATAGTCGTTAGCAACGGATACAACGGTGAAATAAAACATCGGGCATCATCCGTGACCCATAATGAACATACCTACAAATTTTCAGAAAGATCGGCCTAGTAGTTTTGTCTGGAGCGAGTGGAACACATTTTGACCACGTGGACGGACAGACACACAGACATCATTTCTTCGTTCCCATTCTAAAGTACTCCCTGTTCTACAAGAACTGGGAGTAGTTTTA
>JADBJO010001101.1:444756-447256 GCA_016801955.1 Conus betulinus
GACAAAAACTGGCATGTATGAATTATGTAAACGACCAAACAAAATGGAGCCATATATTAAGTCATTAGTTGGCCGATGCTTATTATATACATATGTAATTTTTTTCCCCTTAACGTTCACTTTCTATCCAAGACCTTTCAGCCTGATCAAAACAATGTGAAGCTGGAATCTGTCGGTGTAACTTGTATTCTCCAAACGTCATGATTACATGGATTTGAGATAAGGTGTGTAACGTGTTTTATTATCTTGTATGACATTTGTGAACATCAGTAATGCTGATCATTGGAATTTTTTTTTTTTTTTTTTTTTGGTATGTTGTCAATTATGATCAGAGAGAGAAAAAAAAAACGTGAAAGAGTTTCTGAAAGAGAGATGTAAGAATGGGCCTCAAATGTTAAAAAAAAAAACACGACAGAAAGGAAAAATTTTATATATATATATATTAGGGGGTGGGTGGGGAAGGCAGAGTCAAAACAGAGGAACAGAAAAGAGGAAGATGACGACACGAAAAGTCCAGCAGGCGATTTTGCTTGTATTGAAAGAGCCCATGAGGGTAGACAGGCAAACAGACAGACACAGAGACAGACAGGCAGACAGATAGACAATTTTTTGTCAACTTTTTATTCTTTGTTTGGCTGCTTGGTGGAGATGGTTTCAATGCCGGTATTTTCCTCGTTTTCACCTTCTCTTTAAATCCTCCTTTTTTTTTTTTCCGCGGTGAAGTTTAGTGGCTTAGTTCTCTGTCTCCTTTTAACTTTCTATCTTTTCTTTTTTTTCATCCATTTTTCCTTTGTCTTTTTCTTAAATCCCTCTTTCTTGTCAACTTTGATCAGCTTTTGTTAATTGTTTTGCCGTTTGATTCTTGGATTAATTGGATGCATCTGCTTAACCTCATCGCCTGAGCCGTCCTCTCTCTCTCTCTCTCTCTCTCTCTCTCTCTCTCTCTCTCTCTCCTCTCTCTCTCTCTCTCTCTCTCTCTCTCTCTCTCTCTCTCTCTCTCTCTCTTCTCTCTCTCTCTCTTTCTCTGTCTGTAAATTTATGATTATATATGCAATTCTTGTTCGTTGTAATATTCACAATTTTACCGTGTGTCTGTGTTCTTATATGTTCTCTTCCTCTTATGTCTAGTTCATTATATTTCGCACCCATCATTTATTTCAGCAAGGACAGGCTAGGAAAAAAACAGACTATGTCGTGCCTAAGATCTCCGTTTTTCACCGATTAAAACTTTTTTTTTTTGCGGTCCCATCTCAGTGGCAGTGCACCCACGCCTCTCATTCTGACACCCCGTCCACAACCACAGCCCGGTCAGTTCCGCCGCAGCCCCGGCACCTGCAATCCACAGGGAGCAGTCAATGTCAAGTCGTCAAGAGGCAACCCACCGGAGGAGACACTGCGCTGCTGCCGAGTCACTTCGGTGGTGTTCAGTGGCGCCTGTTCTGATCTAACATACGCAGGACACCACCTACTTAGCCCCCTACTGACGACAATAATTGCTTAGTCGCGGAGCCGGCGTGAGTGAGCTCTTCCTCCGGAGGGCGTCACCACGTCCGTCCAACGACAGCCCCATGGACTCGCCGATACTGGTGACTCCAACGGAATCAAACCAAGGCCACAGACGTGGAGAGGACATCGAAACTGAGGTCACCACGAGAGCAGGGCATGAAGGGCCAAAGAATTTGAGACTTTTCTTTTGTCTTATGCTGATCGATGAGCATAAGGATGATGAAGATGGTGCTACGGATTTCCATTAAAACTTTTTAGTGGAGCTGAGTTCGGGGTTCCCTCCCGCTTCCGGAACTTATCTTTACAACTGTTCAACTGTCATGTAATATTTAAAGTATCAGAACATATGACGTGTTATACGAAATCAGTTTTTTTTTCGTCTGCCACTCATAAAAATGCACACACTATTTCCAGTTAATCACACAACATTTCATGTCATTTTTTTTTCTTGCCATAGTAAATATCCACGTGTCTTTCATAACTATTTCCACCTTTTAATTTTTGGACAACCTTTAATTGATCATTTTAACCTAGAGTCCCACCTTTACTGTCACCGAGTGCACACGTTTTAAAATTTTGGAAACACTTTTCACATAGGCAGGAGGAGTTCCTCGGATTCAATGACTTTCCTTTGGATCTTTATCTGGAAATGCTTCTCATCACCATCAGCAAGTCTGATGAGATCCAAACAGGTTGACACAGCTATTGCACGCTGGTCCTGACCTGAAGACAGAGCATTTTGACCACCTAAGATTCCTGCTCGCGCTCCCATTCTAGTGAACGCGGGTCTGTCTGCAGAGGTGCTTCTTCTTCTTCCTGAGGTGCCATTGGACGCGGCGTTACACTTACAAAGGAGGCATCAGGGCCAGGGTTTGACACTGGTTTTCTAATCATGCTGGAATGGAATTAACCTGTGACCGCTCCAACCTTGTGTGAAGTACAGTGTGTGTGTGTGCGACGAGAACGAGTCATAAGTAGATGGACAGCGAGCGAG
>JADBJO010001101.1:452256-454756 GCA_016801955.1 Conus betulinus
TCATCTACATCAGCCAGGTAAAAAAAAAAAAAAAAAAAAAAAAAAAAAAAAAAACCTCCCTTTTTTTAACATCCGAAACGACACAAGCAGATGTCTTGTACAAGATATCCAGGGAAACACAGTTTCCTTGGAACAGTCTGTTCATTTACCAGTTAATCCAAGCAAATGAAAACCTTGTTCAGAGACGTTCCGCCTGACGCGCGCGATCTTGGAGTTCTTGAAGGAGATGAACATTTTTCATCGGATCTGAGATTTTACAGTGGAAAGATTTTTAACAAACTTTCGATGGGGTTTTTGTGAGTTGATTTTAACGTGATGACAGCCCTGATGTGGCCCTTTGTGGTCGGCTGGGCTATAAGCGACGTTTTCTTATCTTATCTTATCTTATCTTATCTTAAGCAGATGTCCTAAATATGATATTTTTTTCATTGATATTCTAGTCAACAGGGGCACTTTATGATCCACTAATACTGGAAAGCAGGGTGGGGGGGGGGGGGGGGGGGCATTCTTGAAGCGTGTGTAAACATGTTCATCTGCGAACGGTAGCAAGAAAAACAAAATCGGAAATCTTGATGCCAGCCTCGTATCATGCAGCACCCCAAACTCCCCCTCCACCTCGTCTTCTGTCCGGCGCACGCCCCCCCCCCCCCCTCCTCCTCCCTGCTCGGCCTGTTCTGAGTCATGGCTGTCACCACCACCTCGCTCACTCTCACTACCACTCCGCCTCAGCTGAACGCTGCAGCCGCTTTCGAGTTCAGACTCATCGGAACTTCCCTCACCTCCTCTAAACCACTAAACTCCTGCTCACAGTCGTCAACGTCCTCCTTGATGTCCGAACCTTCAGTTCTGCTGGTACTTCGGAGGCCGTGAATCGCTGACTACGACGATTTCCCTCCGCGCTTCGCTTGCTGTGTTGAACTGGAACAATAAACAAGTAGGGTAACTCTTGCTCCCATACGAAAACCTTAACTCTTGCTCCCATACGAAAACCTAACTCAGAATCACTTTTATTCAAAGACTGGCACAGCCTTTTAAACTTGAAGAAAGTCAGACAAATACAAAGACGAACAATCCAGTAGTGAAAGAAAAACAAGCGCAGGCCACCAACCCCTCCATCATCACAGTAATGACTTGGCAAAGACTTGGCAAAGATTTGAACTGGGGGGGGGGGGGGGCGTAGGGTTGAAGATGAAGAAAATGGGAACATAAGATTAAGAAAATATATTACAAATAAGTAAAAAACTCTTCACTGGCTGCATGAGGGAACCATCGTTATCCCTCTCGAAGACAGATTTATTTGTATTGCCTGCTCCTAGGCCTTTCGTCCACTGGATCGGACTCATCAGAGAGACACGGCTGATTGTGTCTGTGCTCCTGGCGTCAAATAGAGACACACCACGGTCCATAATACTGTGGTGTTCTCGCCACCAAGGATTCAAAAAAGAATCCAACAGCACCCCCAAAGCAGCCAGCGAAGGGTAGTAAATGAAACAAAACGAAAGTGGGGGGGGTGGGTGTGGGGGGGGGGGGGGGGGGGGGGGGGGAGGTGTTAAAGTGGGTTGAGACGCCATTGTTTTCAACGTGCAGTGAACACCCGACGGTGTCTTCCAAAAAACCTCCCCTGCGGCTCACACGCACGGGCGAGAATTTCTGCAACAGCTGGTCAGTTTTGCGGGAAGGGAAAAGGTCAACGAATATTCAAATGAGATTATCACGTCATCTGTAAAGCGAGGTGCCGTTCCAAAAATTCAAAACGTACGAAAGCCCCGATCACGGGTCGTTCGTCCGAAACGGTTGTGCGAGTTGGGTCCCCGATCGGGGCCCTGCGTCCTGAGATAGTTAATTAAGAAGAGAGAGGATGCATGAAGCACCAGGCATCAAAACAGTGTCATCAGCAAAGCCTGAGGAGGAATGGACAGTATTGACAGGGAGAGAGAGAGATAGATAAAGACAGAGGCAGAGAGACAGAGACAGAGACAGAGAGAGAGAAAAACAGAGACAGAGAGAAAACAGAGACAGAGAGAGAGAGAGAGCTGACAGGAGAGAAGAGAGAGGGAGGAGGTCTGATGGTGGACCCATGCACACTTCTCATCTCTCCCTACACCTTCCAGCTTAATTCCCACTCCGTGCCTGAATGTTAGCGTTGCAACAGGAGGTGAAGGCCTTTCACCCACCCCCGTCTCCCCCTCTCTTTCGCCATCCTTCATTTTTACCAACCACCACCACCCTCCCCACCTTACCCCGTTTAATCGAGTTTTCAATTTCATACACACTGCATACAGAGAGAGAGACACAGAGAGAAAGAGACAGACAGACAGAGATCATCATCATCATCATCATCATCATCATCATCATCATCATCATCATCATTGTTATCAGGACGACGACAATAACGAAGACAACGATGACGACGATGATGATGATGATGATGATGATGAGATGATGATGATGATGATGATGATGATGACGACGACGACAACGACGACGACGACGACGACGA
>JADBJO010001101.1:484756-487256 GCA_016801955.1 Conus betulinus
ACTGGGATGGCTCCAGGACGGCGTTTCCGGTCGGGAAGTGGCCAGACGACTGGGAGTGAGCCACTCTGTCATCCAGCGCCTCAACCAACGCTTTCAAGCCACTGGAAGTGCTGAAGAACGCCCCCGCTCTGGACGCCCAAGAGCAACGACTCGGCGACACGATCAATATCTCCAGCTGTCGGCGCTTCGAGACAGATTCATCTCTGCCAGGACGTTGAGAAGTAACCTGCGGACAGCAGCTAACGTCCTCATCAGCTCTCAGACCCGTTCGACGTCGCTTGCATGAAGCTGACGTCCACTCAACGGCAGCTGCTGTGCTTCCGCCTCTCATACAACGTCATCGCTAGGCTCGTATGGCGTTCTGCCGCCGCCATCAGCGATGGAACAGACAGCAGTGGGGCAGGGTGCTCTTCACGTACGAGTCACGCTTTACTCTGTCCACCTGTGATGCCCGCAGGCGCGTGTGGCGACGGTGGGGGAGCGGTTTGTGGACGCCTGCGTTCAGGAGCACGATCGCTACGGAGGCGGGTCTGTGATGGTGTGGGGCGGGCTTCCATCTTATCGGCAGAACCCCCTCTGCACCTTATTAGAGGTAATCTCACCGGAAACAGGTACAGAGATGAGATTGTGAGGCCTGTCATCATCCCAACCCTCCAGGCCATGGGACCAGGCTCCATTCTTCAAGATGACAACGCCACTCCTCATCGCGCTCTGTGTCAGATGGATGTGTTTTCTTTTGTTGTTTGCTCTTGAGAGAGGATTGTTCTTCCGGCCCTTAACTTGTGTTGACCAGTATACTACAGTTCACATGAGAATATCCATTGGTTTAAACAACATACAGATTTGCAGGGTGAATTGAGTTTGAGAAAGCAAGAAGTAAAAAAAAAAGTGAGAAAAAATGGGAGGATGGAGGACCCATACACAAAAAGAAGAAAATGAAAAAGCTTGAAAAAAGATTGAAAAAAAAAATTGGAGGTTGGAAGGTAAAAAAAAAAAAAAAAAAAGATAGAGAACTTGTCGTGTATTGCTGGCAGTGCTCCAACAGTTTGTGATTTGAAAAGGCACGATCCACAGAGTGTGTTTGGTCGCCTTCAGACGTTTTGCCCACACTTGTACATTTTGAAGAGATTATGATTTCAACATCTCCCCAGAGAGAGCTTAAACATCTTTTTTTTCAAAAACGTGGACAAGATGACAAATGTGTGTGTGTGTGTGTGTGTGTGTGTGTGTGTGTGTGTGTGTGTGTGTGTGTGTGCGCGCGCGTGTGTGTGTGTGCGTGTGTGTGTGTGTGTGCGCGCGCGCGCGCGTGTGTGTGTGTGTGAGTGTGTGTGTGTGTGGTGTGTGTGTTTTTCTTCTTCTTTTCTTTTTTTTTTTTTTTTTCTCACTATAAAACTGACAAGTTATCAAATGAGCTGAGCTGACATACATGATAAACAAGACACCTTTTTGTACAACAAATTTCAAGGATTAAAAATCTGAGGGAAAATAAAAGAAATGTTAACTTACATGCTGATGACCGCATTGACAAGGTTTTCGCCCTTTGAAATGTCCAAAGCGGGGTAAAAGTGCCCCTTACAATTGAAAACAAAGAGTGAAGCAACCTTTTCAACATCAAAGAAGCTGGGAACTCGGAGGCGAAAGGAGAAATTAAAAACCAAGAACCTAGTTCCTTTTTTTCCCACTTTACTTTTCAAAAAAATACTACTGAGCTCTCTTGCAACCTCAAAAATTAGCAAGCCACACTCAGAAGCAAATAGCCGTGTGATATGAAGAATGTTGTCCCTGTACCCCACACCAGTTAGGTTGCCTTCAACTCGGTACAGGGGGGTTCTGAAGTTCCTTCCTATGCCACCCCACACACCCCCACCATACCGGTCCTGTTTGATTAGGTGGCTTCTTACATTGACTTCTCCCCAGTCCGCCTCCAGACACCTATGCGACCATCGTGGAAGAATTGAGCAAAACGCGACTTATCAGAAAACATCACCCGGGCCCAATGCTGCTCATCCAGGCCACATGAGCTCGGCACCAGGTCAGTCGCGCCCTATGGTGGGCTGTCATCAGCACAGGTCGAACAGCTGGCCATCTTTGCTCGGAGGTTAACTTCTCTCAAGGCGGTTCCGAACAGTTTGGAAATGTTGAGTTCGATTCAGTTGTGCCTGAGGTTGTTTGCAGTGGCAGTTCTTTGTCTCAGAGCCGTCAGAACCAGCAGTCTGTCCTGCTGTCTGGTGGTGGACCTAGGCCAGCCAGACCATCTTCGTTCAGCAGTACTACCAGTGGCGTTGAAGCGGTCACGAAGTCTTTGGATGACAGCATGATGCACTTGAAGGCGACGACCAACTTCTCTGACGCCTTCACCTTCTTGAAGCCAAGCAACAGCCCTTCCCAGGTCAGTGTCATTTAATCTCCGTCTTGGTGGCATGGTTAAAAACACCCCCAAAAGCGGCTTTTTTTATACCCACTTGTCAGCAAAACTGGTTGCCATGTGTTCAGTAAAGGA
>JADBJO010001102.1:0-2500 GCA_016801955.1 Conus betulinus
AACAGAGACGTCAATACAATCACGGCTTGGCACGTTGATCACAGGCCTTGGGAGGCCGCTGGACGGTGATTATATCCGCCGCGGGGGGCGATTCGGAATGCCACAGATTTACCGGCAGATAGCATGACCATGTCACCGAGACACATTGATGGTCTGATCACGCCGGATCGACGGCAGAATGTCCTCCAGGAGACATAAGCTGACTCTATTTACATTCTAACGCCCCTACACCCCACCCCACCCTCCCCGTTTCCGACCCACCCCGATTCCCTTTCTCCTCACCCCTCTAAACCTTTTGCAAAGTCATGACCATAATAACGGAGGCATTGTTTGCTTGCACTTCTTCTTCGCCAAAACTCATTTTCTTTCGTGACACGAAAACGTAATTGCATATGACAAAACATTGCAACATATATCAAGAAACATACTGACCGGGTGGGGCCTATTAATGCAGCTTCTATCCATCCAGTGAAACAACAGGCATTTTCACACACACACACACACACTATACATTGGACAAAAACTGGCCACTTATCTTAATATATCTTGCCAGATACAGCATATAAAAAGAATAAATCATTTATGATGAATCAAGCAGACGAATCCAAAGCAAGAAAATAAACAGCTTTATTTGTTTCCACCAGAGTTACCACGTAATGCCAGTGGATTTGCCTTTATTACCGGAAACAAAACAATTCACGAGCGCGGCGGATGAGAAGTGGGGGAAACTGATCTAATAATTGGAGTGGGTGTGTCAAATGAAAGAAAAACGTCATACGAGACGATGACGAACAGTAGGAACCAGTAGAGGCTGAAACCGTGGTTTACATGACGAAAGACAGTCCAGAAATGGGTGACCTTCATGCGAACTAGGTCGCTAAGAGTGCAAATGCCCTTTTCACCTTTCACTCTGGGACCAAAGATAGTACTATCTTTGCTGCGACGAACAAACAATCAAGCTGTGGACAGACCCCTGTCCCCTACCCCTCCCTCTTTCCCTCCTTTCTCAGCCTCTTTTCATTATAAGCGTGCAATTATTCTGGCGGTGGACCGCGCTCAATTAACATAGCTCACTTTCTGTGGCTCACTCGCTGTCGGCAAGAACACAAAACACGGATAGCCTATGTCGAAATGAGCATGACTGCATCTTGTTTGTTATTGTTGTTTTGTGTCAGTTCTGTTTATGTGTTTATAGTCAAGCCAACAGCAGGGAGCCATATCCAAACTTTCCCATCCTCAAAATCAGTTTCATTCAAACTGCATTCTTGGCAAAATGATTTTTATTAGTCATTCTAGATTACTCTGTTATTAATAGTCGAAAGGCTGTTTTGTTTATAAAGGTCAGGCAATATATCATTATTTTTCCTTAAAAGTTCTACATGTCAGTTGCTGTCATAAGTCTACTAAATCCTTTAGTCTATAATTGATACAGTTCATCGTTTATTATCGGTCTGATTATGATGTTGTCTACAATCAACATGCTACGTAGTCGTCTATTTTCGATCTCTTACGTTGCAAGTCTATGTATTAGGTGTTGTTATCAATACAGTATCTTGTCATCGTCTAAGGTCAATATCTACGTTATTGTCTACTACTGTACTAGCGTTCTGTTGCTGTCCATAATCGACGTGTTACATTGTTGCAGATTATATTGAAATTTACGGTCCATTTATTGTCCACAGACAATATATCCGTAACTTATCAATTGTATTTGTCTGTTTGGACAATCAATTGTTGTGTTGTCTACAATCAATATACTAGGTTGGTGTCGGTTATCTGTCTGCTATGTAGTAATATAAAATCATTGTCCTATGATGTTGTCCACCGCCAATACGTTGTTACACGACGAAAAAGCGGAAGAGCACACGAAACAAAGTGTGAAGTAACGCACTTTAATGCACAACACAAAACAAGACAAGAAATTTTCGGCAATAAGCCTTCCTCAGCGACAAAAAACAATAAAAACAGTACAGACATTAACATGCGCAATACTCCCCTTGTGAAGCCAAAGTGGTGAATGAAGTTGAAAGAGGGGCAGTGGGAGAGAGGGTGAGTTGTGTTCGAGGAATATGGCACGAGGAAAGAGGGTAGAGTGAAGCGAGGAGGAGGAAAAGGAGAGAGAGAGAGAGAGAGGAAGAGTGGAGAGTGAGAGAGAGAAGAGGACAGGGAGGGGAAGGAGAGTGGGGGGGGGGGGAGGAGGGTGTGATTGTGTGTAGTGGGTGTGTTGCATATGAAAGAAATGAACAAGAGAAAAAACAATAAATGAAATACAATATGCACCAAAAAGCATTGTAAACGACAAGGGGACGGGGAGGGGGGGGGGGGGGGGGGGTCAGCCGCCTAAAGCACCCGACCCAAGTTTGACCCTAGGGTAGGTTGCCCTACCCAAGCACCAAGGGGGTGAGAGGGAAAACGGGAGAACCCCGAAAAAAAAAACCCTAGCCAGACGCAGCTAGGAGCTGCAGGGCTAGCCCCCCCCCCCCCCCCCCCACATGAAAAA